>CM053623.1:125366915-125452806 GCA_028646595.1 Phalanger gymnotis | reverse complement strand
TGCTTCCCTCTGCCCCTTTGTGGGTTCTGTATTTCTAGAACTGGTTCAGAGCCATTTTTTCATAGGTTTTTGGAGGGACTTGGTGGGGAGCTCACGCCAGTTACTGCTTTCCGGTCGCCATCTTGGCTCCGCCCCCCCGATTTCTAGTATTTAAGAGCAAATTAAACAACTGATACTTGTTCCCTGAGGAACCTACATGGTATGAAAAAGAAGAGTAATTTTGTTGTGGCTACAGGGTAAGGGGAGAAAAAAAAGAATAGAGAACACCTTAATTATAGCCTACCCCCCAAATTTAGACGATGACATAGTATTTGACTAAGGGGCATTTAATCACGTTTTGAATAGCGCTGATGAGCAGCATTAATTCTGTTGTACTTAAACTTGTCTTTTGGAAGCCAGATTGCCCTGAGAATTAACTGTTAAAAATGTAAACACATATAAAAATATCCAAAGGGGAAAGAACCATCTTGTAGTGCCCACACTGAGAGAAAACTGAAGAATGCTTTAAAAACTGAGACAGTAGGGAGCTTAAAACTTGCTCTTGGCTATGTTCCTGATGTGGCAGCAAGAAAGCGTCAGAGGTACAAACTGTCAGTGCTTTAAAATGACCTGATTTTATGCTGCTTCCTACAGGAAGTCACTTCCTGAAATCCTTCTTACACTATTACAATCCATTTGATCGTTTAATTTTCTACACTGTACTTTTCTTGGCAGGAATGACTAGATCTGCTTTTTGCCCCAAGCTAGGTTTCAGTCAACAGATAATAAGAGAAAAACAAATGAAATTAAAGGGAGAAGGGGACAGAACAAAGAGCTCTAGCTCTGGAGCCTTCAAATCTCATCCCTGATGCTTATTACCTTTCTGACCTTAAGCAACCCCTATGTTTCATTTGCCTCATCTGTAAAATGGAAGGGTTAGACTAGCTGGCCTGCTAGTTCCCTTCTAAGACCTATGATCTGATAAATAGTACCATGAAAAATAAAATTGATACATTAAGCACACTCTGTAAAGAAAGGATCCTAGAAATAGAATGGGTACCAGTTTTGATCCTGATAGGGAAGGAAATGTGCTTGGTGACCTAGCAAGTATTCATGGATCCTCTCCAGAGGAATCAAAGTGGCCAATTGTGTGACAAAGCAATACTAAAATGGTAGTTGGAGATTGAAGACAAATTAGCCAGAGCGACTATACAATTTCTTTGTGACTAGATTACATACATTTTAGATTGAGATAACCATATTCTTTAATTTGTCATTTCAATAGAAATGTCAGAGAAATTCAACAGAGTACAACTGAGTTAGTTTAAGTTTTCCCTTAGTTATCCACAAGATCTGTTTTGAAAAGATACACTAACCTCTGTCTATGGTGAACAAAAGGGAATAGCTTTCTTCTTGTCTAAATTAGTGAACCTAGGGGAATGAAACACTCCACAGGCCTGGCATGACTAGCTAAAGTCAATGTACCACCATACCAGGATTCTAGCATGCTTGGGGCACAGAGAGAAGTTGATAAGGAGGGTGTGGTGGGATTTAGAAATAGCCTTGAGGGTCTCTCCCAATTCTATAATGAAGATTCTGTGGAAAATTCAGGTTTTAAAAATTGTCTTGGATTTTGCTTAATTTCTGGCCTAGCTCATTCCTACCTAAAGTAAATAAATACTTTATATGTTCTTATAGAAGTAGAATGTTAGTAAAATGTATGTCATGTTTGCTTTAAAACATCAGAATCACTAATGAGAAGAGTGATGTAGTAGAAAAAGTATTTACTTAGAGGCAAAAGAATTGGGTTCAAATACAAGCTTAGCTATTTACTGCCTATGTGGTCTTAGAAAAGTTGTGTCACCTCTCTGGAAATTGGTTTTGCTAAAATTAAGAGTTTAACTCTGGCAAACCTGTAGTGAATGGTCTGAAAAATGACTACATTCCCTTTCAGTTCTGAATACTATGGGCATTTTAGGTGTATTAAATCAGTGTAATGCCTAAGGATGTGATCTTTGTTAGGAGAGTTTTCTCAAGTAACTATGGGGTTGTAAAATGCTCCTTAATGATGGTTTCCCCTGATAACACCAAAAAATTAAGCTTTCTGTATCTCTTGTTCTTTCTCATTTTCGCAAATATTCCCAGTATATCATGTTCACTTGATATCAATCTTTTGCAAGGCTACTCTGCAGCATGCAAGAAGACGTTCCAAATGTCTCCCTATCTTAACTCAAAAAAATTATTTCTTTTGAAGCTCAGCAAAAGAAACATGTTAGGGAGGGATAAATTTATAGGCGGATGCCTTAACACTAGAATAGCAGGCATGTCCATTGAAATCTCTTTTAAAAGAATTTTTGACCTATAAATTAATTCTTTGTGGATTAAAAAACACTCCATGTCAGTTGGCACAGATTTGTCCTTTAAGATATTCTTAAATACTGGTCTTTCTGGTGCTGATAACAATAATGACTATAGTAAGAGTAGCGCCATAGGCATCAGTATTATTTAGTTAATATATTTATGGAATAGAAAATGATCATTTAACCAACTGGTCTGTAAACATATATCTTTGTTTTTCATTGCCAGGTATGTATTAATTTGTATTTTTGAATTTATAAAAGATCTTTTGATGAGATAGCATGATACTTCCAAATGTAATGTTCCTAAAGATAGAAATAGGGAAGAAAGCAGGAAGAGGATTATTATATGTAAATATCAAAGACAGATAACCCACTTATTATCTTATCTGGACCCAAATTTCTTTTTGAATCACTCTTCATTCTCAATTGATTAAAAGTCTTATGAAGATTAGCTGAAATAAAGTTTATTGAATTAACAAAATGTTTCTTTTCAAATGATGAGCTTATCATTTACTGACATCTATTTTATTTGTAGTTGTATTGCTTTAAGAGATGTCAGGGGATACATTGAAAATTCTTTAAAAGCCATGATAAAAAGAAGAGGACTAATGAAAATAAGTTCTGCATTTTTAATGGGTATTGAATTAATTCATTGTGGTCTCTGGATCCTACAATGGGTCCAAATCCACAGTATGACATATAAATTAATTAATCAACAAGCATTTATTAAGCATCCGTTAAATGTGTGTCAAATACTATTCAAGGGATGGAGGTAGAAAGAATGAAACAATCCCTATTCAAAAGCAGATTTTGTTCTAATGAGAGAGACAAGTATATATGTTTCTGTGAGTGTATGTGTATACATATACATATATAACTTAAGTATAAACTGAATAAATACAAATATAACAAAGTGGTTAAATATAAGGTAGTTTGGGAAATAAGGTACAGAAATCTGGAAAAGCATCATGAAGAAGAGAAGGGGGCAGAGAGAGAGAGAAGGAGGAGCAGGAGGGGGAGAAGGGAATGGGGGACAGGGAGGGAGGAAGAGGGAGAGAGAGTCTGAGTTTGTATGGAAGAGTGCATTCCAGGCATGGAAGATCACCAGTGCAAGGGCAGAAAGATGGGAATGATTGAGAAACAAAGAAACTGTGAGGAAGAGGGAAACTCAGTTTGGTTGAATCATAGAATATGGGAGAGGAAGTGATGTCCAGGGAGGCTAGAAGATGTCTTTTATAAAGCTTTAAAGGCTACATCAGAGTTTTTATTTTATCCTAAAACCTGGAGCATTGGCTGAAGGGTGGAGTCCCATGGTCAGCTCTTCCCTTAAGGACAATCATTTTGGCAGGACTCCAGTCCATCCTACATACTGAGGCAGAGAGAACAACAAAGAACCTGTTGCAATGGTCTAGGGCAGTGGCGTCAAACTGAAATGGAAATGAGGGCCATTAAACCAACTATGTATTAGAATTCCTCCAGGATTCACACTGACATAAAAAGTCACATCTTAATACTATCTATGTTCTGCTGTACTTTTAAATATTTCCCAATGATATTTTAATCTGGTCTGGCTGCGCTCAGGAGTGTTGTGGGCCACATGGGTCTGTGGTTTTGACCCTTCTAATCAAGGAGAGAGGGACTGAAATTTTGCATATAACTGATGGCTGTGTGAGTGGAGGGAAGGTTAGATGTGAGAGATGTGAAATTCGTAACTGCTTGAAATGAGTGAGTGAGGAGATGAATATAATGCTAATGTTAGGACCCTGAGAAACTGGGAGGATAGTGACAGAAACAGGGAGCTTTGGAAGGGGGCAGGGTTGAGGGGATAAAACAAGAGTTCTGTCTTGAATCTGTTGAATTAGAGCTGTTTCCAGAACATCCAGTTTGAAATACTTAGTAGGGAACTATTGTTCCCTGACTGAAGCCAAGGGGAAGGGTGGGGCCAGGGTGGAGGTATTGTGAGGTAGGGAACAACCCCCTAACAATTACCCAAATGGCTGAGGAATGGGCTGCCTCAGTCGATCATGGGTTCTCCCATAGTATGGGTTTTCAAATAAAGTCAGACAACTTGTTGGAAACACTATAGATTTTTGTTCTGGTAAAGCTTGGACTAACTTCTGAATCTCTCTCAAGTCTGAGATTCTGTGATTCCACTGTCCTTTAAAACATCGAATAGAAAAGTTAAAGAGGGGGAGGATTTTGAATACTTGGAAGTCAACTCTGTGTCTAGATGTTATATTGTTATCTACTGATCTCAAGGTTTCACACAAATTTTGATCCATATCATACTGTTAGAGATGAAGATTCTTTGTTTTTCCTGGTGTGAAAAAAAAATCCTTGGCAATATGAACTAATATTCTTTATACTCTGCCCCATGATTTATAAGACTTATATCGTGTTTCAAGCCCAGCAAGGTATAAACAACATATTGGGCAAATGGTGGATTTTAAATGAGACACAAAATGTTTCTTGTGCTTTAATGTGAATTTAAACAGTGAAAAATGCTAAAAAAAAAAAAAATGAATAGGAAGGAATATAAAACAGAATCACATAGCAGTCCATGCAGTTACTTTGAAAATTTAATGAATAAATTTAAAAATCTTTAAGAAAAAGACTTTAAAACAAAACCCAATTTTTTGGTGGGGAGGAAGGGGGAAAACATATTTAAAGCATTTTGTTATGCTCTCTCATAGTCACTGAAATTTAAATAAATAAACCTTGGCTATTCCATGGACCCTGTCTTAGCCTCAGGCTCCCCCTTTGTAAAATCTAAAATGCAGAATATCTAATCCCCTGTTTTACATCCCATATTTTTGTATATATTAACTAAACTTTCATTTGCTCTTTCTCTAATCTCTCCTCATAGCTCTAATGTTTTTTTTTTCTGATTCTTTCCTGAATGTCTGTTAACTATTTTTAAAAAGGTAAATTTAATTCATTTAACCTTGAGTACAGAATTTCCCTAATGAGGTTAGATATGATATTTCTAATAAGTAGTAATGATATCTATGCTTTTGAAGTACTTTGGTATTTTTTCAATAAAAGCAAAATATTCAGTTTTAATATCATTAGTGTATTATAGCTTCTTAGCTTATACTTAACTATGAACCATTAACATTGTTTAATGGACATCACTCAGAAGTGCATTTATATTAGAGCTAATAAGAACACATATTGAGGTTTGAGGAAGTCTGTATTCACACCTAAATACAGTATAGTTATGCAAATCTCTTCAAAATTTCCCATAATTCTAAGATGTATTTCACGTCTAGGCATTATTTTTAAGGAGAATTGTTGTATAAAAAGAACAAAATCCTTGAATACTATCATTCTGTTGTTGAGAGCCAGAAAGAGCTTGAGCAGTTATCTAATCCAAACTTAGTTTATATATGAGGGAAACTGAGGCTCAAAGACTTCAACAACTTGTCAAAGTTATCTGTACCTACAGGTGGCTTGTTTTGTTTGAATGGTAGTTTTATGACTATTGAGAGATCCATGGCAACAAGTTTTGCTATCTTAACTATTAGACATGCTCAGTAAATTTAGAAGAGAAGTATAGAAGAGTTTATTACGTTGCTTAACTTTCTCCTCTTGAAGGCTTGTGATGATAATCACTAACCATTAATAGGAAAACTTCACAAAGTACCCTTAATTGCTTCTGTCATTCTTTCCTAAGTATCATCTATCTTTAGGAAAGGATTGTTATTTACATCTTAAAGAATCTAGCAATACAAGTCTATGTATCGCAGGACACAATACACAGCAGAAAGTCTGCTATTAGACTCCTGTTACCACTTCAGTTGTATTAGTTACTCTAATTTCTAAAAAAATGAAAGTATTGTAAATATTGCCTTTTGTTACAGCTCTAATTTTTATTTCAAAGCAGATGCTTTTTTTCCTTCGTTTTGGCCCCTTGAAGTATGATAATATTCACATATCTCTTATTAGATAGAAAGATGGATATTCAAGTGGATCTTTGATCTCATCGATTCAGGATTTTCCTCCAGGGATACAGATAGAAATTCATTCATGCCTGTCCATCTTATAGGACTCCTTTCCATATTTCATTAAAAGTTTACCACGAGGCATCTCCCCAATACACTTGAATCCTTCTTTGCATTCTGCAGACATTCAGAGAATACCACTGGAGCCCTTTGACTGTTCACCTTTTATCCCTCAGTCTTGCTATGTGACCAGGCATATTCTCTTCCTGTCATACAATGACTTTTATTCCTCTTATTCTTCAAAGTTTCTCCTTAAGGTACCAATTCAATGCAAGTTACAATCTGGGGTAATAGACATTCTTTGTTCACTTGGGATAGCCTTGTGGATGGACAAGTCAAACTCTTTGAGTTTGTATATCTCTTCCAGGTATCCTGTGAATAGGTTTTGCTAAATGTCAAACATACACACATATTTTATATGTATATGCACCTTAAATGTTGAGCAGTTTGTCTTTTTAATAGAAGTAAAACCTAGGGAGAAAAGAATAGATGCTCATGTGGATATCTATTAATATCGAATAGCCTTGTATCGCCTTACTTAAGTTTTTTGGATTTTTTTTTACCCACAATCATCATCTACCCCCTTAGAAAGAAACAGTGCTAATCAGAGAGGAATTCATTTTTGCTAGAACTTAATTTTCTCAAATATACCTACAGTGAGACAAGAGGATTATGATGATGATGATGATGATTTTGATGATGAAAATTAGGACAGCAATAGCCAAGACCCAAGTAAAATCAACTTAGTTTTGAGGTGTGGACCTCTTGGATAAACAGTAGATATTATCTTGTTACATCTTATTTTAATGGGTGTTAGTGTTTTCTTGTTTTATTGCAACTGGGTTTTTAATTTTTATTTTTATCTCCAGCCACATATTTTTAATAAAAGATAAATGATGTATAAATTATTTTTACTAGAGCATGTCTTACCCTAAATCTGTTGGTAAATAAATTCATTTTTGCCTCTGGTCTCAGTTTGATGTACAGGATACCTCCCATAAATTTGATCCAGAAGACACTTTCAAATTGGTTCTAATATGGAAGTATTATAATCTGAAATTAAAGCATTACCCTTATCATGTTTATATCCCAGGTAAAAGAATTTGTGGAAATTGAAACCATTTCATAATGCCATTGAACATTTATTCATTTTAATATTTTCATACCTCAAAATAGCAGTATATCCCCTCTACAAATACTGATTGAAACCTCTCTAAGTTTTCATAATTCATCTTCATGGGGTTATACCTATATAAATATGCTGTATTTATTTATATCCATGGGGTCAAAAACATCTGTAATTTGTTGATCAGTCTTCTGGTAATAAGTTTATCCACACCAGGTAAGGATGGTCTTGTTTAAGAGACACATAGCCAACTTGAGGGCCATTCTTCTAGCTTGGTAAAAGCGATAGTTTTTCCTCACCTGGGAATCACTATTACACCACCATGAGGTATAGAAGCAGGACTTTATCAGAGAAATATATATTTACATGCCCTAACTACCACATGTGGATTACATATATATGAACATACATGTGTATAAATATATACATGTATACATACACATATGTATATGTACATGTATATAGATAGATAGATAGATAGATAGATAGATAGATATACATAAGTATGTGTATGTGTATGTATGTAATTGAAGACATCAGAGAACCCCCGTGGATAGAGTGATGGACCTGGAATCAGAAAGATCTGAATTCAAATGCAGTCTCTGACACTTACTATTTGTATGATTCTGGACAAGTCAATTATCCTGTCTACCTCAGTGTACTCATGTGTAAAATGGGAATTACAATAACACCTACCTATGTCTTAGGGTTGTAAGGATAAAATGAGATAATATTTAAGCGCTACATAGGTGCTAGGTATTATTATTGTTGTTGTATATTGACAGTGTCTAGAATGCATGCCATCCTCACATCCACCCCATAGGATCTCTCTCCCTTTAAGACTGCATCAAGCCTTTCCTGATCACCTCAACTGCTAATGCTCTCCCTCCCAAACTACCTTATATTTGGTTACCTTGTTTTTATTTGTAGAAAGAAAGGCAGTATGGTGCAGTGGATAGAGATTTGGTCTTGGAGTCAGAGGGGGAGAACAACAACAAACAAATTCTTGGGTTCCAGTAAATCTTCCTTATGTCCTATAGCCTGAAGCAAGCTACTTATTCTCTGTGTTCCAGTCAACTCTCTAGGACTTTGTGTCACAGACAATGTAAAGATTTATGTTGGTAAAGATAGCTAACTCAAAGGTAGCTAACATCATAGAGTTGTCTATACCATTTAAATCACAGGTCTACTTCCCAGCTGCTGTATTTATTTATATCCTTTTTTTATATTTATTCTGTACACTTATGTTACACTTATTATATACTTGTTTCTCTATTAGAATGTAATATCCTCGAGAGTAGAAGTGGCTTCAATCTTAGCATATTCACCTTAGATTAGATGAAGATAAGAAGTGTATTTGTTAAGAACCTAGTATGTATCAGGCAGCTGGGTGGCGAGCTGGGGCCTGGAGTGAGGTCCTGAGTGCATATCTGCTCTCAGACATTTCCTAGCTATGTGACTCTGGGCAAGTCACTTAACTTGGCTTGCCTCAATTTCCTCATCTGTCAAATGAGCTGGAGAAGGAAGTGGCAAACCACTCCAGTATCTTTGCCAAGAAAACCCCAAATGGGGTCATGAAGAATGGGACACAACTGAAATGTAACTGAACGACAAACAACGTATGAGGCACTGTGTTAAATGCTGAGAACAAAAATATAAGAACAAGGGGAAGAGAGTCCCTACTGATCATAGAGCTTTTATTCTCATGGTGGAAGAGCACGTGTAAAAGGGAAGGAAAAGGAGGGTGGTATTAAGTCTTCAGGATCAGGAGCTGAACCTGGTTAGAAGTTAGTAAGCCTGGCTTGGAACCATCTTCAAAAGTAGATTCCTGGAAGGAATTCATCTATCACAGGAGGGGGCCACAGGACCAAGAAGCATGGGTGAGCAGCTAGGACAGATGAGCTGGAGACTCAGGAGCAGAGCTGGGTTAGGTATAAGCATGGCTGGCCTTCTATCTTCTTCCACAACTAGAGTTTCTGGCATATATTATTAGGTGCTTCGTAAATGTTGTTTGATTTATTATATTCCTGTGTTAATGTACATATTTATCCATCCATATTTTGTCTTGCTATACATATATATGTGCACATATATACACATATACTTTTGTGTGTATAGACACATACACACATCTGTATGCTGGAGTAAATGCTTAACCACCGACTCTCCAGGAAAAAAAAAAGTACACACAACACATTTTCAAGTTTATTATGAATTAGTAAACTTTTTTCATCACTTAAGTCCAGACAAGTAACAAAACAACAAATCATGCCTTCATTTGTAGCAATTGCTGTTTTCCTAGGTTTAAATGCTTACACTGAAAATTTGTCAGTTGGCTCTTTCCACCCAGTTTGAACTGGCTCTAGCACCCCCCCAGGGGTGTGTGTGTGTGTGTGTGTGTGTGTGTGTGTGTGTGTGTGTGTGTGTGTGTGTGTGTGTATCTATATATTGGGTGGAGGAGGAGTGATTGGATACACACATGTGGATATACACGTATACATGTGTATTTGTACACACTCATAGGCACATGTATTTAAGAACATACTCCACTAAAGTAACATTGTATATGAATGTAGTTCTAGTAAAAGAAAGATATAAATGAGACATTTTCATAATAAAATGTTCTACCATCCTTGGGGCTATACTTTCTCCTCCTACATACCATTGTATTGAGCCTTCACTATTCACAGATGAAATTTTGTTCCATTTCTTCTGAAGAGCAAGTGCACAGTGAGAAGATCTGTGGGTGTATAGAGAATGAACAGATTTCAATCCACCACCACAGGGCAAAGAATGAGCTTCAAAAAGTATCTTATTGTTTCTCAAGGAGAATGCTTAAGAAGGCAACAAGGAAAGATAAGAGGGAGGAAGCAAATAGTCTCCTTTGGTTTTCATTTTCTTTCTAAAAATATGGAGAGCTCTCTGAATGTGGCATTTTGTAAGGAATTAAACTAAAGAAAAGAAGTAAGATGACATTTCCATAAGGGTAGTAACTGAGTTTTTTGCGTAAATAAAGAGGTAACTAAATCATGAGGACAGTTAGGTAGCTCAGTGAATAGGCATTGGGTCTGGAGTCAGAAAAACTCATCTTTCTGAGTTCAAATCTAACATCAGATACTAGCTATGTAACCCGGGGCAAGTCACTTAACTTGGTTTGCCTCAGTTTCCTCATCTCTAAAATGAGCTGCAGAAGGAAGTGGCAAACTATTCTAGTATCTTTGCCAAGAAAACGCCAAATGGGGTCATATCATTTGGGGCAGCCAGGTAGTGCAGTGGACAGAGCACTGGGCTTGGAATCAGGACGTCTCTTCCTGAGTTCAGATCTGGTCTCAGACACTTCCTAGCCCTGTGACCCCTGGGCAAGTCATTTAACACTCTTTGCCTCAGTTCCTTCTCTATAAAATAATGTGGAGAAGGAAAGGGCAAACCACTCTAGTATTTTTGCCAACAAAACCCAGATGAGTTTACAAAGAGTTGGGCAAAACTGAAATGACCAAACAACAACAAAAAACTAAATCCTAAAATGACCATCCCGATAATTTTCTCTAAAGACATAAATCTTCTTCCTCTTTTTCATTAGGGAAAATGAAAGTTGACTGTGTTGCAATTTGGTTTTTCTTCCAACTTCAGTGTAGCCAAGGGAATCAGTTAGTCATTTAGCATTTTTAAAGTGCCTACTATGTGCCAGGAACAGTGCTAAGGACACAAGTAAAGGCAAAAGAAATCAACCGTTGCTCTCAGTGATCGCACAATCTAATGGGGAAGAAAACATCAGAACAACTATGTATAAAGATTCTACCTGCAGTATAAATTCAGTTTTTTTTTTTTCAGAAGAAAGGCACTGAGATTAAGGGGGACTAAGAAAGGATTGCTTCGAAAGATAGGGTATTAGATGAGACTTGAAAGGTGTGAGTCAAACTAGAAAGTGGGGATGATAAGGGAGTGCTTTCTACGTATGGGGGGCAACCAGTGACAACTGCTAAGGAGGGTCAGGAGGCAGAGAGAGGAACCAAAAGGATGCCAGTATCTCTGGCATGCAGAGTCTATGGAGGGGCCTAAGGTATAAAGAGACTATACATGAAAGTCATGGTCAGATTATGAAGAGGTTTAAAAGCCAAATAGAAGATTTTATGTTTGAGCCTGGAGGCAGTAGAGAGCCACTGTAAACATGACCACAGTTTCTTAGAGAACTTCTTTTATTTCTCTTTTATAACCTTTTCATTACACCAGTACCTACCTCTATGGAGACATAATGTATGGTCAGTAAAAACCACAAGATAATTATCCTCAGAAGGGAGAGTAACATATACAATTCTGAGAGTTATTACTTGTACCTTTCTCCATTCTTTCAAGAAGAATGCATTTCATCTTCTAATAGCACTGTTATAATGTTGTATTTAGAATGGCCTCTGTAGATAGAAGGAAAGAAGGAAGGAAGGAAGGAAGGAAGGAAGGAAGGAAGGAAGGAAGGAAGGAAGGAAGGAAGGAAGGAAGGAAGGAAGGAAGGAAGGGAGGGAGGGAGGGAGGGAGGAAGGAAGGAAGGAAGGAAGGAAGGGAGGAAGGGAGGGAGGAAGGGAGGAAGGAAGGAAGGACAAAAGAGAGGAATGAAAGGAGGAAGGAAAAGAAAGGAGGATAGTCCTTGACTTTAAGGAACATACATTTAAATGAGATAAATAATATAGAAGAGGAGGGGAAAAGGGAACAGGCATTTCCTAAATACCTAGTATGTGCCAGTGTGCTAATTACTTTAAAAGTATTGTCTTAGAGTGTCATACTTGGCATCAGGCATACCTGGGACTATAACCAAGACACTTAACCTCTCTAGGCCTTAGAGTCCTCATTTGTAAAACTAGGATGATAATACCTCTGTTGCTTTTCATTCAAAATTGTTATGAGGTTCCAAAGTGATAATGTATGTAAAGTGCTAAGAGTGGACAGGGAGGGAAGCTGACTACAGGACTAGTGAATGGTCCCATAAGGGAATAAATTGTGACATTCCAACCAGCAATAATGATAGAGTCGATTTGGTCAAGGTTCATAATCCTAGAACTGGAAACAGTGAGGAAGTTGAGGGTAGGGAGAGATTTGGGAGGAGGGGTTGTGGTTGATGAAATAGTAGGAGGCAGCAGCAAGGCACTTAAGGATAAAGATCCTGAAGAGGTGACCAGAGAGGAGAGAGCGAAGTGAAGCGAGTCTGGGGCTTTCCTGAAATAGTATTCCAAGAGAGGTAGTCACCATTCACGACAGCAAGGTCCTGAGGCTGAAGACCTTGTAACATAGGTTCTTTCATGTCAGCATCAAGGTATCTGTGTGAGAGAAAATATTATACATCATAGGTTAAGGCTTAAGAAGGTTTACCTGTGACCTCAGCTGGTATTCATAAAAGAGAGACACTGAAGGTGGACTAAGAAAATTACCTGACCAATGCATATGTTCACATTGCGTAAGTTACCACTGTAGCACTGAATTAATTCTAGGCCTCGTTTTCATTTTGTTTGCTTTTTGGTTTTGTTTTTTAAAAGACAGAAGAAATTGAAGAATGCAGAGTAACAAAAATGCTAAAATGTTTAGAAAATAAGTCTTGTCAAAAAAAGGTGAAAGTATTGAGTCGAATTTAGTCTGAAATGGGAACAAAAAGGCTGGAAAAGATATGAGTTGTACATAGACTCATGAAGGGATCTATACTAGGAACAAGGATCAATTATCCTCATTAACGAAGAGGATGAGCTTGAAGTGATGGCCTTTAACTGTGTCAGGGAAAGAAATGTTAGGTTAAACACCAGGAAAAAGCTTTTTGTAAACTCTATTTTTATAAGAAGGACAGGCAGATAATGAAACTAACTGCCAAGGGAGATTGTTTCAGAAACACTTACAATAGAAACATTTAACACTGAGATTTGACACCTATCAGAGATAATGATTTAGAGATAATGAAATCAATCCTTCCACAGTCCATTACCTAGTACTCCAGTGGATCTCTCATCTCATTGATGTAAGTGATGCCTCTGATGACACAGGCTGCAGCCCGAACCTGGCTGTCATACACGTTTCATCTGTCTTCTCCCATATATTCACTACCTTTCCTCTACCAGGTCACCTACCCAATGGGCTAACAACCTTTTTTCTATTCTGTTTATGTTACAAGGATGCCAGTAGCTTATCAGACGGTTTTCTATCACTTTGCTTAGTGTCCCACACGTCTTGTTTTTGTTTCATCATGTTATTTCTTTAATGACATGCTATATTCCATTTTTATTGTATAATAATTTGTTTTAATTTGTTATACACTGCTCAAACCCACCATGTAATAATAATTAGCATTTATATAGCACTTTGAAGTTTGCAAAGCACCTTGCATATATTTTCTCCTTTTATCATCACAATAACCCTATGAAATGGGCAATATTATTGTCCCCATTTCATAGATGAAGAAACAGAAGCTGGAGGAGTTAAAATGACTTGCCCAGGGT
Source organism: Phalanger gymnotis (assembly GCA_028646595.1). Classification (NCBI taxonomy): domain Eukaryota; kingdom Metazoa; phylum Chordata; class Mammalia; order Diprotodontia; family Phalangeridae; genus Phalanger; species Phalanger gymnotis. The sequence goes on along the minus strand of CM053623.1, from coordinate 125,438,867 downwards.
CACATAACTACTAGGGGTCTAAAATAGGATTTGTAGCTAATGTGTTCTATCTGAGAAATTGTCAAGGGAATAAAGTCATCATTCCACAGTAATGGAAAATCTCTCTCTCTCTCTCTCTCTCTCTCTTTCTCTCTCTCTCTCTCTTTCTGTGTGTGTGTGTCTCTGTATCTCTTTCGTTTTTTCTTGATTACATGTAAAAAAAGTAACATTTGCTTTTTTAAAATTTGAATTCCAAATTATCTCCTTCTTTTCTATCCCTCCTCACTTCTTGAGAAGGCAAACAATTTGATATCTATTATACATGTGAAGTCATACAAAACATAATTCCATCTTAGCATGTTGCAGAAAACAGAAACCAAAAAAAGGAAAGAAAAATAGGGAATTTAAAAAAAAATATGCTTCAATTTCAATCTCATGGTATCATTCCTTTCTCTGGAGGTGGATAGCATTTTTTATCATAAGTCCTTCAAAACTGTCTTGAATTATCATTACATTGCTGAGAATAGCTGAGTCCTCCACAGTTGAGTATCATGCAATATTGCTGTTACTGTGTACGGTGTTCTGGTTCTCAAACTTTACTTTGCATCAGTTCATGGAAGTCGTTTCAATTTTTTCTGAAAGCATCCTGCTCTTCATTTCTTATAGCACAATAGTATTCCATTATATTCTTAGACTACACCTTGTTCATCCATTCCCCAATTGATGGGAATCTCGTCAATTTCCAATTTTTTTGTCACCACAAAAGGAGCTGCTATAAATATTTTTGTACATCTAGGTCTTTTTATTTACTCTCTTTGGGATAAAGATATCATGCTGGTATTGCTGAATCATAGACTATGTACAGTTTTATAGCCCTTTGGTCACACTTCCAAACTGTTCTCCAGAATAGTTGGATCAGTTCACAACTCTACCACCTGTGCATTAGAGTCCCAGTTTTTCCATATCCCCCCCCCAAATTTTGTCACTTTTCTTTTCAGTCATTTTAACCAATCTGATAGGACTGAGGTGGTACCTCAGAGTTGTTTTAATTTACCTTTCTCTAGTCGATAGTGATTTAGAATATTTTTATATGACTATAGATAGCTTTGATTTTTTTCTGTTGAAAACCGCCTGTTCATATCCTTTGACTATTTATCATTTGGGGAATGGAATATTCTTATAAAATAATGAATCTTTAAAGAATATGCCTCAAAAAAACTCTGTCATGATGATCCTGGGATTTGGGGGAGTGAAGGGATGTAACAGCTAGGTGCCACACTGAAATCAAGAGCTGGGCTTGTAGTCAAGAAGATCTGAGTTCAAATCCAGTTTCAGACATTTACTAGTTAAGTGGTACTGGGTAAGGGACTTACCCTCTCTCTGCCTCAGTTTCCTCATCTGTCAAATAAGGATAATAATGGCACCTACCTCTCAGGAATGTCGTTAGGAACAAGTAAAATGATAATTGTAAATCTTTTAGCACAGTGCTTGCCACATAGTAAGCACTATATAAACGTTTGCTGTTGTATATGCAAGTGTTTACTAATCATACTAACTTCTCGCACTATTTAATTAAGGCATATTGGCATTTAAAACTATAATTGTTCACAGCTATGTGTGATTTCTTCTTAACACTTAGCCTGTAACCTCCATCTGAAAGTAACTGAAAATCCACAAGTCATCATGATTAGAACCCTATCCATATCTTTCCGCAAATATAACTGGAGAGTTAAATTTCCCCCTGCCCAGATGAATGGTCTTCATTAGATCCTCTTGTCTTGGAAGTTGTTCATAAAAATTATTTATTCTTCCATCAAAATTTTCCCACAATGATCTTTGATTGCTTATTGACGAGAGGGAGTATGGGTTATTAGATAGAATACTAAACTTGGTATCAGGAATACCTAAGTTGAAATCCCACTTCTGACACAAGTTTTGTGACCATTGGCCAGTCATTTAAGCACTCTAGGCCTTAGTTTCTTCATTTGTAAAATCAGGATAATAATAAGTCTATGCCTACCATAGAGGGCTAATGTGAGGCTGAGAAGTAATAATGTGTGTAAAAAGTAATAAAGGAAGAATGGAAGGGAATAACTATTTGTGTAATGTCTACTATTACTAAGTTCTTCTTACAAATATTGTCAAATTTGATCCTCACAACAACTCTGTGAAGTAGGTGCTAAAACTTTAAAGAGAGTGCGTGTGTGTGTGTGTGTGTGTGTGTGTGTGTGTGTGTCCATCAGTGTTAACAGCCATTCTTAGATCATTTTCAGGTAATTATATAGAGTTGAATCCTGAATATCAGGAATTGGCTTTATGCCTCTTCCAAGCCATTCTTAAATACAATGGACTTATACATGCCAAGTGCTTCTTTAGATGAAGGCTTGCTAGCTTTTATTAGATAGTCCCCGAATTTGTCTGCACTCTCTTGACTGAATGGAATTAGTTAACTTTCTTTTTCTGTATTTTTTAAAGCTCCCCTTCATAGAAGGAGACATGACAAAATACATTTTGCAAAGCACACCTGTTCAAAACGAATGAAGCCCAAGTGCATGTTTTTCATTTCTGTGCCAGCATTTATGATCTCAAGGATGATGTGATGAATCTTTTTGTCATATCTGACCTGGGAAGGGCATAGCCAACAGAGGCAGCATGTGTAGCTATGAACAAGAAGCAATTACATGATTGGGGAAGTGGTAGTTTTTGAACTCTGCTCCTTCTGGTATATCTGAAAAAGATGCCTCGTATCATACTCTTTAAGCATGCAAAAGTGCTAATAAAATGAACTCTTTGAAAAGAATCATAAATATTTTACTAAATCAAGATCTAAGCAAGAGCTAGTATTTTATTTACTGCTATATTATTTTTTAGAGCCCAAACATAAACCTTTGCCTTTTAAAAAACATTAGAATATTAGTATTCAAAAATCGCCATAGCCAGAATGGTGTTTACAAAGCAGTAGATTCCCATTAAAAATGTGTGATCTCTTCTCCAAGGGACAGGATATGGATTTGATTTCTAATTCCCAAAGAAATGAGAATAATTGTGAGGCCCAGGATGTTGGATAAGGCTGACTTACGAGGAGATTAGGGCACACTTTACTATATATAGAGATAAGTATGTGATTACAGATTTTTAAGAAGAACCTGCATGTCATTTATATTTCAAACAAACTGTATGTTTTCAGAGTATCTTTAAGATCAGTGTTTAAATTAAATTAAAACAGCTCAGTTAGTGAGGTGACAATCTGAACTTCAATGAAACTTTCTTTAAAGAGCCTGCAAAAACACCAAAATGATTCTGATACCGTAGGATGTATCAAGTCAGACCATTAAGTCAGCCTTTCGTACTCTGCCAGACCATGTCTAGGAATATGTTACAAAATATCTTGGAGCCATACAACTATCTAACAGTACCTACATTAGAGACAGAACTCTCACAAGGCCAGGGCAATTTTGTCTTGGATGCCAACATAGTTCTAGGGGGAGGTTTATTTCCTCTCTTCCCCCACATCTTAGCAGAGTGAAATGGTGCAAATCACTTGAATAGTTTTTCTGAAAAGATCTGTACTGCAAGGATAGATAAACCACAAATTACTGTGTGATGTTGTTAATTATGGTGAACCTTCTTTCTATGATATGGAGACGCAGACTGCAACTATGTTACGTTGAAATTACCAATCTATACAGACAGTTCAGTTGATGGGGAAAAATTCAGTCAATCTTTATTGACTTAATAGAAATATCAAGACAGTCAAAGTGATTTAACTGGCAGCCTCCTGTAAACGTAGCTGTAAACTTACTCTGTCTCCATTTTCTTACACAAACAAGTTTTCTCAATCCTAAAAACTACAACAAATTCTTTTCGGAACCCTGCTAACCCCTTCTATTTACCATTTCATTTCTCTTCTTCTTGCTTCCAAATTCTTGAATAATTTACATGCAAATGGCAATGTTGCTTCTGTCCACTTCATTTTGGGTGTCATCCCCATTGTTCCACTGAAATTTCAATCCCAAAGATCACCATATAGCTTCCGATAACGATTTTTTTTCTTAGAGTTCATTTCCTTAATCTTATGTAGCATTTGATTCTGCCAATGGCCTCTTCCTTTATTGAAACTGTCTCTACCTTGGTTTCTGTGACGGTGCACCATTTTTTTCATACTCTGAAACACCATTGGGCATTTCCCAATGTTCCGTTTGAGACTTTCCCCCACCTGTTATTCTCTCTCAGTGATCTTACCATGTTCTTGCATCTTTAACGGTTAGCTTGATGGAAATGACAATCTCACCCCTATATCACCATTCCCATACCTCTTACCACATTGGTATTTCCACCTATAGGTAATGCCATCATCTCAAACTGAGCATGTATAAAATAAAACTTCTCTTTCATCACAAATAAAAATCATTCCCTCTTTGTGATTTCTTCATTTATGAAATACCTAATTCTTCTAATTCTTCCTTTGCCATATCTCTGTCATCTAAATCTTCCCTTTAGTTTTTGCTGCTACTAGCCTGGTTCAGATACCAGTCACATCATGTGAGGCCTACTATGTGTCCTCATCAATTGATCCCTCTAGCTCTAGTTTCCTTCCCTCAGCAGTCAGTCTTACCTACCACACATTATTAATCATCTTAAACTACTGATTAAAACATGTCACTCATCTTCAAAAAGACATCTTCAAAAACATTGATTAAGAGGTAGGATGTGGCACGGATAATGAATAAAAGGCTAACCTTAGAGTCACAGAGGTGTGGGTTCATGTCCTTTCTCTGCCACAAGCTCACTGGGTCACAAGGGATAAATCACTTAACCTCTAGGTGTGCCCTAGGGAACTCACACTATAATGGCGATGAGTCTTGGTGGCTCACATGCTAGTTTCCTATTCAAAACACCCTCCATTATCTGAACTCTAGACTGACAATCTTATTTCTCTAAAACTTAATTTTAATCAATTGTTCAAAGACGCTCCCCTCAAAGTCAAGAAGAACTCAAATGCTATGAGAATATCAGTGATATAATTACTAAAAATTTAAAACAAAAAAATTTAAGTACACAATAATTGTCACATTCTTTCATTCTTTCCTGTCTGATGAGCCACAGTAATTAGAGACAACAGGTGGAACATCAGTAGAATTTAATCTGAATACTGGATTTGGTTCCTTCATGTGACACATTTTCTATAGTATAGAAAGACATCTAAGATCCCTAACTGAGCTCAGCCGCAACCTATTAGCACCTGAAATAAATAGCCTTCAAATACATATAGTGCAGATTGTGCCTTCTTAATGAGATAGGAAGAGTACTAATCATGTCACAATATAAAATTCTTCTCCTTATTTTATAATTACACAGAAAGGCAGGGGGAACATTTCAAAGGCAATGTACTTGAATCATTAATATCTTGGTATCAATCTTGATCAAGGAATAGTAAGTTCAGAAAAAAGATAGATTAATTTCAATAAAATCTAGTATAGTTAGACACTGAAAGAATGGTTAGAGTCCCTGATAGTACTTACTTCAGTCCTTTAAGAATTCATCATTTCATCAGTGTGAATGAGTATTCCTTTCACCTATGTAGATTTCAACTATTCATGGCTTTGAAAACAGTTTTATGAATTTCTGGATGACCATTAATTGATTGCCTTGTTTTTAGTTATGAGACTGTGGACTTAGGCTGCCATTCAGACAACATGCATACAGGTCGTCATCAAGCCTTTTTCTCACAACCTTTCCCCCTTGACAAGAACTGAATGGCAAAGAAGAATGGATAGAGTGGTAGACATGGAGTCAGGAAGACCTTGGTTCAATTGCTGCCTCTACCATTACTATTTGATCAACCATCAGCAAAATATGTTGCCCTTTTGCACCTGTTTCCTAATAAGTAAAATGGAAATGATAAACCTAGTAGTACCTATCCTAGAGAGTCAATACAAGGTTCAAATGAGATCACATAGGTTAAACGCTTTGCAAACTTTAACATGCTAGAAAAATAACAGCTTTCATTATTATCATTGTTGAATTCTGTTGACAGAGCCTTGAAGAAAGGAGGAGTATCATGGGGCAATATCAGGTTAGAACTTTAGTGGATATTCTTTAATAACATAATGTTCCCACATTTTTTGGTCAACTACCTCAACCTATCTGGGAAAAAAATGTCATATGGATTATTTGATATAGAATAAGATAAAATAAAAGTTGTTTTTTAAGTTGCTGAACTTTTTGCAATAATAGATGTCTGTAAGAATATGTGTAATTAGCATCCAGAGGAGGCAATATGAGTAGTAAGAGGATTGTTTATTTGTTTGAGTAGATTAGAATATTTCTGAAAACTCTTTGCCAGTCTATTGCATCTTATCTATGGGAACAAGCAAGAGTCATGGTGTTTGTCCTCTTCTTCTAGGGAGATTATAGCAATGTCGTTCCTAACATATGAATAGTAAGCCTGTTCTTAATATTCTTCAAAGGACCCATGTACTCCAGTACTGTCATAGCAACACTGGTGGTCAAGTAATTCTTTGCATAACAACTGATTTTTTTTAATTACTCCAGGTTACCTACATATTCAAGTATTGTTAGAGAAAAATTCAAGGTCTCAAATTTCATAATACAACCTAATTACCTGCAGTTTAATTCAATAGGAGAGGAGTTTAAATGGAAAAGTTGTAGGTCAGGGCCTCTAGGTACTGAGAGTACAGGTCAGATAAATATTGGGACAATAGTTCAGTAATTTTAACAAACACTTTTTATTCGGCTTAAGAGAGGGTATTTTACCTTGAGTGCATACCTTAATTCTATCTTATTAGAATTCTACCACCTTAATTTTAAAATATATTAGGTAGGACCTTTATGCATTTTCAGTGAACTAAAATATGCATAGTGTATTCATTTTGCATTAGTCTCTACTTTCTCTCTCATGAAAGAAATGTTCCATTCCAAGGATTCAAAGCTTTCTTATCTGGACTCAGAAGTCAGGACATTGCTATTCGGGTAAGGTAATGATACATAAAATCGCAGTATTATTAAATCTGGGAACATGAAATGTTTTCTGTCTCCCTTTAGTGTGTTATCTTTGTATTCACTTCCAATAAACTAGGATTACCCTTGACATAGAGGGTGATTTTTAAGGGTTCTTAGTATAGGGACACTAATGGATTTTTGGGAGGGTGATAAAGAATATGTTATTTCAAGTCCTTTATTTTATATATTATCTCAAGATTGGAATACCTTAAAGATCATCTAATCGAACATATCTGGATAGAGATCTCCATTCTTCACTGGAAGATCTCCTTTAATTGTGGACAGCCTACCTCTGAAGGTTATCGATTACTCTAATAACTAATAGCTTTCTTCTATCTATGGATTCAGTACAAGTCTTTTGCCCTATAGTGAGGGGAAGAATAGAACCATTTCTCAAAAGGCAGTACTAAATCTGATTCAGTTTGATAGGATATAGTACATATGTTTCAGTAGCATTTTTCTTATGTGAATTAGGTCATGAAAAGGTTTTCTTTCTTAAATCTAGTAACATGACAAAAGCTAGTTGTGTACCTGAAATACATTTGGTCAATGTATTGCAAGAAATAAAATAATAAACTTAATTTTATACTAAGATGAATAATAACAAATTTCATTGGCTCAAGATGAAAATGATGGTTTTTTTCATGCTGAGACAAATATGTGATTATCTTTTAAATGAAGTAGAAAGCTTAAATAAAGAATAGTAGTTTTCTATGAAAGTTTTTAAAAAGCAAAATCACTGAACAGAAACCATAAAATATCTAGGCATTAGGAAAGAAATGAGAACGTTTGCTATATTAGTTAACGTCGCTGATCAACTGTTTTTATCTCTTATATGGTTTTGCCTTTAATAATGGGAAAGAAGGATAACAGTTTAGACTGTTAATAAGAAGATAAGTCATGAGCTTTTTTCAACTGAACTAAAATATTTGTTCACGTATAGGCCCATGTAGCCATGGTACAGTGGATAAAGCCTGGATTCAGAGTCAAATCTAATTTTAAATCCTTGATCTGTGACTTTTTATTTATGTGATCTTGGTCTCTATTTCCTTGTAAAATGATTGTAAAATTGAATCAGTAGTTAAGGGTATTTTTCACTGCTAAAAGTCATTGATTCTAGGAAGGGAATCTCCTAAGTCTTCCCTTTTCCCAGGTAAACACCTCCCTTGTCTTCGCAATCCTCATATAGTATTATCCCTCACCATCTCTATTGATAATTAAGATGGGACGTTTTTTTTTTACTGTTTTCTCTTTTAGAATGCTAAAGTAATCAACTGCCTTTGATTAAGTCTTGCTAGGTGCTAAGCTCCAGGCTGACACCCTTTTGCTGATTAGATATGAAGACTTGAGGCTCTAAGAAGTGTGTATAAACTCAAAGGGTGCTAGCTTTTCCCCCTGAACTAAGTGAATAATAAATGTATGTTTGATTAAAGTTATATAGTTAACCCCTTAAGGTTGTTTTCCTTAGAAAAGCAGATCAAAGAACCTGTGTTGGCATCCCTTCTGTGTGCTGGCATTGTTGCTCTTACACAGCCGCACTAGCGGCAAGCCACATTGCTGTTACACCATCCTGCCCTCTCTCCTCTTTAGAATAACCTTCCTAAAATGTGGCACTACATGCTGAAACACAATGATCCAGAAGTGATGTGGCAATGACCAGGAGGATTATCCCATCCTCCCAGATATTATGATTCAAGCAATTTGTCTAAATTCATATGAATTATTTTTTGGCCACTATGTCTTGCTGTTGATTTGTGATGAACTGTTAGCCCACTAAAATGCCAAACTAGATTCACATGAATTTTAATTTAGTCTTGCTTCTGCCATTCTAAATTTATGTAGCTGATTTTTTGAGTCTTTGTGTAGGATAATGCATTTATCCCTCTTATGTTAATCTTGTTAGATTCTGCATTCAGATTCAGTTATCCATAGGGTAGCCCAGGTTTCCTTTCTGCAAACTTAATAAACATCCCAAATATACCTTCACTCAAGTCACTTACAATGTTGGCCAAAAAAAGACTAGTAGCATATTCCCATAATGACCTCCCATTCATTGGTCAATTAATCATTAACTTTTTGGGTCTGGTCAATCGGCCAATTCCAAATATAAATTCAATTAAAGGTATTATCAGAAAGTACAGTGTACAAAGCCAAAAGAATTGAAAGAGTATATAGAAGTTAACAGTATTTAATATTGCCAAAAGTTCAGGGTGAAGGATGACTAAGAAAAAAATGCATATATAAAGCGACCAGATAGAAAATGATACTGTTTCCATTATTGTTAAGAAATCTATTTGAGAAAGTAATTTACTCAGCATGTAAAAGGAGTAGATGAAGGAAGAACAGTCGTAATGTTTTTTTTCCTATCCTCTTAATATTTCTCTTTGAAAATGTAGGGAAACCAGAGAAGGAAAACCAAAAGATAATAGAGGTTAGAGAATATCTCTCATAGGAACGGGATTTGGGAAGAGAGAATTGTTTTCATAGCAAGTAACCGCTTCAGCGCATTTAGGAAGAAGACAGCTATTAAATACATATTTATCACTTAGATTTTCTTTTTTCTAGGAAGACAGATATCAAATTCAAGTATATTAATGCCAGCATTAGTAGATTATCTAGTGCCATTTATCAGAGAACCGTGTTTTCAAACGAAATACAATGGGATGTGATTGCTCATTCATATAAAAACATAATTTCCTTGTGGAGGATTGATATATGTTTTCTTTAATTTATCATATCAAATCAAGAATTTATAACTTGCTGACTTTTGGCCAGGCAGTGTGCTAAGCACAAAGATATTACCAGTGTAATGTCAACTACTGATTTTTTAATGAATTCTTTCACTGGCATCAGAAATAAGGTCTGATGATTTTTGTTTGAGGTCTTTGCTCTTTAGTGATTTTGTATGCACAAATCCCAGAAGGAAACAAAAAACTCTGGTTAAGAATCATTAAATTTATAAGTTAGCCTTTCCAATAAAGTTGTTCTTTAGTATGAAAAGATAAAATCTCTGATGGATATAGTACAGCCAGAGTTTAAAAGGCTGAGGAATATCTTTAAGTTAGAAAAGGCCCAAATCATTGAGAATTCAGAGTGAAAATCTAAATACTCCATTTTTTTCAATTTTTGACTGTTGGATTTTTTTTCCCTCCTCCTTTTATACCCTGCTTGACTTAGCTGAAGCAGCATATTATGAGTTCATTTAGCTTTATGTTTGTTTAAATGTGTTTCTATAATAGCATTATATCTTTAGGGACCATAGAATCATTTGGAGAAGAAATTACTTCATTCTTTATAATGGGATTTTGTGAGAATATTACTTTTCTTTTCTAATTTTTGATTCAATTGCATACACTTCTTCAGACTGGGTATGTGGCGTTGACCCAGCCCTTGCCTGTAGCTACTAGAGGTCACTACAGCTAAGGAATCAGTGAGAACCATTGACTATTAATATTTCTCTGACTTTTCAACTAACATCTTCAGATACCATCATTTGCTTGGTTCAAGAAGGTGATGAGACATGGAACAATTCCATTACTTGGAATTAATCTGTAATATGATAACTGCAAGCAGCACTTCTTATGTCTTGAGTGGGATTTAGGATTTACCATTGATGTGCCTCTGATTTTTAACTAAATCACTTAATTTCTCATTCCTCTGGTTTCCATCTGGTAGATAGGAGTAAATAATACTAACAATACTGACAAGATTATTGAGAAAATAATGGAGTAATGATTTATCAACTATCTTATCATTAATGACATCTACACATGCCAACTAAAGTGGAGAATGAAGTAATTATCTGGATAGTTTATGACCAAGTTTTCTTTGCACAAACTGTCTGCATATTTCAGGTAAAATGTTTCTTGGCCCGAGTTATACAAATAATTATGAACTTACAAGTATAGATCTAGTCATTATGGCTTTTATGACTGCATATAAAATTAGTTATTAAGGATGATATAAATTTCTCATTCCATTTCTCTTCCTGTTCCTAAACCCATAGCGCTCCAAACAATGAACTTTCTCCCACATCCATGCTTATTACTTTCTGCAGAAAAATAGGCTCATTATTACTCATAATCTAAACAAATATCTACTATTTTTCTGCAAGAAAGACCATTATGCAAAATTGTTGAACTGTTAATGCCAACTTTTTACTTGTACCCTTGATCCCATCCCTTTCTGTTTCCACCAGTAGCTGGCTTCTTGTTACTCATAGCAATATTGGATAGTATTTTACTTTTTCCCCTTTAGTTATAATGACTATCTTTCCCCTTTCTCACTCATCTTCTCATCTTCAGTCTCTCAATTTCTATAGTTTCCTTCATATAAATATGTCCATTTCCCCTTTATTTAAAAAATAAAAACAAGAAAAGAAAAAAAAACACCCAGACATTTTCATCTGTCCCTTCCATCTCCTCCAGTTATAAACCTTTATCTCTCCTCTAGTTCACCAGTTAACTGCAGGGATGGTGTTTGTAGCATTGTCTACACTCACTGCTTCCTCCTTTTCACATCTCGCTTTTGAACCCCATATAGTCTGGCTTCTGATCTTGGTATTAGACTTGAAGTCCTTTCTCCATGGTCACCAATATTCTATTAATTGATAAACTCAATGGCTTTTTCTTGGTCCTTATTCTTGAATCCTCTCTATAACTTCTTAGATAGTTGGCTCCCCTCTCCTCCCAACTATTCTTACCTCCCTTGACTTTCATGGAATAGTTCTCTGCTTTTTCTCATATAGAACTCACTGTTTTTTCTCAGTCTCCTTTAGTGGATCATCAATGCCTACCTCCTAAATACAAACACCCCATAGTGCACTGCCATGGGGCCTTTTCTTTTAGCATACCATTCTTCTCGATCATCTCATTACTTCTCATGGGATCAAATATTATTTCAAGGCAGATAGTTCTTGGATCCATATTTGTATATCTTACTCCTTTCCTGAGTTCCATTTCTGCTTCCTGGACAAATTTACCTGAATATCCTAATAAGATGACACATGCGGGTCCAAAACAAGTCATTATCTTCCTCCATCTTCATAAGATGAACACCTGACTGTATCATCCCCACTCAATACTTTTCAGTGACTTTCAATTCTAGGACCAAATATAAAGTTCACTAATTGTCTTTTAAAACCTTCAGCAAGCTGACCTTTTCTTACCTTTACTTGTCTTTTAAACTTTACTCAGCTTCCTGTATTGTACGAAACTGATCTATCTTGCTATTCCTTTAACAAAGCACTCCTCTGGACTCAGTGTATTTTCACTGACCATTACCTATGGCTAGAATTCTCTCTCTCTCTCTCTCTCTCTCTCTCTTTCTCTCTCTTTCTCTCTCTCTCTCCTCCCTCCCTCCCTCCCTCCTTCTCCCCCTCTCCCCATTTCCCTTTTCCTCTCCCTCTCTCTTTTCTCACCTCTTCTTCCTTCCTTCTGGCCCCTTCAGGACTCAGCTCAAATTACACTTTCTTCAAGAGACATTTCCAGGTCTTTCAATCCCCAAACAATCCTCCCTTCCCACTATTATCATCTTCCTCTGAGATTATTCTGTCTTTACATGGTATGTATCATGTATGTTTATAGTTGTTTGCATGTCGTCTCCTAAATATACGTGTGATATCCTTTGTATCCTCAGTGCTAAGAGAGGGTACAGTAGATACAGTGCTAAGCCTGGAATCAGGAAGCCCTGGGTTAAAATCCTCTTTACTAGATATGGGACCCTGGGCAAGTCAATTAAGCTCTGTTTGCCTCAGTTTCCTCATCTGTAAAATGAGCATAACATTAGCATCTACCTTGAAAGGTTGTTTTGAGGATCAAATGAGATAATTGTAAAGCTCTTAGCACAGTGCCTGGCACATAGTAACTTTTATACAAATGTTAGTTATTGTTGTTGTTGTTATTAAATGCTTACTGCCTGAGTGATTTATTCTTCCATCATCCACTATTTCTCTTGAGGGTATCTCTATCCTTCAGTCACTCGAGTTTATAAATGCAGAATTACTGTTTACTCTTGTGCCCCTCTACATATGGAGTCATTTGCTAAGTTCTATATATTGTAACTCTGTAACAGCTGAGACACACATCCACTTCCCTTCACCTATGCTGCCACCCCCTAAGCCTGGTCCTTTGTCACTTCTCCTGAACCTTCTATAGTCTCCTAACTGGTTTCTTTGCTTTCAGTCTCTGCTTTCCTTAACCCATCCTCCACACGGATACCAAAATAACCTAAAGCATGGGTCTTAGCCATCATTCCCTTAACTGAAAATTTTTGGTAGCCTCCTATTACCTCCAGCATAGAATAAAGACTCCTCTGTTTAAACATTTCCAGTCCATTACAGACTGGATCCAGCTTATCTTCACAGATTTAATTTAATGTTGCTTTCCTTCACTACTTGAAGATAGTAAAATCATAGATTTGGAACTAGAACGGACCTAAGAGTTCATAGAGACCAACTGCTTCACTTTAAAGATGAGGTAACCAAGACTCAGAATGCTTTCCACAACTTTCTCTCCCTCTTACCTCCCTCTCCCATTGGAAAAGAAAAAAGTAAAACAAAATCCTTGCAACACATATACACAGTCAAGTAGACCAGATTCCTAAACAAATCCACATTTGCATGCATCCTAGAAATATTTGCCAACTTATCGTTTCCGAACCGATTAACAGTGAGGAGATAACTCAGTTCCTGCAATGTCTTATTTGGCATCTTTGCAAACATTTTCTCTCTTCAAGGTGGCAGGATACTTCTGGAACAGAGTATGGTGCTGCCTTTGGATTCAGAAGACCTTGGTTCACATACTTGCTCTGCCACCTTGGAGGAATTAGTCTGATCTCTTTCTGCCTCGATTTTCTCATCTATAAAGTCATAAGTTGTCCTAGCTGCCCTGTGAATTCTCTCCTAACTACGTATGGATGATCAAGTCCAGTGGAGGTAGTTAATAGAGGCTTTTTCATTTATCTTGCGATTGTTGTTCTTTTTCCAGACTTGTGGTTTCACTCATTTAGGGAATGCTCAACAAATGAAATCCTTCTACAAACACATGTTTGCAAATCATAGTTTTAGGAAGAGACATTGGGTGCTGAGAAACTGAGTAAGTTGCCCAGTCTTTCATCCTTTATGTGTCAGAAAAGAAAGCTAAAAACCCAGGTCTTTGTTATTGAGAGGACAGATTTCTGTATCCATGCAAATGATGATGATGGTCATGATGCTTGTGTTGAAGAAAATGTTTCCAAATACAGATAGATATGGCACATTACTGCTCGTAATTCATTTTAGAAGTAAAACATTTATTTGAGAATTCAAGTTCAATGAAAACAATATACAATTCATTAGCAACGTATCAACAAAAACATTGCAAATGTTTGGCAGCTAACCCACTGGCTACCTTTCAATCATGAGACTGCCCAGAGATCTTTTTAAAGGTGTTTTTACTTCAGACTAATAGATAAATGCCAACTTTGCTACATTCTCTTATGAAGTGATGAAAAAATGAGTAAATAAGTTTAATCGTTCCTGAAATTAGTTTAAACGAAGTAATCCCAGTAGCTTACATTGACTTATTACCTTCCATTTGACCTTCATAACCTGTGAAACTGATGGGGCAGATATTATTATTCCCACTTTGCAGATGAGAAAGCTGAGGTCCAATGAGGTTAACTGATGTGACCTGAAGTCCCCCAGCTAATTATCGACAGCTCCCAGTTCTAATGCTCTTTCCATTATATTACACAATACCATAGTGATCAGAGGACAAAGCTGAGATTAATGGGGAGGGTCAGAATGCTCAACATAGAGACAGTATGAAAAAAATCATATTTCAAATAGGAAAACCATTTCCTTCTCTAAGGGAACTCCACTATATTAGATGAACCATTTATTTACCTGTTTCTGGATGCAGTTTGGACAGGATCCAGATATGCTATACCTATCTGTATTTGGAAACATTTTCTTCAACACATATTGCTGTTCAAGGCTTTCCCCTTATTTTTAATTGTCACTTAAGGTTTTAATTTTTGAAAGTATTACATAAGGTCTATAAGCAGATTCTTTCGAAGATGTCATCTGGAGGCTGACAAAAAGCAAGGATTTTTCCCATGTTCACATTCCTTGTAGAGTATTACCAGTTCTTTTTTTGTGATAACACTAATGAAAAAGGCAACCTTTATTTCTTCAGGGTCCAATTATCTGGAATATAGATATTTACATGTAATTTTTTCCTTCTGTTCCCTTTGGCCACTTCCACTAGAGAAGTAAAATTCAAATCATCCAATTTTGTTTCTTATAAAAGGCTTAGTAAAATGGTAAGTTGAAATTACTGTTTAAAATTAAGTTTGGGGTTATCTTTTGATTTAAGCTATCTATAACCTTGATTTCCCTTAACCATGGATAATTAAGAGTTGCCTGTAATCACTCTGTATAATATATCTGCTGGATTGGTTCCTTGCTGCTCTAAGCTATATTCATTTAGGAGAAAAAAAAAACAGTGGCTTTATTGTCCACAAAAGAAACAAACCATCTACAGGAAAGAGTCATGCAAATTTCTGGAGAAGGAAATTAGAGGGCTGAAATAACAAACAAATGTGGAACTAAATGTACTGAGGAACAGGTTAGTTGAAGGCATTAAGATGATATTAATAATCAAATCAGATCATTTTAATATTGTATATTTCCTTTTGTTGATTCACTAGAACACTGTCTTCTGAATGGAATCGAGAATCAATTTATCAACATTAAAATTTACCAGGAAATGGTGGAATCATACTGTTTAGAAAGAAAACATTGCAACTTTGGGCTTTATTTTTTAGGCCATTTAAATAATTATGTAAATATTTGTCACCCTACTGTTTAAAATAAGATTTTAATAATGACATAGCTCAGTGGTATAGTGGATAGATTGCTGGGCCTGGATCCAGAAAGACTTGAGTTCAAATCTAGTTTCAAATATTTAGTAGTTGTGTGACACTGGGCAAGTAATTTGCCTGCTATTTGCCTCAGTTTCCTTATCTGTAAAATGGGGATAATAATAGTACCTACCCCCTAGAGTTCTTGCGAGATTGAAATGGGATATTTTCAAACCTTAAAGCACTCTAAAAACGTTAGTTGGCATTGTATCCTTATTTTTTTTGGCAGGGCAGTTGGGGTTAAGTGACTTGCCAAAGGTCATAGAGCTAGTACACATGTCAAGTGTCTGAGGCTGGATTTGAACTCAGGTCGTCCTGACTCCAGGGTCAGTGCTCTACTCACTGCGCCACCTAGCTGCCCCTATCCTTATTATTAATAAAGATTTTTAAGGCTAGATTAAATGAATTCGCCAACTTAATGGCTGTTTGAAATACCTTTACTGAAAGATTATATATTAGACTGAATGCATCCTTCAAATGTCTTTTGCTAAAACAAGTCCCTCTATAAGATGTCTGAACGCTTTCTAGTTACAGATTGTTTTCTTTGTGAATTATCTTGCGCTGTCCAACTCTCTAACCTATGAGTGGCCAGATGTGCAGACTAGTGGTAGAAGAGAACAATTATTGGACTAGAAGTCAGGATGCTGAGGTTCCATTCTCAGCTTCCCCTTCAGTGAGCTCCATGACTACGGCAAGTCATTTAAGCTCTTCAGGTCACAGATTTTCTCATCTGGTAGTGAAAATAGTGCCAGCTATGGAGGCTGAGGACCTTGGGTCACATCCTAGCCTCATCAGTGTCTCAGGAAGCTGTTTAACCTCTTGAAGACACTTTCTTTCATCTGTAAAACAGGATTAATAGAACTGTGCTGTGTAGATCATGAGGTTATTGGGAGAAAATATGCCTTGTAAATCTTAACATCCAGCTGTAATTTGAGTTGCTGATGTCTCTCCACCACTTCTATCACTGTCATTGCTTGTAAGATGACAAGAAAAATCATAGTATTATAGCTAGAAATGATCATCGGGCCCAACCCTCCACATTTTCACACGAGGAAACTGAGGCCCACAGCAAGGTGGCCTAGATAGAAGATTGGGCCTGGAGTCAGGAAGAACTGGGTTCAGATCATACCTCAGATGCTTACTAGCTGTGTTACCTTGGACAATTCACTTAGCCTCTGTTTACCTCAGTTTACTCCGCTGTAAAATATGGATAACAATAGCACCTACCTCTTAGGGTTGCTGTGAGTATCAGACAAGATGGTTTGTAAGGCACTTAGCACAGTGCCTCTCACCTTTTAAAGGTACTTAATATTTTTTAAGTGAAGTGATGGAAACAAGATCACCCAGTTAGTAACTGGCAGAGCCTTGCCTGTATGATAGACTAGTTATGGTGATTAAATGAAAAAATGTATGTAAAAATTATACAATGTTTTGTTGTAGAATCATTTTTTGGTCATATCCAGCCCTTTGTGACCCCATATGGGTTTTTTTCTTGGCATTTTTAATGTATTCTCGCACTTTCTTAGACTCATTCAGAGTCACCGGCTGGTGTTTGCAGAAGCCACACTAACATGTAGTAGCAGAATACTACAGTGGTTTGCCATTTCCTTCTCTAGGTCATTTTACAGATGAGGAAACTGAGGCAAACAGGGTAAAGTGACTTGCCCAGGGTCACACAACTGATAAGTCTCTGAGGCCAGATTTGAACTCAAGAAGATGAGTCCTCATGTCTCCAGGCCCAGCACTCTATCACTGCACCACCTACCTGGCCACACTTAAACAATGCCACAGAAATTGTAAAGGATAAAGACTAGACCTCTGATTTCCTTGGTAAAGGGAACTGCCAGATGAGTAAACTCCCTCTACTAATGCTGGTTGGCCCCTTCTCTGCACATTTAATCTGAGACTTATCAGACCCCTGAGAGGTTGTGTCCTGCAAAGGGCAACACAGCCAGGCAATGTCAGAAGTGACATTTGAACCCAGAACTACCCGTCTCCGAGGTTAACTCTCTAACCATTATGCCATATTACCTTCCTTATGACTATAAGGTACTATAACTATTTTTCTCCATGTATATTTTATCCTAAAGATTACGTAGTTACTTTCATTCACCCAGTCCCATGCTAATTCCATACCCATATTGTTTCCCCCTGAAAGCTATAAATGTATGAAAATAATTTTACTCTTCCCACCTGCTGCTCACCCTGGCAGATTGTTTACAAAGTCATACCCAGATATTTACGCGCCTGGAAGTTCACTGTCTTTTTCAACTGATTCCATTTTTAATGTATCCGCACGCTCTTGGACTCACTCCGTGTCACTGGCTGGTGTTTGCAGAGGCCATGCTAACAAGTAGTAGTACCCAGGTTCCCCATAACAAGGCAAAAGCCATAGTTACATCTACCCTTTACCTCAAGTCCATTCACATTTCAATCTTAGAGGCCCTAAACAGATTCAGCTTATGCCTAGCTTGTCCTAGTTTGATTGTGCTGCCAGGCAAAGGGAAACATGAACAAAGTGACTTCACTCTTCTTAAGACTTCGCTGTTCCTGTTTTAGACCCACTTCCTTTTTTTAGTTTTTTAGATTTTTTTATCTTTAGTTTACAACACTCAGTTCCACAAGTTTTTAAGTTCCAGGTTTTCTTTGCCTCCCTTCCCTCCCCATTCCCCTCCAAGATGGCATGAAATCTGATATATGTTCTACATATACCTTCACATTAAACTTATTTACACAATAGTCAAGATGTAAAGAAGAATTATGACCAATGGAATGAATCATGAGAAAGAAGAAACAAAAGCAAGAAAAAGATAGAAAAAAAAGAGAATGAATAGTTTGTGTCAATCTACATTCAGACTCCATAATTCCTTCTCCAGATGTAGATAGCTCTTTCCATCATGAGTCCTTTGGAGCTGTCTTTGAACCTTGTATTTCTGAGAAGAGCCAAGTCTGTCAAAGTTAGTCATCACAGAAGCAATGTATCAGTGGTTCTGTACAATGTTCTCCTGGTTCTGCTCCTCTCACTCAGCATCATATCATGTAGGTCTTTCTAGGTTATTATGAATTCAGTATCTTCCCCATTTCTTATAGCACAATAATATTCCATTACATTCATATACCACAACTTGTTTAGCCATTCCCCAATTGATGGGCATCCCCTTGATTTCCAATTCTTTGCTACCACAAAAAGAGCTGCTATAAATATTTTTGTACATATAGGTCCCTTTCCTACTTGTATGATCTCTTTAGGATACAGCCCTATTAAATTAAAACTTCCATTGAATTCCTGTCATAGCCATGCTGACTACTCTTGACTCTTGTGGCTTCCCGCTCAGGTTTGTGTACAAACACAATTAGCCATAAAAAACCAATCCTGGGTGAGCATCATAGGAATATGTTTTCACATCTGTGAGAAATAAATTCTAGTTTTGGAGTTGGAAGTCAACTTAGAGGTCACTTATTCCAAACACCTCATTTTGCAGATGTGGTAACTGAGATCTAGACAATCACCAGAGACCTACAAAAGCAGAACCAAAGGATTATGGAAATATTGGCCTTCTTAACCTGGGGCCCATGAATAGATTTAAAGAGATCCATGAACTTGGATGGGAAAAAATCAATTTTATTTTCATTAACCTCCAGCTGAAATTTAACATTTCCTTCAATTATTGCGAAGCATGATTCAGAGAAGGGGGTCCATACTCTTCACCAAACTTCCAACATGGGGAGTGAGGGAAAGGGAGCAGAGGTATGAAAATCCATAACGTACAATACATTAAGAATACCTGCCAATGTGTCAAAGGCCACATAAGTAGTAACAGAAAAAAATGAAAACTCTAATCCAAGTCCTCTGATTTAAATTCAGTGTTTTTCCAAACATACAATACTGCCTTTCACACTTACAAAAGGAGCCTTTGGTCATAGAATTACCCAAGATTTTTTTTCTTTTTCTTATAGATGCCTCTGTAATGGAATAGTAGAAGCAGAGAAAGGATAAGTGTTTTATGATATTTTCTTGGAATGGGAGAAAAATCAAAAGTGTGACTAATGAATCATAGAATTTCAGAGTTGGATCTCACTGATCATCTAAGCCAATCTATCTCTCCTCCCCACCCCTGCAAGAAATCTCAGTACAGCCTATCTCCTAAGTACTTAGTCCAAACTTTTCTTGAAGCCTTCCAGTGAAAGGAGAGCCTGTATCCTACCAAGGTAGCCTATTACACTTTTGAGTAGTTCTAATGGTTAAGATGGGTGGCTTGGTGGTGTAGTGGATAGATTGCCAGCCCTGGAGTTAAGTAGACTCATCTTACCTTAGACATTTGCTAGCTGTGTGACCCTGGACAAGTCATTTAACCCTTTTGCCTCAGTTTCTTCATTTGTAAAATGAGCTATAGAAGGAAATGGCAAACCACTCTAGTATCTTTGCCAAGAAAACTCCAAATGGGGTCATGAAGAGCCAGACACTACTGAAAAAAATGACTGAACGTGAACAACTAAGATATTTTTCCCAACCTCACCCTGAAATTTGCCTCTTCGTAATTTCTGTCCTTTGCTTCTCGTTCTGTCCTCTGGCACCAGATAGAACATGCTTAATCCCTCTTCCACATTTTAAGTCCAGGAAGACAGGTGGCACAACTCCCCAAGCCTTTTTTCTTTATACGGCCCATCCCTAGTGGCTTCAACTCATCCTCAGGCAGCAAAGGCTTGGGATCCCTCCCCATTGTGGTTGCTCTCCTTTGGACATTCCCCAGTTTATCAATCCTCTTTCTAATATGTGGTGCCTACAGTATAATAACCGAACTAATACCTTCTTAGTCCTGGAAGTTGGGTCACTCTTAACAGAGCCCCAAACAGCATTAATTTTTTTGTTTCAGTCATCACACTGCTGACTCGTTGAATCTTGAACCTACTAAATCTTATCCACCTCATATTTTGGAAATAACTTCTTGAACCCATGTAGGGTTTTATATTTATCCCTGAGACATTTCATCATGAGATTAAGTATGATTTTCTTGCATTTCAAGATCTTTTTTAGATTCAGTTAAATCCATTGAGACTGAAGAGCTAGGTTTTTAAACTTAACCCATCATAGGCCAGTTGAACTCTGGACTAAGTTCAGAGACAAAGAACAATGACAGGCAGTTACAGGACAAAAATCAATGAATTGTAAATCAAATGAATAAGAAAATGATACACAATCAGTCTTAGTCTTCTCAAAAGTGATATCCTAGATAATCAGGTGATCTCGAATTCATAATGATGTTAGTACTGGCAATAGACTGATTTAAATTTAATTCAATTCGGTAAGTATTCTTGGGTGAATTCACTTTTTTGTTTCACTCAGTAGATAAAAACTAGTTATTTAAATGATAAAATCATTTTCTTCTACTTCATAATATCTTTGAAAAAAATGTAATTCGCTTGCTTTAAACCAGTGTAAATCTTGAACAATCATTTACTTGTGTTATTATTTTTTTCTTTTTTCCCCTTTTTTGATTCTTAAAGTTGCCTATTTAAATGATTGCCATTTTATAAGCATTATTTAACATTTTACCTAACTGAGCTATCAGCTCTGTACCTCACGATAGTCTTTCTTTTTTCTTTCTTTTTTTTTTAGCTCTCTAAGTTGTCTTTATTTTCCACGAGAGAGTTATAAAATAATCAGTTTAAATGAGGTCAGAGATAATTCTAATTTTCTCAGAAGAATATTGTTTTAGCTTACATGCACGTTAGCACATTGAGAAGATGTACTTTCTACTGAATTAGTAGAATGGAAAGTAGTAGAAGAAAATGCTATTAAGATAATCTTGAATTTCATTTTCAATTATGTCACTATAGTCACCTCATCCAAAATGCTCATTTTGATCACCTTAGGAATGGTTGCTTGCTTTTCTGTCAAACATAAAGCTACTTTAGCTGTTAATGTTCAAAATTATCTTTGGATATGTTGTAAATAACACTTCTAGCATCTGAATGTGGTTGTGAACTTATTGAATACTATATTTCAAGTGATGAATTGGGTATTGAAACAAAGAAAGGAAGACCCTATAGAAGTACCCTTATGACAGTCAGAAAGGCATCATCGCCATCATCATCTTCTTCATCATCATCATCATCATCATGAGGTCATCATCACAATACCCACTATGCTAATATAGCACCTACTATGTGCCAGGCACTACTAATTACATTTTACAAATATCTCGTTTGATCCTCACAACAACCCTGGGAAGAAGGGTGCGATTGTTATTTCCATTTCATACTTAAGGAAAACTGAAACAGACAAAAGTCTAGTGACTTGCCCTGGGTCACACAACTAGCAAGTGCTGGGATCTACTCGAACTCAGATATCCCGACTTTAGGCCCAGTACTCTGTCCACTATGCCATCTAACTGCGTAGTCTACAAAATCATCGAACATGGAGGCTAAAAGACCTGCTGAGACATACATTAGCTATTCGACCTTGGGTAAATCATTTAATTTCTCTTAGCCTCGGCTTCCTCATCTATAAATCAAGGATGAATAAATAGCAGCTGCCTTACGCTGTTCTTTTGAGGATCAAATGATGTAATATCAGGAAACCACTTCACAAACCGTAAACCATTCTCTATATTTGGAGTATTGTCATTAAAAGTTGGGAGACTCTCGTAAGGAGCTCACAGTGTAGTTGGGAATGCAAAAAAAGCTCTTTTGCAATATCGTATCAGTAACTGTAAAAATGACTGAAAAATCTCTCTTGACAGGAATACTTAAGTTACGTTTGTGCTGAGATTTCTGCTTAACTCGTTTTGACTTTTTCTAGTTAAAATGACTTTAAAAATCTTGTTGTATATATTCTAAACATATCTAGTGCCCATGATTTGATCTTTTTGTGTTCATTTTTATGGTGATTAGAATCGCAGAAATGATACCACAAGATAAAATGATCACTTATCCTAACCCTGGGCAGGTCATTTAATTTCTCAATGCTCCAGGCTGCTATATAAAACTATGGGGTGCAAAGAATGTGCTGGCTTATACTGGTAGAAGGAGTTTAAGCATTTGGGGAGCTTCCCGTTATCAGTGAAATCATAAGTCCAGTCTCTGTCTCCATTCCTTTGATAGTACGATGCAGTAGATGTAGATGAATGTAAATTAAACTCGGTGTGCATTGATCACAGAACATGCCTGGGTTCGTTTTTGTCTCTTAGATTCCTAACATCAGCTTGTGTTTTTGTGCTTTATCTCTTTCTCATAAAAGTCAAGTACTATACAAATCAAAAATTAAGGGTTTCAGCTAATCAAATTTTCATCCCATACAATAAAACCTAACACATGAAAAATGAGAATGTGAAGGAAATAGTGAGGCAGAGTTAATCTTTTAAGTCTTTTTAGAGGAAGCAAATTTTATATTAGACTTTGAAGGAAGTGATTGCTGGGGATTCAGTCAGGAAAGGGATGTGGGTATATCAGGGGAAGAAATGAGATGATATGTCTCAAAGCAGGCATTTGGGAATTTTCAGATCATATGAGAGGGAAAGGAAGCAGACTGGATAGTCTGAGGCAAAGAAGAGCAAGACTGATGTAATGAAGCAAAAGAGAATGGATGATGGAGGACCTTTGATAATCAGATGAAAGTTGCTATTTGTTATGCTAAACAAGAGGGTTACTGTTATTTTCGAGCAAAAAAAGTGTTTTGATAATAACTGTGACAGACATATCATTTTTGGAGCTAAGTGTAAGATTAATAGATTAATCAGTTAAGTGGAGATAGGGTGGTGTCTTAGTAGCAAGTCAGTTTAGTAACAGGGATAACAATGACCTTGACAAGGGCAATGGAAATAGAAATGTAAAGGACAGAGCAAATATAAAAGACCTTGTGGAAGAAGACTCTAGGATTTTAAAATAGATTTGGACATAGAAAATTCTACTGCACAGCACAGGAGTCAAGTACAATTAAAAGTCTGGGGAGTATAACATGGTCATGGGAAATTGGGGAAGTAAAGGAAGATGAGGAATTCTGTTAAACTGATGTTTTATTGATTTTTTTTAAAATCTCATTGTCATTTCCCCAGGGCAGGAGGGAAGAGGAACTTTCCCTCTTCCTCTTCTAAGACTCAGTTATAACAAAAAAGCAAGAGTTGGTTATGCAAAGACTAATGAATTGGCCTTGTCTGACCACATTGACCTCCTTCTGTTCTTATACTCTACTGACTTCCCTGAAGATTCTTTTGGTCCCACTGATTCTCTGGAAAGTATTATGTCATCTGAAATTCTTCTCTCTATACTGTTCCAAAAACGTTAAAGTCAAGACCCTCCTTATTACCATCCCAGTCAACTGAACACAATTTGACTTCCAGTGCTCTTCTTGACCCTTCTTTCTCTATAATCCAGGTCAAATCCCTTTAATATCTTGTTGCTTGGCTTTATCTAAAAAGCAAAAAATGCTTATTTTATCCTATGATAAATAGCAAAAATATTAATAAATTTCTATATAAATGCTAAATAGAAATAATATTCAACATATTACATTTAAAACAATGCTTTATCAGAGCAGGAGAAATATATAGTACATTTAACAAGATAAAATACGATAAAACATAGATAATGTTTATATGACATTTTCTAAGTCAGTATGAGGCCTCGAGGGACCCTTTCATATGTGTTAATGACACCTGTTTTTATTCGATATCCCTGTTCTGGAATCCACCGGACAATTCCACAAACATTTATTAAGCCCTTTTGTGTCAGGCACTATGCTAAGTGCTGAGGCAGCTACAAAGACAAAAATAAAAGATATTGTCCCAAAGGAACTTAGATTCAGTTAGAAGGAATCATTATGCGAATATAAATTAAATACAGAATGTACACAAGTTAGATACAAAGTAAGTTCCAGAGGAAGGACACTAGCACCTGGGGGTAATTATCACAGATTTCCTGTAATTGGTAGCATGAATTGAATGTTGATCACAGTCAGGAGTTCTATGAGACAGGATGAGGAGAGAATGTTTCCTAAACGTGGGAGTAACTGGTCCAAAAGAATGGAGATAGGACAGAGTGTATGGTTATATTAAGCAGGCCAGTTTGGCCAGACAGTATTTTGAATGACAGAAACAAATGTGAAATAAGGCTGGAAAGAGAGGTCAGGGCCAAGTTATACTTTTAATACTCCTTTCCCTTATTTATTTACAACCCCTACCCCTTATTTTCAATCAGAATCAGTTAAATGTTATCTAAAGTAAAAATATTAGTATACATTACCTTCTCATATTAGAAAATAGAATTTGAATCAACTTATCAATAAACAATGAAAAGGTCAAAAATGTATTAATTATTCTTTAGAATTTCTTTATGCTTTTGATTACAGGGAAATAAGAAACTACAGTGTTTTAATTTTAAAGACTTAAGATAAACCTTTAGTTAAGAACTGGAAACTATTAGTAAAGATGAAAGTAAATTCGGTTTTTTATTAGAGCTCCTGTTTCATAATTTCTGGAGAGGAAACAGAACTTTGGGGAAATTAAAATCAATAAATATTAGAAATTAGAGAAACCAAAGGAATCATTTGGTAAAAATCATTTCATTCTTTCTACAGATGAGGAAAATAAAGCCCTGAGACAATAAATTACTGGTCCCTGAACTTTATTACAAAAGTTGTGATTTTGACTTTGAAATTTCAAGTATCAAAAATGATAGAGAAAAATCTGCCAACAGAAGCCAAGTATTCAAATCCAAATCCAAAATGTTTGGTACTATACTATACCACAGCTTCCTAAAAGACAGAAACTGGGTTGTTTTTCATTGTTACATCCCCAAGCAACTAACACAGAGTCTTCCTTGCACGAGAAAGGTATTGAACAAACAGACGTTGAATTGATATATTGAATCACTGTACCTCAGGTGTAAAATTCATAGTGTGTGCATTGGTGTTACTGCCTAACTAGTGACCATGTCTCCTAAAAACTACTTGGCGCTGTAGAAAGAATGCTGGATTTAAAATCCACACCTGGATTTAAATCCTGTCTCTGCTATTTAACCCCTGTGTGACCCTGGGCATGCACCTTACCTTTCTGTTCTTCATTTTCCTCATGTACAAAATAAGAGAATTGGATTAGGTGACCTCAAAGGTCCATGTCCCCTCTATATTTATGATTCCGTGGCCTACAAGCCTAGTTTCTACACAGAAATTACGAGAAATTCTGTCAAGCTTGTATTTACCCTTTCATCAGCTCTGTGTACAACTAATTTGCATTTTATATAATCACATCTTTTTTTCCCCCAAATGTGACTGCAGTTTTGACAACTCGATTTGACATATTAGATGGAAACTTCTCTATTATTAGCTTTAGTGTGTGGATCTCGCTGATAAAATGCAAAATGATACTATTGAAAACCATATTTTTACAAAGGTGCTTCATTTTCTCAGAAGCTGGGCTGATTGTAAGGTCCTTTATGAAATTGGCTTCATGCTGGGACAAGTTCAGCTTAAAGAACAGATGCGCTGAAAGCCAAATGAGAGTTCATTAATATCAGGAACGCTGACACATTTAACACTTTGAGTAGTCATTGCTATGCAGAAGAAATATTTTTAAAATCTACCCAGGCTAAGCTTGTCACTAGATAGCATCATCAAAATGCAAAAGACTTTTAGTTAATAATGAAAGCAAAATATAGGGCTTATCAGATATCTTACATTTCAGTTTAAACATCTTCGGACAGCATGCCCTTAAAAATGTCCCCATTTATATTTTTTTATTCCTCATTATTCTCCCCTCCTTTTCCCTTCCCATTTCATTCTATTTTTTCCTTCCTAAACTACAACTCTTATTCCCTTTTTCATTATAATTTTGAGATGGATTATTATACTCAATTTTCTTTCTTACTACAATCATGTCTGCTTTCACCCCTATTTACTAGAGTGATTACTCACCTACCACTGGTATAGTGGGGAAAAAAGGATAGATTTTGGAAGTTAGACACCTTGGGTTCAAATTCTGACTGTCACTATTTGTCTAACTTTCAGAAGGAGGGGGAAGGGCATAAGCACTTCCATAGGACCTATTATAGACTGTGTTAAGTGCTTCACAAGCGTTATCTCTTTTGATGACCTTTGCAAATGAGTCTATCAGTGAATCTCCTGTGTAACCACTTTACTCTCTTGAAACTGTTCTCCTTTTTCTATGTTATCAAATCTATGCCAATTGTCTTGAAAATTTTAAATCTCTCAGTGTGAACTCTCCTGTAGAATTTTATGCTGCTAGATCCTGTCTCTCCTTTCTCTGAACCCTTGGAAATCTAATTTTCCTCAGTGCATTTGGCCATAGTGGAATTTCCTCTCCCTCGCATAAATTCTACCAACCAGTCTGTGCTCACAAGGACTCCATCATTCTATATTTTTTTTTTGGAGGGAGGAATGCAGGGCAATTGGGGTTAAGTGACTTGCCCAAGGTTACACAGCTATTGAGTGTGTCAAGTGTCTGAGGCTGGATTTGAACTCAGGTCCTCCTGACTCCAAGGTGAGTGCTCTACTCATTGTGCCACCTAGCTGCCCCATCATTCTACTTTTATAATTTCTTCTTATTGGTCAGAATCAGGTCCACAAAGCAGTTTCTGCCATCTATTGTTCCATGGATTAGATATTTTATTAAATACTACAAAACACAGTGAATGCTAAAGCTTCAATAAAGTTAATTAAACCTTTGATTCCATAGCTGCTTGATTATCTCACCACTCTAGAAGTCAATCATTTCACATTAGTTTTTGTATGGTGCTCTAAATGTACAATTTTTTTAAAAGCCATTTTTTGTTATTCAGTTATTCAGTGGAAAAAGGAAGGAGATGTTGGGAACTGAGCTCTCCAGACTTGATAATACAGGTCTTGAGCACTTTTTTAAGGTATAAGATTCTGGATATTGGTATATATTTGTGGCTTTCTTCTTTCTCCCAAATAATGCACTGCAAAAAAATGATTAATTGAGCTTTCCTCAAATGTGAGTTCTAGGTTAATTATTTTACATAAATTTCATAAATTGCTAATTTCTTAAAAGAAAGAGGGAAAGCACACGCATATACCAAAATATATTTGGATATTCTTTTTGTAGCAGTCAAAAACTAGAAACTGAGGAAGTTACCCATCTGTTGGAGAATGGCTAATCCAACTACAGTATACAAAGGTAACAGAATATTGTTATGCCATAAGAAGATCTGACATAATTTCAGAAAAAACTAGGAAGATCTCTTTGATCTGATCTAGATTGAAAGAAGCAGAACTAGTAAAACAAATTGCACAATGACAAAAAAGTTATAGGGAAAAATAACTGAAATACTTTAAAACCGTGATTAATGCAATGATGAACTCCAAGTCCAAAGAAGTCCAAGTCCTTTTGACAAGAGGTAGTCTTAAAGTCCAGAAAGAGATATGCATATTTGGATACGATCAATGTAAGAATTTGTTTTGCTGGGCTATGGTATTTATTGTGAGGCTTATTGTTAATTGTTATATTAGGGGCAGTGAAGAGGAACAACATTTTTTAATAGAAAAAATGGCTAATGGCTGAGATAACAATAAAATAATGGAAATTTCACTTGTCCTTGTTGCTTACAAAGTAACTGTTTCATCTCTCATAGGTATTGTGCCCAGTTATCAAAAAGACAGCTTTCCATTTGACTTTGGAATCCAGCCCTGGAGTCCTTTAAGCATAAGTCACTTACTTCTTGACATAACATAGTATTAAATGATTAATTTCCAAGCAAACAAGATATATAAAAAACTGGAAGTTAAGATATAAGCACTATGAAGTGAAAAAAAAAAGGATGCCAATTATTCTAGAAATCAATCCAGTTAATTCAGTTGAAAAAATTTTTTGAGTTGCACAAACAAAAAAGAGGGAGTTTGGGGAGCTGAATTTTCCAGATCTGACTTAATACAGGTCACATATACTGTTTTAGGATGCCTGGCTTTGCTTCGTTAAGTGTAATGATAATAGAGAATCCTGGCTACTTCATATTCCATCATCATCCGGCCCTGTTTTTAGAATGTGTGGAGATGCTATTGGAATGAAATAACATAATGGAATGGATAGTGTCTTGAAAGGATGGAAAAGGCCTTCTACAAGCTGAATTAAATACAATAGAGATCCCCCATCAAGAATATCTGGAAAGCCTGGTAAAATTACATTGAATTACTACTGTAATCCAGCCATTTTTTCCACTTTTGTTGAGCAGCTCCTTGACAGTGTGAGATGACATTACCTATTAGTGTATTAAGAAAGCAAAGTGATTATTGGATTTTCTGTTGTTGTTCTGACACCACCATGTCACCTCCAACTAAAAGTGTATTTGAAACTGGCAAGAATTTAATTTTATTTCAACATAAAGGGATAGGTGATGTCTTTTCATTGAGTTTGAAATGATTAATACCCAGCAACAACACATACTAAGGGGAGGAAAAAGACTAGAGTGTATTATTTTTCATTTAGAAAGGTAAAGAAATATTTTCATCCTTACTATCCCATAGCAAAGATAATTAGACCATTTTCCATTATGGTTTTAGGATGTAGAATCTGTGAATGAATGAATGAATGAATGAATGAATGAATGAATGAATACATGTTTATTAAATGTGTAATGGGTACAAAACACTACAAAGCAAGGTAGTCCAATTTTCAAAGAGCTCACATTCTAACTGGAGAAGACAACATACGATCATCTATAAACCTTAAGGGCCTTCAGTATTATACTGTCTGGGACTTTTAATCTCTTTTTATTATAAGAATGCACAGTGTTTTGCTCTCTGACAATTTTGGTGGTGGTAACTGTAGGGAGAAGTTTATCAGAATTAAATGCTAGGTCATATTATCGTAGATTTTTAGAACTGGAAGAACCAAGTAGTATTAGTCTAAGTAATCCAGGGATGAATTAAAAGATAATTATGGAAACCAAAGTTACTGGGCAGAATTGCAGTTGTTTCATGTGCAATTTTATGAGCAACACATGGAAACCCACTATATCACTTTATGATAGCATTTCACATTTGTCTAAAATTGCTACTGTCCATTTTCCTCTGTCTTTGTAGAGTTAAAAGACTATGGGTATGCAACATGTCATGTGATATCAGAGTTTCCGGATGTGCTGACTTAGTTGAACTGCTTTTCTCTTTTTTATGCTTTCTTATAGGGGATGACTTTCTAGTAGGGGGAAATATGGAAAAAGAAAATACTTAGAAATGTAGGTGTTTGGAACAAAGCTAGCAATAAAATTATTTTTAAAGGGTGTTGCCCATTGTTTGTTGTTATTGTCGTTCAGCTGTTTCAATCATATACAACTCTTTGTGACCCTATTTGGGGTTTTCTTGGCCAAGACACTGGAATGGTTTGCCATTTCCTTCTCCAGCTTATTTCGTAGATGAGGAATGGAGGCAAACAGTGTTAAGTGACTTGTGCATGATCACACAGCTAGTAAGTGTTTGAGGCCAGATTTGAACTCAAGTCTTCCTGACTCCAGGCCTGGCACTCTATCCACTGTACTACTTACCCTCCCCTGCCTAGTTTTACTACCCACTTGTAATATCAACTAAGGTGGGACTTTCTTACTGTTTTAGAATGATTAATAAGTGTCTTTGATGAGCCTTACTAGGTGCAAAGCCCCAGGCCCAAACCCCTATCTACCAGGTGCTTAATCCTATGTGGGCGTGAAGCCCCCAAGGTCCTAAGGGGAGTTGCTAAGACCAGATCCAGTAGTAGGAGCCTGAGTTCTGGTCACTCAGATGACATTTGATGATGGCTAAAGAGTGTGTAAAAAGCAAGAACAGAGCTATGTTTGAGAGGCTCTCACTCCTGAAGGCACCAGACTCTGGGCAGCAGCTCTAAGAGTCTCCTGGCTGAACTCAGATGTTGATGGTTTCTTGGTGACTATGAATTGTATTTAGTTTGTCTGTTGATGTTTGTAATTTGTTTGTATTTGCTCTGGAGATCAGGGCGTTGGCTTTTTCCACTGAACTAAGTGAATGATATTTGTATGTTGGATTGAAATAAGATTGTTAACCTCTAAACATTGCTTTCCTGAGTAAAGCAGATCAAAAGAACATGTGCTTGCAGCATTCTTGTTGGGCTTGTGTTGCTTTTCACCCCCACAGCAGCTGCTAGCCGAATTGTTGCAACACCACTTTATTCCAAAGCTAACTCTAAATGCTTTTTGAACTGCTTCAAAAAATCAAGTCACTTCTCAGAGGATGAAGACGGTATCACCGATGTGAACAGTCAAAAGAACATTCTCCAAATTGTAGAAATGAATCCAAAAGATAAGTTCTAAAATTATTCTGAGCCACATCACCACCTTTGGAGTAGTTTGATAGTTTTCCAAGTTTAGACAGGAATAATATTTGTTTGGAGTCATATATTCCAGTGGATTTGTTTTGTTACATAAGCCAAACCCTCTACACTTGAAAAAAAAATAAGATTAGGACTTTTACCTCGAAAACTGGTATTTCTGTCACCTAGGCTTAGTTGTCCATCATGGTAATTGGAACAACTAACTGATTATATGAAACAAAAATCTTAAAGGATTCTTAAGTAGCAATGTTACTCATGATATTCCTGTCTAAGAAAATTTATCATTTACCAAGATAAGATGACGTTAACAATGAATTAGGTTTATAATTAAAATAAATAGAAATAATGTGTACAAGAGAAGGACAGTATGGTATGGTGAACAGAGCCTTAGCTTTGGAGTCAGAAATAGCTGGGTTCAAGTCCTGTCTCTGACACATACTTGCTACATGACCATAGTCAACCACTTCATTCTTCAGTGACCCTACAACCTCTCTAAAAAAATTCCTAACAGAAGAGTTATAGGTTTATATTGAGGGGGGAGATTTCAACACAGAGTTCCCTTAAACTGATGAAATCCTAGCCCCAGAGTTCTTTTACCTCCCCCAAAAGGTATTCAGTTATTTTAAAACCACGTGATTCTCTGTAGTAGGAAGGCTGAATTTATAATCTCAAATATAATCATGTATATGTTTGAATGGTTCGAAATCGCAAGGTATGAGAGATTCTCTAAGTAGAAAACAACAAAAAATTTATTTAGGCCCCAGTGTAGTAGAACCGTGAACCAGCCTCCCCATTCCGACATCTTGACAAAAAGACTCCAGGCCCAGTAAGCCCGCCTCACAAGAGTAACCAGGAGGCCACAGAAAAACAAGACAGTATTTAGCCAAATCATATTTACTGGCCTCAAGTCCTTGCCCGCACTCCTGGGTCTACACACGGGTCAGCTCTGGTTCCACAGCTTCCTGCTTCTGCAGCTTCCTGCTTCCACAGCTTCTGCTTCCGCTGTAGTTGTCTCTTGGCTCACTTTTCCTCGAAGCCGAGCTTCTGGCGTTCTCAAGCCCCGCCTCAACGACCAGAGACCATTGGTTCCCGAGTTGGCCCCTCTTAAGCCATCAATCTACACCCACACAGGTTTCACACCTGATAGGGCTTTGGGCCTGGGGCTTAGCACTTAACAGCTGAAAGTACTTTCACTCAAAGTAAACAGAAGCCATGCTAAGGAGACAATTTTGCTTAACAACACACTCTCCACTAAGATGACATAAGCAGTTGTGAGACCTTGAGAAAGTGACTGTGGACTTCATTTTCCTTGTCCTTAAAATGAAGAATTAGGGCTAGGTGACAACTAAATTTCTTTTCAGTCATGGAACTGAAGCTATTAGAAGTAATACATGTCCTTTTTATAGCAAAGTAGCATAGATTGACATTAATGAACTAACTAAAATACATTAGAAAGATGTGTTTCCTGAAACTGAAATCAATACCATCAAATGAATTCAGAACAGCAAGGAATCAACGGAAAAGTAAAAGAAGAAGCTCAATGTATTTTCATAGTGAATAAGAATATAGAAGTGGGTCTCTGAATGATGAAGGAAAGACATGCAAAGGTAAGATCTGGTCTAACTGTGGATAAAATCATGAGAATCAATAATAATTTCTAGAGGAACTATCTGGTGCGTAAACATCTAGTGTTCTACCTACAAGAATTTAAATTCGAACTCTGTGTTTGTATGTGTGTGTGTGTGTGTATATGTGTGTGTGTGTGTGTTTGTGTGTTTTATCCTCGTATCCCCATTACCTAATAAAATGGGCAGCTAGGTGACTTAGCAAATAAAACACCAGGCCTAGAGTCAGAAAGACTCATCTTCCTGAGTTCAAATCTGGCTTCAGACACTTAATTTGCTATGGGACCCTGGGCAAGTCACTTAACCCTGTTTGCGTCAGTTTTCTCATCTGTCAAATGAGCTGGAGAAAGAAATGGCAAACACTCTAGTATCTTTGCCAAGGAAAGCCCAAATCGGGTCACAAAGGGTCAGAAACTACTGAAACAATTGAATAACAAAAACCTAATAGAATGCTTTTTATATTGAGAAAGTTCTTTAACAGATACATGTTTTCTTGCATTAAATGTATTTTATAGAATAATTAGATTTCTTCTTTTTATTACTGCGATGTCCATATGAAGGACTTCTAAGCCAGCCAAATGACAAAGTATCCCTCACATCAGGTGGTTAAAATTTTGTCCAGTTATCCCTCTCTGGTTCTGCCCAATGCACCATACACTCTAGTCAATGTTGAACGGCAAAAAACAAAAATGAAAACAAAATATGTCCACTGCTATAGAGGTGCAGAGCTGAGAGATGAAGGGGATATAGATTTTGCATTCCTGGCATAAAGTTACAAATAGACTCAGTCTAAATTCAGTAGATAATCTCTAACCAACAATCTTAGTATTTCTCTTTAGCAAACTTTATAGAACAATGAGATTTATTAGCACTGTTCTCTGAGCAAAAACATCACAAAGAATATACACAATGATGAACATATAGGCTTTGTACTGTACCTGAAAAATTGTCAAGTGTGTGTGTCTGTATATTTGTATAAAGATAGATACGTTTGTATATTTATGTATATATATATATACACATACATATATATTTACACATACATATATATATATATACACATACATACATATATACTGACAGTCTATTAATATATGTATTTACGCACAGAAAAAGCCTATTTAAAAAATTGAGCAGTTCAGCAGTTAAATGCTATCTGGAATTCAGGATTCCTATTATTATTCTTTCTTTTCCAAAGAAGATGCTTTTAGAGATATGTTACATTGATTTAACCAATTAATGATTACAATGTACTTTGCTAATGTATGATGTTATGTGTCTAATAGCTTAGAACTGCTGCTAGCCCAAGAATCTAAGGTACTATATATGTTTTTCCTCTCCACTAAAGGGCTTCATCTGCTCTGGACCCAAACAATTTAGTCCTGGAGGAGTCTGATCTCTAATAAAAGATATAGGCTCCTTTTCTTATACTTTGACTATGTCTCCTACCACAGAGCACTGGGGAAAATCACTGAAAGCTTAAGTTTTTGCTCACTTTGCTCTCTCAAAAATGTATTTATGTTGGAGAGAGTAAAAATTCATCAAGATGCAATATGAAACGTTTTTTTTCTTACTCCCGAAAGAAATGTTTAACGTAAAATACTTGCGACCATACATTATGACTTAAAAGCAGATTCAGTAGCTTAACTCATAACTGTTACATTCTCCTTGAGACACACTTCATTAAAGCGCAAGGCAACTTGTTGGCATGCTGAATAGTTATTGTCATATTTCACCTCTGTTCCTGCCTTGTCCCTTTGAAGTCTGCATCTGTGTCCATCCAGTCCAAGGCTTGTATTCCTCATCTTACCTAATGCAAATACTTCCCTTGCTATTAGTCATTCCCTTTCAATGGACCCCAAGACCTCTAGACTGCTCAAACTTGCAAAATCATCTTGAAGTCTGGAATATATATCTCAAGGCCAAAGTGGATCACCTGTACTTGAGAAAGAAACATAGAATAGAAGTGGCATCTGAAATCCAGCCTCTCTTCTCCTAGGCAGGGGATATACTTTTAGCTGCTGTGTACTCATGGTGTAATGTTAAGCAGGGTGGGACTTTTTTATTGTTTTCTCTTTTGGAATGCTAAGGCAATCAAGTGCCTTTAATGAGTCTTGCCTTTGTCTGAATGGGGCAAGTAAAGTAGGACCTTTTGTTGTCTTTTGTTTTGGAGTGCTTCTCAGCACTGAGGTAATTAAGTGCCTTTAATGAGACTTGCCTTTGTTTCAATCAGGAGTCTTTGAATGAATCGGGAGTCTTTGATGACCTGCTTAAGTCACAAGAAAGCCTAGGTCATGGGTTTGAATAGCATGGTTGTCATGTCCTCTGACCCTGAAAAAGAGTATATATATACTCTGAGGTTAGCATTTTGCTGAGGGGTCTCACTCACTGGAAGAGTGTCATGTGATTTGACCAGGTAGCTGTCACAGAGCCCCCCAGCTTTGAAAACCCAGATGTTTATGCTTCTCTCTCTGGTAACTGTATGTATTGCTTGGACAGACAGCTAGAAGCCTGTCTGCTGATTTGCGTTATTTTGCTCTGTTTATGTACTTTCTGCTTGTAGTTTTTGTTTATGTTTTCTCTGAAATTCAGGGTGCTGAGTTTTTTCTCCTGAACTAAGTGAATGATGTATGTATGAATAATTAAAGTAAGATTGTAAACCCCTTAAAGATGCTTTCCTTAGAAAAGCAGATCATAAAACCTCTGCTAGCAGCTCTCCTGTGTGCTGGTGTTATTGGTCTTGCACAGCCACAGTAGCTGCAAATACCAACATTATTGTTCCACATGGCTGCATGGTGGTCAAAACAGGAAGAGCATGAATTGCCATTTCTCAACATCAAGTCTTAGAGGTACATACTGCCAAATGGAGAGTCAAATGAGGAGAGCACCAGAATTCATGTTTTTAAAGGTACACTGAGTCAATGCCGCTTTCCACTCAGTGACCAACTAAGATGCTACTTCATCATCCTCAAAATACCAAAATGATAGTGCAAACGGTCAAGGAGAAGCAGAAAGGGCAGTATTGCACATCTTATCCAACTTCTGGTTCCATAAATATGGACAATCTAGAAGAAAGGGAGAAAATGGAAGGACAGTAACAATAAAAACTTGTATGACATACAAAACTATTAGCTGAATAAAATAAGAATGAACTCCACCTATCCAACCACTTGTGAAAACTTTTTGTTGTCTTATCCACAGCATCTCTCCCTGCTCACAGCACTTAGTTCTAGACTTTATCACCTCTCACCTGAACTTTTGCAATAGCCTCTTAATTGGTTCCCTTGTCACAAGTTTCTACCTGCTCCAATCAATCTGCCACACAACTGCCAAAGTGATATTTCCTAAAATACAGGTCTGACCATGTCACCCTGCTACTCAGTAAACTCAAATGGCTTCCTTTTACTTCTACAATGAAATATAAAGCTCTTGACAACCTGGCCCAATAATGCTCTTCCAGCTTTATTCCATGTTCCTTCCTTCCATACACTCTTTTGTGTCAAGGACACCTATGAATCCTTCAACAAAATAATAGTTTTAAATGCATAAAAAAAGCTAATAGGACTAAGAGGAACCCTGCTTATGCTGAAAATAAGTTATAAGAATTAAAAAAAAGAAACAGGTTAAAGACCCTTTGGTGTAGCCAAATTGGCCTGTTTGATGTATTTGATAAAACACTTCAAGTCCCTTCTTTGTTTCACACTACCTT
This sequence comes from Phalanger gymnotis, assembly GCA_028646595.1. NCBI lineage: Eukaryota > Metazoa > Chordata > Mammalia > Diprotodontia > Phalangeridae > Phalanger > Phalanger gymnotis. The sequence continues at coordinate 125,402,319 of CM053623.1, read as the reverse complement.
TCCCCTGTGATTAGAATGGGCTTGTTCCTCATCTCTGTATCTTGGAATCTTTAGTTTCCTTCAATAATGAATCCAAATGCTATCTTAGGCCTGAGTCTTTTTCTGATTAGATAGAGATAAGACACACACACATCCCTCCAAGTTTACATCATATATCCTTTGTTTTTATTTTGTATATACTTGTTTACACTTGTATAAATTCATACTTTTTCATCCATTAAAATGTAATCTCCTTGAGGGCAAGGACTGGTTAATTTTTTCCTTTGTACTCCCATCCCAGTTCCTGGCACACTCTAAGAACTTAATGTGTGTTGACTGATTATATTAATCACACAGAGAAAGCACTAATTCTGGGGAGTGGCCACTAGTGACATTAATTTCATGCTGAATATGGTTACAGGGAATTAAATTTTATGCTCTTTATATGGTGGAGGACTCACCTTTGGGTACTGTGGTAGCTGGGTGGCACAATAGATAAAGTGCTAGGCCTGGACTCACGAAGACTTGAGTTCAAATCCAGTCTTAGATATTAGCTGTGTGACCCTGAGCAAGTCACTTAACCTCTAATTACCTCAGTTTCCTCAAATCTGAAATGGGGATCATAACAGTATCTACCGCTTAGGGTTGTTGTAAGAATGAAATGGGAGCACTTAGCACTTAGCACTAGCAAAAAAAGCACTTAGCAAAATACCTGGCACATAATAGGCACTATATTATTACTGCTTATTCCCTGCCTCTTTCCTTCCCTCCTACTGACTCCCGACTCCACACAGTCTCATTTAGTGAAGTCAGACCAAAGTGACCTCTGAGAGTGCTTCCCATACTTGAGGGCTATTCCTTGGCCAGCAGTGTTTTCTCAAGCCCTTTCACAGCATTCAGTTATTAAATCCATCTTGCTATCACAGCATGAGATTCTTCAGGAATAAATGCAAGTCATTTATTTCTAAAGAGAAACCACCACTCTCAAGTTCAGGATAATTTAGACAGCCTACTCAGACCACACACCAACTTCCCTTGGCTGTCCCTTACCAGAAACTGACATGGGCTTGTTCCTCAACACATGGTATCTTCCTTGTTTCTTAGAAACCTGAAAAGAGATAATAACTAAGGAATTTTAGGTCTGAGAAGATGGTCAAGCTTACTTTACCTTGCAGGGAGGGGCAGAGCAGGTGACTTAATAAGGTGCTGGACTTCAAAGTCAAAGGATGCCTGGCTTTTCAAGTCTTGGCCCTGACATATATTAGCTGTGTAACCTTAGGCAAGTCATGTAAACTCCCCAACTATAGGTAAAGCAGTTTCCAAACATTAAGGTGTTATGCAAATGTTAGCTATTTTTGTTAGTGCCTATGAGCAATGGGGCGGGGGAGGAATATGTGACTATGTTGTCTTATGATACCCAAATGTCTGTGTTCTGATAGCTGTACATCTCTTGTGATAGGGTGACTGACAGTGTTCATAGCATGGAACTAGAGTCCGCTGGAGCAGAAAATAAGAGCATTCTGAACATTCTGAAAATAAGAACATTCAGAGGTAAAAGAGTTCACAGGAAAAAGGGACATTAATTCTCCCTGTAACAAACTAGGGTCCTTCATTGGCATAGAATGAAATGCTAGAAGCTGGTATTTTGTGATTTCTTCTGAGAAGAATTATTTGATATTATTTTGATTGATAGAAAAGAAAAATCCCTGCCCCCTTAACATTCTTAGAATGTCATTTTAACAGATGTAAGGCAACTATGATACACCCCACACTTCCATTACCTATCCATGGTGGAGATTTCTTTAGAATCCTAATAAATTCCAGCACTTTTGAATGCACCAGAGTTGGATTTATTTTTGTTTGTTTTATTTTATTTTCTACTTTGCTAAAGGAGTCAGGTTTTTCATCTATTGTTCTGGGAAACAAAAAAAGGCCAATAGCGTCATCTTCATTTAGTAAAGGGGTCTTCTGGTGGGAACTTGCCTATCCATGTTTCTGGAGTACCTCCTTCAAGGGTACTCACTCATTCTAGATCCAAGGCAGGGATCAGGTTGTAACTGAATAAGACAGTCTCCATTAAAGGCTTCCTGGCAGCTCTGAAGAATAACCGTGTTTAGCTATCAGCAAGGGCTTCATTTGAGTTTTGTCCACATTCCAAAGTGAATCAATCAATCAACAAGTGGGCTCTAAGTAATCTGCATAGCCTCTGGGTGGAATCTGAAAGTCAAGTTTGAGGACTTAGAGCTGGAAGGAAGACATTGTAATGCATATAGTTGTTGTAGAGGGTAGAATTGGGTCTGTTGTTTTGAGGGATTTTTAAAACATGTTTATACTCATAATTTTCATTAATGTTTGTTCAAAGTGAATGTGCCAAATTCCTTCCCATGGGTCTCATAAATAAGAAAAGATAAAAATGGAAGAGGCTAGTTATATCACACCCCAGGTATCATCAGTACCATATATACCCCACAGCACTTTTCCATAGCTAAGTCGTAGTTTGGATTCACCTCTTAAAGACATCTCGACTTATAAATCATGAGTTCATAGATCTGGAGCCAGCATGAAGGAATGACCCAGCTTGTTCAGTTTCAAGTTTTACTTACAGTCCTCTATAATCCTGTGTAGTTATTCCTTCAGACATTACTGTCTCTAACTCATGTGACACCTTAGAAAATGTCTTCTTCTTCTTTGATTCTCAGCAGGAGTTATGTTTTCTGCATTCAGTGCTCCTATCTAGGCAATAGATCAAATCTCAGGAATGTTTAATTGTGGGATAGCCCAGTAACATGGCAGATCTAAACCTACCTTTAATTTAGATTTATGACATGCTTTTCTTCTAAATCAGAGAATAATAGACGCAGAGCTGGAAAGGACCTCAGAGACACTGAATCCGAAATCCTTTCGCAGATGAGAAAAACTAAAGACTAGAGAAATCACAACTTGTCCATGGTCACACAGCTAGAAGCAAGATTTGATTTCAACCCCTTTGATTCCAGAGGCAGAAGCTTGCTATGTAAATGTATTTTAACTAGTTCGTAAGAACCAAGTTCATGTTTGCTATTTTATTTTGTTTCTTTTTTCCTCACAGAATTGTTCCTTATTCATGAGGTATTTGTTGAAAGTTCTTAATACTTAAAAGGTAGAAGGGACCTCAAAGATCATCATTTCATCCTCTCCCTTTACACATGATTAAGCAAAGGTCATGAAAGTTAAATGACTTGTCCAAGGTCACATAGATATCCTGATTCCCACATCAGTTCCCTTTCTATCCACTGTACAACATTTTCTAAAACAGGTATTTATGCAAGGTCATGTAACCAATTTGGCCAAAGTTTATTAAAGACTGATGACTATTTTATCAGAAAAGGTCCCTCTGGTTCTCTGTTTTACATAGTTGAATTGGCATACAATATAGAATCAGATAGTTTGGCTTTATAATTATCTATCCAAGGGGTGACATCTATTTTTGCCTTGATTTCCATATTCGATTCTTGTTTTTTGAAGATGTATTACTGATATATACAAATTGATCCCATTCTCACATGCACTGCACCACACACACACACACAGCTTCAAGGCTTTTGTTTATATAGACTTCTTTATGTAGCATTTTATTATGTAGACATTGTTGATCATTTGTAAGTCTGATAAAAACAAAACATCTTATCTGAAAGAAAATTAAAGTGACGGTAATGTCAGCTTATCTCATAAATTACATTAAGTCTCACTGAGAATCCATATGAGACTTCGCACAGGTAATGTGAGTTTATGACTTCATTTTAGTTCAGTTCCATTCGATAAACATTTGAGTGTAAAGTTTGGAAGCTTTCTACTCAAAAGTATGCCATGTATAAGACCTTGAGTATACAGTGCACAGGGACAAAAACAAAGCAGTTCTGCCCCCAAGGATCTTGCATTCCGAGAGGCTGAAATGTGCACAAATAAATAAATAGAAAGTAATTTGAGGTAGAAAAAAGTATATAACATTTGGAAGAACATCAGTTATCTCTTTCTCTTGTTTCATGAGGAGTCCACCATCTTTTCTGATCATGCTTGACTAAGACGGTATCTTTTTGCATGACTTCTTGTACTCGTGTCTTGTTTGATAAAGTTGTTCAATCTATTTATATCTATCGTAATCTGTGCATCGCCATTCAATATTTGGCTTCTTGATAGATTGTGATCCATATTGGACATTGTAGGACTATTAATTCCCTGTCCCATTATTTTTATAGCCTTTGCCTTTCCAACTCTTTACATTACATAACATTGCTTCATGGCCTTTCATTAGGCCTTCACACAATATCTCTGCTAGAGACGTCCTGTGGTGCATTGTAATGATAACAGTCATGTCTACTCATTTTGTTGGACCTCTCTCCTTGATCAGGAAGGGTTCTAACTGCCTCATTTGATTATTTGGATTTTTGCATTTCCATATTGAGCCAGGGACCCTTCAATCCAAATCCAGAGTGTTAGACTTTGGTTCTATGTAAAGGTATACGTGTTTTTTTTTAGGTTTACAAACATACCATTTGTAGAATATTTAGTCTTTCTTTAGAAGTATCTTTGTTAGCTCAGTCCAATTTATACAACAATAAATGACTGTATGAAAGAAAGTTAAGTACTTATTCTTTACTAGGATACAAATAGAAAAGTAAACGTTCTGTGCTCTCAAGGTCACATGCTATTACGAAGAGGCATTTTTGGTTTATCAGTAAAAGGGAATGTGCCTTAATACACTATACTTTAAAATTCTGAATTTTTTTCCTGTTAAACCTCTCTTTTATATTTTTTTTCACTCAGACTTCATTTATATTAAGTCATTCTAACCTAGAAAAAATACTCCCTTGCCTCCCTCCCATGTACTCCCATCCTGTGACACCTGCCCACTTAATGTTCTACAAATAAGAAACTCCTTCTTTCAGTCACAGGCATTTTCTCTGGCTATTCCCCATGATTGGAACACTTCCTCACCTCATCTCTGTTTCCTGACTTCCTTGGCTTCTTTCAAATTGCAGCTAAAATATCCTTCTATAAGAAGTCTTTTCCCTTTTCACTCTTAGTTCTAGTGCCTCCCCTCTGTTAATTATGTCCAAATTATCCTATATATAACTTGTTTGTATGAGGATTCCTGGAGGTCCCTTAGACCTTGTCAGGGAGACCTTAAGATCAAAACTATTCTCTTAGCAATAGTAGGATGCTTTCTATTTCTACTACAATCAATACACATAAAGAGATAGATATAGATAGATATGACTGTAGATATAGAGATATAGAACACACATTAACAAAAACTTATTGGGGTATGCTCAATAATTTTAACAGTATAAAGAGATCCTGAAACCAAAATCTTTGAGAACCACTGTCTTAGACTTACACTGACTCACATGCAATTACTTTCTCCCCAGAGACATGAACAGAAATGCTCCTCACTTATACTCTGAAATGTAAAGATTTTGTAGCTACTGTGTTCTGCTTGGTATTTTGTGAGTTAGGTCATTTTCACACTGGAACCAATCTTAAGAGTATACCCCTAGAATTCTAGGAAGGTGATGGAATGAAGCAGAAAATTACCTAATTCTCCCAAATACCCTCACAAATAATTTTTAATAATGCCTCAAAGTGAATTTTAGAGTGGCAGAAGTAAGTAAAAGTCAGGGTAAAGCAGTTGTCCCATCCTAAGACAATTTGGGTGGACATCAGGAAAGGCCTGACCTTTGGGATGGTAGCCTGGCCTGACTGAAATGCAGATACCTGTAGGCAGAAACCCTAGAATCAACAAACAACAAGTCCTGGGGACTGCTGTGTAGGCCACAGCCTCAGCTTCATGAACTTTTACCCCAAAGACAGTCTGGGGGTCAAATGGCTCATTGGGGAAGATTCCAGGTCTCTCTACTGACTCTGGACAGGGGGGTCTCATGCATTGACCAGAAGTGGTCCCAGGCTGTGGCTGTGGCCAAGAAGGAATGAATAGGGTCACAGAGTGTCAGGGGGCTTCCTGGCTTTAGTCACTCACAGGAGAGCAGAGTCCCTAGTTTTGGTTCCAGGGTAGATGGGAGAGCTGAAACTTGCAGCCACAGGACGGACCATAAAGCATTTGTGGTAACAGCTTTACTGAGGACCATAGATGTTACTCAGAGATGAAGAGGAGTACCTGAGGTCAAGCCCCCCAGATAGAGCTCAGAAAACAACAGAATGAAAAAAAATCTGAAGTTTGAGACATTATCTCCCACACCTCAGGACCAAAGTTCAACTCTAACACAAAGTTAATACCCAAGAAATACGCCTTTTAAAGAAATGAGTAAGGAAAAGAGAAAGAACCTGATCATACATAGCTATTGTGGTGAAAAAGATGTGGGTTCAAACTCAGAAGAAGATAGTGAAGTCAAAATAGCTACTTCTACTTCCAAAAAAAAATGTAAAATGATCACAAGCCCAAAAGAGTTCTTAGAAGAGCTTGAAAAGGACTCTAAAAATCAAATAAGAGACATTAAGGAAAAATAGGGGGAAAATAGGAGCAATGCAATAAAGTGAAGAAAATTATGAAAATCAGCAACTTGGAAAAAGAGATCCAAAACTTATGAAAGAAAATAATTCCTTAGAAATTAGAATTGGGCAAGAAGAAGCTATTGACTTCATAAGACACAAAGAAATAATGAAACAAAATCAAAAGAATGAAAAATTAGAAGAGAATGTTAAATATTATATTAGAAAAACAACTGACCTGGAAAACAGGTAGAGGAGAGACAATATAAGAATTGTTTGACTACTTGAAAGTTATGAAAAAAGAATGTCTACACTATTTTTCAAGAAATTAAGAAAACTGCCCTGAAGTTTTAGAACTAGAAGGTAAAAAAGAAATTGAAAAAAATCTGCTGATCATCACCTAAAAGAGATCCCAAGATGAAAACTCAGAAACATTTTAACTAAGTTAAAGTCCCTGGGTCAAGAATACTACAAGCAACTAAAAAGAAATAATTTAAATACTATGGGGTTACAGTCAGAATGACACAAGAGTTAGCATCTTTTATGTTAAGAGTTTGAAGGACATGGAACATAATACTCTGAAGAACAAAAGAGCTGGGTTTGCAACCCAAAAATAACTTACACTGCAAAGCTGAGTGTAATCCTGCCTGGGAAAATGGATATTTAATGAATTAAAGGACTTTCAGGGATTCCTGAGGAAAAGACCAGAACTGAATGGAAAATTTGACTTATAAGAATCAACAGAAACATAGGAAGATAAACATGAAAAAAAATATATATATATACTGGATTTAATTAGGTCAAACTGCTTATTTCTTATCTGGGAAAACATTATTTGTAACTCTTAAGGATGTTATCACTAGAATAGTTTGAAAGAGCATACATAGATAGAAGGCTTTTGGTTGAGTTGAGAATGGTGGGCTAATCCTAAAAAATAAAATTAGGGAGAGGTAAATTGGAGCAATTACCTTATACAAACAAGGTGTGAATAGAAGAAGTGTTACAGTAGAGGGCAAGTGGGGGTGGAGGGCTGATGTGAATCAAGGAAACAGAAGTCAAAAATAAATTAAACTTCTGAGGAGAGATTGGGTAAAATGAAAGGCAGAGAAGGATAGACAGTGAGGAAAATAGGATGGAGTGAAATAAAAAATTAGTAATTATAACTTTGAATGTGAATGGAATGAACTCACCCATAAAACAGAAATGGACAGTAGAATGAATTAAAAACCAGACTCTGACAATAAGTTGTTTATAAGAAACACATTTTAAAATGAGAAATGCACATCGAGTAAAATTAAGGATGGGATTAGAATTTATTATGCTTCAACTGATAAAAAAAATCGGGCGCAGTAATCATGATCTCAGATAAAGTTAAAGCTAAAAATAGATTTCATTAAAAGAAATAAACAAGGAAACTACATTATGATAAAAGATATCATAGATAATGAAGTAATAATAATGTTAAATCTATGTGAGCCAAATGCGATAGCAGCCAAATTTTTATACAGAAAGCTAAAAGAATTATAGGTGGAAATAGCTATCTGGAGAGAATTGCCTGGGAATACAAAGGAATATACCTTTATCTCAGTGGTTCATGGTACCTTTGCAAAAATTGACAATACATAAAAACATAAAAATTTTATAGACAAATGCAGAAAAGCAGAAATATTAAATGTATGTTTTTCAAATTACAATGAAATAAAAATCATGTTAAGGGATAATGGAAACACAGATTAAAATTAATTGGAGACTAAATTATCTAATTTTAAAGCATTTGTGGGTTAAAGGACCAATCATAGAAAAAAATAAATAATTTCTAAAAGAATAATAATAATGAACCAATATATCAAAACCTATGGAGTGCCATAAATGCAATAGAGGAAAATTTATATCTCTAAATGCTTATGCCAATAAAATAGAGAAAGAGCAGACCAATGAATTGAGTATGCAATTAAGAAAACTAGAAAAAGAAGAAATGAAACATCCTCAATTAAAGACCAAATTGGAAATCCTAAAAACTAAAGGTGAGATTAATAAAATTGAATGTAAGAAAACCACTGAATTAATAAATACAACTAGGAGTGGGTAATGATAATGGATAAGAAACATATAGATAAATAATATAATGACATCAAACAATAAACTAGATAACCATGGTTAATAAGATTTTTTTTTTAAAAAAAGAGAAGAAAACCAAATCACCAGTATCAAAAATGAAAAGTGTGAATATACCACTAATAAAGATGAAATCAAAGCAATTATTAGGAGTTATTTTGCCCAATTATATGCTGATAAATTTAACAATTTAACTAGAATGGAAGAATATTCACAAAAATGTAAACTGCCTAGGTTAACAGAAGAGGATATAGAATATCCAAATAAACTAATTCCAGGAAAAAAAAGTTGAATAGACCATAAATGAGGTTCCTAAGAAAAAAGCATCAGGACTAGACAGATTTATAAGTGAGTTCTAACAAACATTTAAAGGTCAACTAATTCAATATTAAATAAATTATTTGGAATGGCAGGCAAAGAAGGAGTCCTCTCCAACTTCTTTTATGAGATAAATATTGTTCCGATAACTAAGCTGGTTAGGCGACTTGCCCAAGGTCACAAAGCTAGTAAGTGTGTCAAGTATCTGAGGCCGGATTTGAACTCAGGTCTTCCTGACTCCAGGGAAGGTGCTCTACTCACTGCGCCACCTAACTGCCCCTTTTGAATTAAATTTATCTCTCGTTCTTTTTCTTTTTTTTTTTTTAAATAGGAGATCGGCCAAACTGTTCACTAATATGTTTAAACCTAGCAAAATACTTAGTTTACATTTTATATATTGGCAAACAATTTAATATTTCAAAATATACCTATGTGCTTAAAAGAATGTTTCACTTTAATCTTGATGTTTTGGTATTATGTGTTCTGTGCCATACCCTGAGATGTACTTTGAACTGTTCAGAGGATAAATACAAAAGAAACATATGGACATATTAAAATTTAATATAACTTCATGATCCTAAAGGTAATAAAATGGTAAAATTATGGTTCATTAAAACCTTGCTGTACGACACTAAGGTCAAGGAATGGAATGTCATGGTGTTGCTTAGTGCCCTAGGCACTTTTCTGTGCAGTTGCCCTACTCCAAACTAATATTGCAAGAGAAAAAAATAAAAACTTCAAAGTAAAAACTTTTCTATAAAAAGTATTTTCTATAAAAAGTAACTGATTTTTCATCGTTTCATCCTCAATATGTGATCTTGAAACACCACAGATTGAGTCAAGAATTAGGGATTGCAAAGCTATTTTTTTTCAGCAGTAGTAGGTAATATAAGAAACAGAGAAAATAAGAAATAAAGCAATGAAGAATTTTAAAATAATCCCACTGATGAATTAATTAGTGCAGTGGTGCCACATATTTTCAGTTTTCTTCAATAAATAAGGAAATTATTGAGGTAGAATTTTCAAAGACTTTTTAGATTCTAGTTGGTACTTACAAAATTTTTCTTTTGAGGCAAAGACAAATATCTATTATATTTGTAGCTAGTATTCACTAATCTTCAAGCTTTATTAGTCATGTCTGTATGTTATGTGGTAGAGTATCTGAAGGCCAATAATACTGGAAGGTCAGAATTCCATTTGCATTTAAGAGAGTCATTTTTCTGATTAAGGGATTCTGTACCAGAGCAAGCATCCTGGCATGCTAGACTGGACTGTGAATCACCTGGAGTAAAGGCAGGCTTTTCTCAGAAAAAAAAAATTGCTATATCTATGGTTTCTCTTCTTAGTAACATGATGGTATGGAGCAGATGCAGTAAGAAATAAATTTTAGTATTACTGGATTATAAGATTTTGGCTACTTATATCTAGTCTTTTAAAAATGGTGATTCAAATGTTAATTGGATATACAAATTTAGTCATTTAGCTTGAGTTTTTCTCCAGTGTGTCTACATGTACAAGTATAGTCATGTATGCCTTGATGGTGAGTTTCAAAAGGCCCATTATTTTTTAGAGCTAGAAAGAAATCTACAAACCATGTAGAATTTAGGATCTTTCTCATTTTATATTTGAGAAAACTGAGGTTGGCTTTTGTAAAACCAAATGGGTAGCAGATAACACTCCTGTGTGGGGATTTAAAGCCTCATCATATAACACCAAATACAGAGGTCTTTCCATTATATAATGGGAGAGTGTGTGTGTGTGTGCGTGTGTGTGTGCACGTGGTTATATACTTATATATGTACACATACATAGATACATATATGTGTATATGTGCATGTGTCCATACACATATACAAATTATTTTAGTGCCTTGACGCTGTCTTTCAAGGTAAGATTTTTTTCTCTAAGATTCTTACAACTGCCATGTACAGTAAGGAACTTACAAATGTTAAACATTAGCGCCCTGTATGTTGAATATCTAACTTATTTGAGAGGCAACATAGTATAGTGCAACACTGGAGTTGTTAGAGCTTTGCCAATTCACTAGATTTGACAGTTTTTTATAAGTTGCATGTAAACCTCACTTTACTTGTTTCTAAAATTGGAGAATGCTACCTGATCTGTCTTCTACAAAATGATTTTTTGTGAGTTTTTTTGAAGTTGTTTGTAAGTCTCAATTTCTTGTTGTTGTTCAGTTTTCTGTCATGTCTGACTCTGTGAAACCATTTGGGGTTTTCTTGGCAAAGACAATGGAGTAGTATGCCATTTCCTTCTTCAGCTCATTTTACAGATGAGGAAACTGAGGCAAATAGGGCTCAGTGATTTGCCCAGGGTCACACAACTAATATGTATCTGAGGCCAGATTCGGACTCAAGAGGATGAGTCTTCCTGACTTCAGTCCTGTCACTCTGTCCACTGTGCCACCCAGCTTTCCTAAGTCTTGGTTTACTTATATCCAAAATAGGGGTAATGACACCAGCTCTGCCTACCTCAAATTGTTGTTAGAAGGAACAAATGAGAGAAGGCACATGAAAGTGCTTTGGAAGGTGTAGACGCTATACAGATATAGTTGTTTTCGTAACTTAAAGGAGGGGATAAGGTAAGAAACAAGACAAGAAATCAGCTCTTCATTTTTAAAGTTTTCTATCAATAAGACCTATATCTCTGCCCTTTCTCCCTCTCCACCTTCATTCTAGCAATCATGCCAATGGCATCATTACTTTAGCATGTGTATGTGTGTGAGTCTGTGTGTATTGGGGAGTTAATTGGTAGAATGAGATATTTATTCAAGTTCTTTATTCTAAAGACTGTGAACTGTTTTATGACTACAATAGCACTTAATGCCACATCATTTTCATCTTCTTATTTTTTATGGTCACTATAGATGTAAACAAGCTATAATTTTATATTTAAGTGCTGAACCAGGTAATTACATTCATGCTGATGGGCTGTGCTAGCTATAGCATTTCCTGATACATTGTAGAACTTTTAATTTTCTTTTCAAAATCCAGGTGTTTTGCTTCTAAGCTTATTTTAATAATATGGAGTGAGAGGATGATAAATAAAATGAATTTTCAGTTTTCATAGACATTATTTACCTTGACATTACACATTACTACTTTTCTTCATTTCTGTGCCTATATACACATCATTCATAGTTTCTGCTATATAAAGTTGGCAGCTGTCTTATTTAGGTTTCTGGAATATTTAGAAAATTATATTTATTGTTTTCTTTTTGTTTGTGTGTTTGCTAGTAGATGTAGTTTTTGGATTCTTTTAGTGTATTTGCAGTGGTGACTCCTAAGTATCAGTTAAACTTCTCTAATAAATGATAATTGTCAAAGCAGTGTCATTACCTTTGCCCATTTCATGTATTTCAGAATGGATAGCTCATTTAAACATAGACTGGAACTCTGATAATTGCATGGAATATCTTTTAATCTTTATCCTTTATTCTTACATGCTATATATTTTTGTTTCTGTTGTATCTACTCTAAAGAGTCTTAGCCCAGGTTCACACACACTAAAATTATCTGTGGAGAGATTTAGGGGTATACTTTCATGAATTTTTAAAAATACTTTCATAAGTACATTTCACTATTATTAGTATCCTTTGTAATCTTATGTTTTTTATGTATTTTAAAATGTTATTTCCAGAGGGGAAAGCATCCATAAGCTTCATTGGACTGCCAAAGGTGTCTGTGACAAAAATTAGGTTAAGAACTGCTGCCCTGGTGGATCTAACAATTGTTTATGCTTAAATGACCCCTGTCAATAAAAAGTCATGTCTTGTCTGTTAAGATATAGTCCATTGTGTGTGTGTGTGTGTGTGTGTGTGTGTGTGTGTGTGTGTGTGTGTAACTAATGTTTGGTGCTTGTTGCATCTAGTAACTTTCTACCTTCCAAATTTCTTCTTGAAGGATGTATTTATGATATATAGGCATGAGGCTTCTGAGTAATTTATAAGCTTTTGGTTTCTTTCATTTCTTTGTGTTATACCAAATTTTCAACCTAGTATTTATAATTTTTGTCTTCGACAGCCTTTGTGTTGAAGTCCCCAAATACTAAAATCTCTGTCAGTTCAGTTTAAAGGTCTCATTCAGCTTTTTCATATGATTCCTCTTTAAATTTTGCCACAGGGGTTGTCTGATGACCCAAATTATGGATATCTTATTTATGAATTATTGTGTGCCTGTATTTTTTCAGAGGTGAGAGCATCTTGTGGAAAATTCTAAAGAGCTTATATCACTTTAATGTAGAGGTTCAAAATATAATCCTTTTGAAGTTGAGGACTGTCAATTTTTGTCCTTATATCCCAAGTTCACATAGAGCCACTTAAATAAATGTTTGTTGCATTAAATTGTAACATTACTCAAAATTTTTTGAATGTGGAAATGCTCCTTTTTCATCCATCCATCCAAACTCTTCATAGAATTATAGCATCCCACTGAGTAGTCAACAGGTCAGTCAAAAAGCACCAAGTGCCTACTATGTGTTAAACTGTGCTACATTGTGCTAAACACTGAGGATTCAAAGAAAGGCAAATGGTAGTCCCTGGCCTCAAGTAGTTTACAATCTAAGGTGAAAAAAGCAAGGACACACACATACACACATATATATAGGATTAGCAGGAAATAAATAAATAAACAGAAAAACAATGTACTTAAAAACTCCGAGTTTAGGATCAGTAATGCATCATACTATTAGTGGTAGGCAGTTGACCTTCTAATGACTATGAAGCAATTGGGGAGGCACTGTTTTTTGTAGATTTTTAAGAAGGTTGTAATAATTACTGAGCCTAATGATAGCCAAATACTGAACTAACTGTTGTCCACATGAGTGTGTCAGCATAATTCTCATCTTCTATGAATGAATGAATGAATGAATGAAAAAGCATTTATTAAGCACTTATTATATGCAAATAAATGTGCAAAACAGTGGTGATACAAAGAAGAATGACAACACAGTCTCTGCTCTTAAGGAGTTCACATTCTAATGGGGGCATTAAAGCATAGGTGGTCTCATCTGCAAATTGGATGAAAATGCCCAATGTCCTGAGGTCATAATGGTAAAAAAAAATGATAAATCATCTTCTTTAATATCATAGTCACAAATAAATATTTATTTCTTATGTTGAACTATTAAATAGAGCTAAAAACTTGCTTTGATGAGAACTTTTTTTTCCTAGTCTTTAGTAGCTATGGTAAATGAGGAGGTAGGGGCTATGTCCCCTGAAGAGGCAGGTGATAAGCCACATTTCCCCAAGGGTTGCTTCTCTAAAAGATGGACACAGTCATGGATTGGTACCAAGGCTGGTAGTAGAGAGGACTTTGCTATTCCTAGGACTCTTGGGCTTAGCAATTGGTAGCAATCGGGTAGCAATTGGTTAGGGTTCCTACAGTTGTTGGTAGAGATGGTGGGCATGTTCTCTGTTAAATTTCTTCCCCTAATGATAGTTGTGGGAATTAGGTTAGAAGTTGGATAAGTGATCTGAGGTCAGTGCTGGAGCTATATACTTTCTACGTGACTCAGATAACCAAACCTTTGCTACGACTGCTGTATTTATCTTAATACTACTTTTATACTACAGATAAAATGTTGGCGTTTTATTTAATGAAATGTAAAAAGTTATTTTTATAGTGTTTGTCTCTATCACATGGAGAGTTAAACTAAGTAAATTATTAAACTAATAACTAAATTAGAAGCTTCTCTATTTCTTCCTTCAATCCTCTCTTATTTATGACTTTGGAGATTGCTTGTGTAAAGCATACATATTATTAGATGTTGTTTCTCTAACACAAATTTATGCATGATATGTCAGAAAAAAATCTATCACTGTCAGTACAAAAATAAGGAAATTTCTTGCTTTAAATCTAAGGTCTCTATTTTATTAGGTATTAAATACCTTTAGCAGTAAGTTCTCATTGTGTAACACTGCATTACATATCTTTTAATTTTGCTTTATTTTAAAAATTAGGCCTCTCTCTAAAGAACTGTTCATGTCTCACTAGTAGATTTCTGCATCTTGATCTACTGCCATACAAATTGGCTTTGTCCAATTTGGTCTCTTTTGGATCCATTCTTAGGTTCATAGACCCCAAAAGCATAGTCTCCAATTCCCTCACTGGCCATGGAACTGTGCCTGTCACTGAAATGAAATTATCTATTAATCAGGCTTTATGATCAATTTCACACTTTTCAAGTGATTCAGCCAAGGCCACAAACCTTAATGCACCGAGGGCCACAGGTTCTGCCTACACTATATAACCATCTAACAGAAGCTAAAAGAACTTGCCATAGTTCAAACTGAGTCATACAAATCCCATATTTTATCTCATTCCAAAGTATGGAAATTGAATTTTATTACTGCTTGCCCGTCTTCATCCTCTCTTAATCCCCTCACTGCACACTCATTCCCCAAGTAATTTAGATCTTTATGCTTAGAAACTAATTGAAGGAAATGTTAAATTGCCATAATTGCCCGGGTTGTTTGTTTTATTTTGTTTTGGGTGTGGAGGTTGTTTTCCTGGTGCTGATATTCAATTCAATTCAACCAATATTTACTAAGTATCTATTATGTGTGTTTTACAAAATGTAATAAAGTGATCCCAGAATTGTGAAGGTTCTGAAGTTAAGATTGTGCTAAACATATTGCTTGGGATTTAATAGTGGTGATGGATGTCATTGTGATGAGAATAAAAAGAGTCATGAAAAGAACTCAGTTTTGTGATTGCTATTCAGTGTTCTGACACCATCATTCACAAGCCTCATCATCCTCCTCATTGTCATTTTACATTTGTATGGTGCATTTAACTTTCAGTCCCCTTTCCATTTTTGTAATCCCATTTGATCCTTATACGGTAGAGGAGATGGTAGAGATCTCAATGACTCCCCCTGTGAAATGAAAATATCAAGATAGGGAAAAGTGATCATGTGGCATGAAACATCCTAGGGGAGCCCAGGTTTCCCCAGAAAGCCCCCAACAATAATCTAAAAGGGCACCAGATGGAACGCTGAACAGTAAGAAAGGCAAAGAGAAATATCAATAAGGACTTCCATCTAGTCTGTGACTACAAAGATGGACAGACTTATGTGTATGTTCAGAGATGAGACTCATCAGGAGAGGCAGAAGTTGGCATAATATCTAGTATACAGGGCTTGAAGTTCAAGGAATCTCAGGCCTAGAATGTTCTAGCAACAGAGCCAGTTACTGATAATTCAGTGAACACAGAGACAGAGTTGGCAGTGTAATCAAGAATTCGGCTACTATCACCAATGCTGGAGCCATAGCAGGATACAAGGAATAGAGCACAGGGTAGTCCATACATCAGAGGGCCTTCTGGTCTGGAAGTACCAGAATATCCAATATTCATCCCAGCACAGGATGGCACAAATTCTCATTTTGGAATTGTGCAAGAAGAAAGAAACAGAGATAGTGCTAGAGTTAGTACCAATATTGAGCCATCAGGAAACAGAATCAGAAACCAGGGGTTATGGCAGAAGGTAGCATCTTATTCCAGCCACCCCAGATAGATAGAGCTGCATTTGGAATACAATTAGTTCAGGACCAAGCAGGGCCTGACCATCCCTTCCAATACTCAGAGGAGCAATAGAATCTAGCCCTAGCATAAAGTCCCAATCCAGGAACTGGGGCTATACATATGAAGAAGAAGACAGAAGAAAACTCCAAATATGGTAGAAAAATATTATGAGTCAAGAGAAGCCCAAGATATACAAAGAAAAACAGAGAGGAGTAACCCCAAGATATGTTCCAGTAGAGCCTTAGAAAAAAGAATTGCTTGGCCAGAAGAATGCTAAGAGTTGATGAAATAAATGATACAAGAGACTAAAGAAACTAAATTTAATTTAAAAAAATGGAAGTCTAGAAGGAAAAAATTGAAAGGAAAATAAATAACAACAGAGAATAAAAAAAAACATCACCCAAGAAGTAGACTCCCTGAAAAACAGAATGGAGCAAACCAAATTCAATGATTCTGTAAGACAAGAAATGGTAGGACGAAGTCAAAAGACTGAAAAATGAGAAGGACACACAAAAGAAGTGATCTGGAAAACCGATTGATAAGAAATAATTTAAGAATCATTTGACTCCCTGCACTAATTAAATGCAATGTCTTCTTACACTTTTAAAAATTGGCTTCAAAACACAAGTTGGGTAAGGCTTGCCTAGATAACCATTTGTTTAAAAGAGACCTTTGGGTTTGGTGTGACCACAGGCCAAAAAACACTATTGTAGGCTGTATAACTTCCTAGTAAAGGAATAGATAATAATGCCATACTTTGCTCTGGTCAGACAACCATATCTAGAGTATTGCCTTAGTTTGGGCTAGTATATTTCTGGAAAGGCAATGTGAAGCAGGGTGTATCCAGAGAAGGGAAACCTGGATGGACAGGGAACTAGATCACAAGTCACAAAAAATGGTTTGAAAGAAATGGCACCATTTAGGTGGGAAGGAAGGAAGGAAGGAAGGAAGACAGACAGGCAGACAGGCTGGTTGGCTGGCTGACTGGCTCCTAGAATGGCTAGCTGGTTTACATGATTGTCTATATTCTGTGGTGAGTAGCCAACTTTTATTTATTTTTAAAATCGTGATTATACCACGTGAAATGAATTATCCCAGAAGGCAGAAGAGGATATTGCAATATTTATGCATTTTGGGAGAAAGCAAAGCATCAAAAGTAGCTTACCTCTACATGCAACTGCTTAGGGGTTTGGCATATTGGACTTTTCCCTAACATTCTTGAAAGTGATAATGTTGCAGTCTAAGTCCAGAATTTAGGGGCTTTTCCACCTCACTTCCAAGTTGTTAGTATAATGGAAACTATATCTCAGGCTTTTGCTCTGGCTGCGAAAGCCAATTCTAGTATGTTCTCTCTCCTTTACTCTGTCTACTGACTTCCTGGCTTTCTTTAAATCCCACCTAAAATCCCATCTTTTTACTTGGAAGCCTTCCTTAACCCCTCTTAATTCCAGTGCCTTCCTTCTGTTAATTATTTTCTCTTATCCTGTATGTTCCTTGTGTATATTTGTTCGCATGTTGTCTTCCCCTTTAGATTGTAAGTTTTTTGAGGGCAGGGACTACCTTTCGCCCCTTTTGTACTCTCGGCACTTAACACAGTAAGAGCTTAAATGTTTATTAATTGATTAATTGCAAAGAGCACTGAACTTAGTGTCAAATAAATTGCTACTCATGAGATCTGGGGGCTTCTTTAATTGTAAAATATGTATTGGATTTGCATCTACAGGGACCTCAATCATCCCCTCCAGCACTACATGTGTTATCCATTGTTTGGGGTTTATCATCAGTTGGTAAATTAGAGAGAAGAGGCAACAGGAAAGCAGCATAACATTTGAGAATAAAAGCATGGACACAATCAATTGACTCTAAGAATTGGCAAAAAAGGAAAGGTGCACTCTATACCGCCCCCCAAAAAATGTACTCCAAAAACAAAGTCAAAGTACCTGAGGATGGTGACTCAGGATGTGGTTCTGTATACATATTGTGTTGTTATAAATATATTGCCACAGTGAAAGTAGTTAATTAATCAAAGTCTGTAGCTTCTGAAATATGCAGATAAATCAGTAAGGAAAATTGAATCTTCAGGAGATAATTTTTTTTTCTTAATGATTTGAGTGTGTTCCTTCCTATAAAAATAAAACAAAACAGAAAAACAAATTGATTGCAAAAAAAAACCCTCAATATATTAATAATGTGCTGTTCATCCATAAGGGTTAAACACAGGAAATTGAAAGTTAAGTTTGTAGTAACAACATTAATTAAAGGATATTGCTCATGCTAGATGCAGGGAATGTAGGTTTTCTAGCATAAGTAAGAACATAAAATATTACACAATATGTCACAGTTTAAACATAAATGACAAGACGTCAATAAATACCATTAAATGCTATTAAGAACAAATTTGTTTTATAATCAAGGGAGGTTATAAAGTTTAGGGTGGGGGTAATGTTTTCAAAACAGCTTCAATGAAATTTGTCCTTTTTTTTTAAACCAAGAATAATTTCCTGGCATATCGTGAATTCTGACAGTAATATATGCCTCTCATTTTCAGTCTATATTTTCTTCTGAGAGATTTAAACGAACAGTCTTAGTCATTTTGACTATAATGTAAAAAATTAAAGTAAAAACTAAGCCTAAAATATTTTTTCATTCTTAGAAGGAAAGTTAAATGAACTCTCTACCTTTTTGTCCCCCAAATTGCTGATTGCTTGTATATTTGATTTCTATGTGGCATTTGTCCCCTCTTTATTTATGGACATTTATTTCTATGTGTGATGCCTTATGTAAGTGACATAGGGAGGGGAGCAGATTTGAATAGACTGTGGAAAATCTATCTGTGAAATTTTCAGGTTTCCCTCCCCTTATTCTATGGTCTATACCTGTCATTTTATCAATGTGGAGAAACTCCTTTTATCAATTCAGATTCACAGCTTGTCTGAATCTTCTGGTGTTAGAGAGTGGCTTGGGTCACCAAGAGATTAGGTAACTTCCCCAGGACCACAAAGCAAGGATATCAGAAGCAGAACTTGATCCCAAATCTCCCTAACTCAAAGACTGCCTCTATCTGCTATGCTGCTATCTGCTGCCTCTCCAGAAATACGTAAAATCAAAATCTTATTGTTGTTTGTTATTTAATAGTGTCCAACCCTCAATTAACCCCATTTGGGGTCTTCTTGGCAAAGATAACTGGAGTAGTTTGCCATTTTCTTCTCCAGTTCATTGGACATATGAGGAAACTGAGGCAAACAGGGTTAAGTGACATGCCCAGGATCACATAGTTAGTAAGTGTCTGAGGTCAAATTTGAACTCAGTTCTTCCTGACGCTGTGCCACCTAGCTGCCCTGTAAAATTAAAATAAGTACTTCAGATATGTTATTGACCATGTAAATAAAAATTTACTCGATAAATTTTAATGTGTCTTTTGATACCATTTATGTAACAACACAGCAATCTGGACAGAATAATAGCAGCCTATTCATAGGAGAGAAATATGTAAATTCCTAAGCTAGCCAACTCCTGGCTCAGTATTCAAAACACCTCTTCACAAAGTACATAATAGTTTTTGTTAAAAAAAAAAAAGAAAAAAAAAGCTACACAGATATATTCCATGGCAATGCACTCTTTATGGAAAAAGATGTTTTGTATATTGACTTGAATGTTTACCACTCCAGTATTTTCTGTTGCCAAACAGAAAGACAAATATAGACTCCAACCGCAAATGATACACAGAGTAAGTGCTACTCACCATTCGGAAGTGGAACCTTTCTAAAGTTCAGCTACAAACATTTCGCATTCTGTTTATCTTGTTTTTGGATTCAGGTACCACAAGGCCACATAAGGAGGGTGAGGTCCCCGGAGTGGACTATATTTTCATCACTGTTGAAGACTTTATGGAACTAGAGAAAAGTGGTGCTCTCCTAGAAAGTGGAACATATGAAGGTAAGCACATTTTTACTGCCAAATCTGTTTTGTGGTTTCATTACATTTTTCTCATTTAGCTGAATTGCGTTAGGACATCGCGTCACAAATGTGCCGCCGTTCTTGGTTTCGGAAATTGATGAGGAGGCAGATGGCAATTGTAAACCACATTTCCTAAAGAAAATGTAAAATTAAGCTGGATTAATTTGGTTCGTGAAATTAGTTGAGAGAGTCACTGAAAGAAACCTATTAATATACACACTAGAATAAATGCGTCACTAGTTTCATAATTCATACTGTATCTTTAGGGGTGAAGTGGGCTCATTAACATGGTACAATGAGACATAGTACTGACTCCTAGAGTCAGGAGGGCTGGTATATCTTCCTGAGGCCCCACCTTGCTAGATATATAACCTTGAAAAAAAGGATTTTTCACCTCTCTCTGACAGCTAGTAAAAATTCTAGGACTTTTCTTTGTAAATACGTGCTTCCAAAAACTTCAGTAAAGCAAAATGATACCTTTTGCAGGCAAAATGGATCTAGTTCCCAGCTTTACTGTTATAGTAAGGTTGAATTTTATATAAATATACTTAAATTTTGAAGTTTCTCTAATTGAACTGAATAACTTCATATAATCATAGCTTAATACATGTGCCAATAATTTGTATTCATATAGCACTCTCCCCTGTTCATATGCTTTCACATGCTATCTCATCGGGTCATTAGAACAGCCCTGAGAAGCAGGTAGTATGAAGATTGCGATGTTCACTTTGAGATAAATAAACAGGGACTGGAGAGGTTAAGTGAAGTGCTCAATTTTGTATAGCTAGTGTGTCATAGATGTGCCTTTGGACTCCTGTCTTCTGTTGCTAAGTTTCATGTTCTTTCCATTATAGGCACAAGTGTATACCACGCATTTTCATGTGTGTCTCTTCATGTACGTGTATTTTTAAGCAGAGGCCATAAATAACAGAAATGAGTGAAGTTTGTTGCTGTTGACACGTCTGTTCTCAATAATTGTTTCCTTAATTCTTGATAATAATTGATGGATATTAGGTGTTCATGAGTATATTTTGAGGTTGTTTGAAATAAACATTTATATATGTGTGTGTGTGTACATATATATGTGTATATACACACACATATAAATGATACATGGCCCCTGGGTCAATTTTAATGTGGTTCAAACACTAGATTGTCAATTACCACATTCATAGGAAATCATGTGTGCATGTGTACACACACACATACTCACACATATACATATATAGTTTATTTTCTGTGAATTTATACCTTATTAAATACATATGTGTGCTGTACACACATATATATGTGTGTGTGTATATATATATGTATACACATATACACAAATGTAGTTTCATTGAACTTGTGAAACTTGACTGGATTTGCATAATTTCAGGAATTACATATATGTATGTATGTAAAACATGCATGCATAGAGAAAAAAGAGAGTTAACTTCTAAGTAATATGCTTTTATGAAAGGGGAAACATTTGGTGAAAGTCAGTGGAGATTGATTAATTTATAAAAATAGAGACGGCACAGTAAATGTTCAGGAACTTGGCAGAATATTGTCTCAACTGATTTGAGACACTGTTTTAATGAATTGTTATTTGTATTTCTTCTACTAGCATGATTGCCCATAAAGGCTGCATCTCAGCATTTTTTTCAACTAGGCGAGGGGTAATAGTTAATATATAGCAGTATTGCCGAAGGAACGTAGTTAATAATCTGATATTTCATTCAATGTCTAAAAGATTTACTGCAAGTTGAATGTATGTAAGCTTTCAAAATCCAAGGATAATCTCTCCTGTCAGATAAGTATGTCTCAAACTAGGAATAAAGCTAATATATGGTTATTTAGTGTTTTTATTAAAAAAAAATAAGTGTCACATCATACAACGTCAGTGTTTCCAGGTGTAGTCTTAAATAAGTTCTAAAAAACTTTAAATTTAGGGAGAAAATTGCTCAACTTATTCATACCCAGCACCATGAAATTGCCTGAATCTTCTTTTTACAACTGTTTAGACCAAAGCTCCAAGTTTACTCTGTTATTTAATTTACTGTGTATAGGTAATTACCCAGGCATATAGAGTTTTAACAAGAAATTCTAGCACCTAGGGTAAATTCATTTGGATAAGGGGAGAGGTTGTTGGGGGAATACCGTACTTGGTCAAAGAAAGAATCAATTATACAAAATAAGATGGGGAGAAGTATAACAAAGGAATAATTTCTAAGAAAAAAATATAAAGTCTTTAGTAGACTAATTAATCTTTATGAATCAATTGTCATATGGCACCAAAAAAACCTAATGTATTATTAGGCTTCATAAAAAGAGACATAGCATCTAGAACAAGAAAAGTGATAGCCCTGTGCTGGTAGGGCCATATCAAGCTTGTGTTCAGATCCAGGGCCCTATTTTAAGGAGGGCATAAACTGGAGACCTTTAAGAGGAAGATGGCCAGGATGGTGAAGAACCTCAGGATGGGTTTTATGAACTACGTATTTGTAGCCCAGAGAAAGAAAGACTTATTTGTCTTCAAATATTTGAAGGGCTGCCATACTCAAGAGCAACTAGACTGTTTTGACTTGGCCCGAAAGGGTAACTAGGCATGAGTTGCAGAAATGGTAGAGAAGTTTTCAGCCCAAACTAAGAGGGAACTTCCCAACAATTGGAGGTCTCCAAATATGGAGAGGCTTACTTTAGGCGGTCGCGAGATCATTCTCACAAGAGTTCTTTAAGCAGACGTTGGATGACCACTTATAGGGAGTACCATGGCAAGAATAGCTGGTTAGGCATGGGTTATGCTATGTGACTTCTGAGGTGCTGTCCAAGTTGGAGATTCTTTGGTCTGATCTTGAGTATTTTATGGAATCTATTTCATTACTTCATAACCCTGTGTTTAGTGAAATGAGAATCTGGCTTCTCAGCCAAAAGACCCTGAATTTCCCAGTGAATTTCCCAGAGAAATTCACACACATTAAGATCTCCTTAGAGTATCAGTGTATTAAATCTTTGGGGAACCTACAAAATTCAAGTTTTAATATTAATTCACTGGGGTTCCCATAGGCCTGAACCTAAGAGTGATTTTGTGAGATACCCCCTCGTGTGCAGTATTGCAAGGGAATCCCAAGAAGCCTTCCCATGAGTTCTCTTTTCACAGGATTCAAAGAAAGTGGAAATCATTTGCTCATCAAATAGATAGAAAGGAATGCCAGAGCTTTTGAATTTGTCAGATTTCTTTCATCAGTGTCCCAGATGAGGTAGTGACTTTCTCTACAAAATCCTTTCATGTTGTCTTCTTTCTCTCCCACTGCTATTTCTTTCCGGTCTCTGCTGCATTCCTTTTCTAATGCTAACATTGTCACACTACCATTACTCAGAGCCAATACTGACCAGAACAGGTGTTCATCTTTTTTTCTATCATGGACCCCTTTGGCAGTCTGGTTAAGTCTACAGAACGGCCGCTTCTCAGAATAAAAAATTTAAGTAATTGAAGGAAATGCTAAATTTAATTTGGAAGTTAGAGAAAGTTGTATTTTTTTCTAACCCAAATTTATGAGCCCCTGAAATCTAGCCTATGAACCCTGATCTAGATTCCACAGAATGAACTGTCAAATTGTATGGTGTACCATGTCTCTGAATACTCCCTGAAGAAACTGAGAAATCAGTTTACTTTTAGCTCTGGGACTATAGATGCTCACCTTAATTCATTAGATCAGTTGCCATGTATTGGATATTAGGGTTAGGGCCTAAGCCTGAATGAGGGCCATTAGCCTCTTTTTTAAGCTAGGGCAAGTAGGTTAGCCCCAGCCATTTGCTTTTCCCCAAATAATGCTTATTCAAGTCTAGAGATTCATTCATTTTATAATTGGTAGTGATTTAAATAAAATAAATATTAAATAAAATACTTAATATTTATTTATTTATTCATTAGTAGTGAGTATATGGGCTCACTCTAAAATATTCACTTTTCAGATCTTAGTCTTTAGGTAAGCTAGTCTTCTTAGTTATTTCATAATCATGCCAACTGCAGTCTGGCCTTCTCCCTCCTCACTCTTCCACCTGAATGTAGATTCTGAACCTCCATGCCACCTTTCACTTCTTAACTCCTCTTTCTATACTGTCTTTTTTCTCCAATAGAAATTAAGTTCCTTGAGAGCAGGGATTGTCTTGCCTCTTTTTATCATTCATTTTGGCGCAAGGCTTTTAACCTTTCTGTGCTTCATCCATTTCTGCTTTTAAATGGAATGAGTATCATGATGTGCCCTGAATGCAAGAAGCTCCAGGGCCAGTTCATGGAGTACTGAGCTGTGTGATTTTTAACAAATCACTAAACCTCTCTGAGCTTCAGTTTCCACGTCTGTTAAATGAGGGAATTCAATTAGTTGATCTCCATAGTTCCTTCCAGCTCTCAAATTCTATGATTAGAGTCCTAGAAATCCAGTCACTTGAGGGAAAAGCTCATTCTGAAGAAGTAGCACATACATTGTCAACAGTCTGTCACAGTACCTCTAGTGATAGTGATTATAATCCAGTCATACTGATGCTGCTGGAATGACCAGCGTGGGACAAACAGCCCTTCCCACGCGATGCACACATGGAATGTATCGCTGGGGTGGTAACTGCAGCTGCTCTATGAAAGGCCTGCCCTGTTTGCCACTCAATTTTCAGACCACAGCCTTCACTAAAAGGAGCAATTCCATTCTCTGTAGCGGCAGACCAGGCAAGTTAGCTGCCTCACTTTCCCAATTGTCGTCGTACATAATTCAGATCTATTTAAAGTCTGAAGTTTTGCAGAGTGTTTTCCTCATAAGAGACAACTGAGGTAAATAGGGCGGGCATTTTTATACCCATTTTACAAATGAAGGGCTTAATGGGTTCAAATGATTCGTGCAGTGTCACACAGTTACTACGTGGCCTAGAGGAGATTCAAACCCACTTTCTCATGGCTCTGAGTCCAGGAATATTTCCAATCCAACCCAATAACCATTTCTCAAGTCTTTTCTATGTGTCAGGCACTGTGCCAAGTGCCAGGGATACAAATTAGTAAAAAGACAGCCCCGGTCCTCAAGGAGATTACTATCTAAAGGGGGAGATAACACACAAAAGGAGGCAGAAAAGTGGTGTTGGGGGAAATAGGACACCAAGGGGTCCCTGGCACAGAGGCAACTGTTCTGGGGAGTTGAAAAAAGGCAGGGCAACAGATGCAAAGTG
Source organism: Phalanger gymnotis (assembly GCA_028646595.1). Taxonomy (NCBI): domain Eukaryota; kingdom Metazoa; phylum Chordata; class Mammalia; order Diprotodontia; family Phalangeridae; genus Phalanger; species Phalanger gymnotis. The sequence goes on along the minus strand of CM053623.1, from coordinate 125,376,727 downwards.
GACTGATCTGAGAGTTCAGTTTCTGCCCTCTACTACAGAAGGTATCCAGAGGAGTTTGGTACTCTGTCTTCCAGCCCTCCAATCAAAGGCAAGAAAAGGCTAAAGGATATGTTATCAATCTAGGCTTGAGTTAGCAGTAGAGTGGTGAGTTTGGAAGAAGAAGAGCTTCTCCTGGAGGGGCATCTTTCCACCATAACAGTGAGCTTGAGTTATGCCATTTTTCCTGAGGCTCATGTTGCAGCCAAATCATACAGCACATCTTATGAGTCCCCAACTTGGTCGTCCCATTTCAGTTATAGCAATATAGCAGCTGCTGGAACACTGCACTGTCTATTATTTGCACTTTAGCCAGGTCAGAGGACTGAGGTTGCAACCTATGTTCTACTGGTGGAATCCTTAGATTGTCTCTGTAGTCTAATACAGGGCTGTCCAACCTTAGGTTTTTATTGAAACAATAGACAATATATTTTGATTTGCCATTTTAGCGAGAGCTCTGTGGTAGCTCTTCTTCCTTTACTAACACATTTATGTAAATTTCTATGCTTGTAGGTGGGCTGCATAAATTGCTCTGAGGCAGGCCGCATTTTGGACAGCCCTGGTAATATATGACTTCTTACTCCTTGACGATAATCATTTGTTCATAGCTCTGCACTAACTCTCCTAAACAGCCAATCATTTAAAAAGTTTACATTGATTATCACTTGTATGAAAGGCATCTGGATACATGCCTATGCATCTTCTTGTGGGCATGCAACCATAGTTATTCACAGTTATTCACCCACCCCTATCCAGTCTTCATTTAGGGTTAGGGTCTAGGGTTAGGATTCCTGGGTGGTAAACTCTGTGCTTTTTGATGATGGTACCTTCTTTTTTCAATTTAAAGCAATTCTGTTGTAAAGCACTTTATATCATTCATGTAATGAACACTCTTGATCTGTTCCCCTTTCTCTTTTGATAGAATGGAAAGAGGTTGTAGAGATTATCTAGTTCAAGGACTCGATCTTTCAAGGCTTCTTAACCTGGAGTCTGTGAGCTTATTTTTTTTAAAGTATTTTGATATAAAATTGGTTGCTTTTATAATACTATGCGTTTTATTTTATGCACTTGAAAATACCATTCTGAGAAGACCATAAGCTTCACCAGAATGCCCAATGGCATCCATGACATTAAAAAAGATTAAGAACCCCTGTTGGAGGTGAGATTAAATCTAGAGAGGTAAGTGGGGTAATTTGTTAAAGGTCACAACTAACTATTGTAATGATACCGGGGGATTGAACCCAGGGTATTTAATCCGCTGGCCAGGGATACCTCCGCTTTCTATGTATCTATCAGTCAACCAACAACCATTTATTATGTTGAGCTTGCTATGCTATTATGTGCTAAGGGGAATGCAGAAGCAGGACGAGAAAGTATCACTTCCATCAAGATTATGACCTGGTTTGAGAGAAAAACTAACACATCTATATGATTAAATCAATTGGTAAACATTAACACATTTAGTAATGGAGCTGGCTGTCCAAAGTAGAGTAGAGGATGTTCCATTTAGTGCTTAACTCAGGGGCCTCCTAATTCTCCCAGCTGTGCTATTTTCATCCTTCCTGAATTATTTTGTATTTACTCTGTAAAATTTTCTCTGTAAAAGTTACTCTGTAAAAAATAGGCGTATGTTACATTCCTCCAGTAGAATGTAAGCTTCCTGGGAGCACAGTAGATTTTCCTTTTTGCTTTCTATCATTATTTCCTAGTGTCAGTCTTTATCTATATTAGGTATTTAATCATTCATTGTTGAGTGAAATTGATTCGGTGGATGGAGTAGGGCTAGTGGGGCATGCCATCAGCCAGCCTCATAATCACATAGCTATTGTCCTGCGATGACACCCCTACTATCAGGTCTATCAACCCTAAACTAAGCATCTTCTTTCAGTCTGATAACTCGTAGAGGACAGGTCTCCCAGTGGAGAAAACACTCCCGTTTCCCCTCTCATTCACATTTCTATATCCTCTGGGATTATAGATACTCTTGCCTCTATGGAGGCTGAATTTAGGCTAGATCTGCTCTCTGCCCTCATTTGATAAGGAAATTGAAAGTTCTTATGGGACACAGGCAGACAATGACAATGATCTCCTGGTTCTTGCAGACTAACCTAGGGAGGAGGGTGATAAATGGTGAGGGACCTTTAAAAATCAGAAAGTTTCATCTATTAAGAGAAGTCAATAAGGCAGATAGGCAGTAGTCAGTATAAATATTTGTTAAGTGTCTACTATGTGCCAAACAATATGCTAAGCTCTGGGGCCACAAAGAAAGGTAAGAAACAGTCCCTACTTTCATTATTCACAGTTAAATGGGAGAGACAATATGTAAACAACCATATAGAAACAAGTTATAGCCAGGATAATGAGTTCAAAGGATAAAGGATTTCAGTAAGATTTCAGGCTTTATCAGAGAAGGTTCTCTTACAGGGAGTTACTGAAGCTACTGGATGGTGCTAGCATGAACCAGTAGAACAGAGCCTTCTATCATATCTGACTGACATATTGTTGATGCCTATTGCTAATATTAATCTCTTGTCCCTTCTATGTTTTGTCCGATTCTGATTAATGAGTAATACAATCTATTCTAGTTTGCCCAAGATCAGGGCCTATGCCGGCTGCTTGCCACATGGCCAGATCATTCTGAGTCTGACCTCACCTTTTGTTCCTGGGACCCTGCCTCAGTTTTGTCCTAGAGAGCATAATGTAAGCTTGATTGGGATAGGGACTTTGTCTTATTAAAATCAAGTACCTTCCCCAGGGCCTAGCATGCCATTGGGCATTGGACTTAATTCATGTTTGTTGAATTGAAGCCTGTTTTCTGAAACTAGCACCAATATTTGGGGGACAACCTATGTAAAACAGCATGCAATAAATTTCTTATCAGTTAAAGAGGCTACTCTTTTAAGAAGAACAAAAGAATTTCTCCCCTTAGATTCATCATAAGCCTATTCTGAATGGTACAATGATGGAAGGAGGGGAAGAAAATCATACCGAGAAAGTCAGACAGTTCTTTGGAACCTTTGGGAATCTTGCTGAAAGAATGCAGACCACATATTACAGCACATTCAAGATTAAAGTGAAGAAATGGTACTCACCAATGCTCAGCATTCTGTAATCTCCTACAGGGCTTTGAGACCTGTATATATTTTAGGAAATACATCAAGTTTCCTGACCTATTTCATAAGGATTGGTGTGAAATTAGAATCTTATCTCATGTATACCAAAAAGAATACAATCCTTGAACTGGGAGGCCAAGTACAAAGGGAAGCCTTGATTTCATTAATTCCATGCAAAAAAAAACCCAACTATTAAGTTACATGAAATTTTTTAGGAACGTAATTTGGTCATTTGGGTAATGGGAAAGTAAATCCTAAAGTTCTTGCAATTTAATAATGAAAGCCAGCCCTATAATTCTTCAATAACCTTATAGTGGTCTTCTTACATAAAATTTCAATTCCTTTGTTCCCAAATGAGATAGCACTAGGTGATAGATAGCTACTCAAACCAAATAAGATCATCACTGGTGTTAGAAAGGTATTGACAGAAGGTATGTATTCTTCCATCAGCCCAAGCTGCTACCTATCTAAATGCAAAGAAAATTTCATAAATGCAACAAGCACTTACTAAACCACTTCCTATGTGCTAGTGAAAACAGTTCCTCCCCTCACTGCACTTACGTTCTACTGACAAAAGAAAAGATTCGATCAATACTTAAATTGATGGTGAGATTGTTTTCTTTACTGGAGATAAAAGTAATATTAAAAATTCCACCCTACGCTTCACTTTCTTCATCCTACCATCCCTGATAAAAGGACGTCATTTTAACATCAAACTCTGAGTAGGTACTTGTGGTTAGCATTTAAATTGTCCAGCCAGCCCTACCTTGAATAGAACTCTTATTTTTTTCCCTTCTGTGATTATGGAAAGTTCCCTATGTCTAGATGTATCTGTATCTCTATCTGAATTCTGGGTAAAGTTATTGCGTAAACATTAAACATTTTTTAAAGTCAACTAGTAAATAAAACATATTTAGTGATGTTTTCTACTCCTTTCAGGTCTTAACATGCCAGTTATCTTGTGATAGCTTCAGTCTATTTTCAGAGCTGCTGAAAGACAACATATGATTTTTACTTAACTGCCTTGCTCCTGACTAACGCTCCAATAATTGCAAGTGTTAACTTGAATTAAACTGGGACAAAATTCTCTGCTTTTATTTTAAACATAGTCTCTCCCAAAACAAAAATGGAAATGGTCACACAGTTACGCTCATTTCCTTTCAAAATAGTAGCTAGGATAAAAGATCTTTAAAATCTATCCTCTCACAGATCCAACCATGTGAGACAGTACTGAAATTTTTTCTCCCTAGCCACCCTTACTACTACTGCAACAGCAACTTATCTGTTGCTGATAATTCCCTATCTTTCCCTTTGAAGACAGCTAGAGTTATTTTGTTGCAATAATATTTTAGGATAAATAAGGTAACTACCTCATAGGACCCTTAAAAACATATATAAGCTCCCAAGTCAAGAACCAATAATATGAGTAAAAACTAGAATTTGATTAATATAAAGGGAGACAACCTGGTATAGTAGATAAAGAGGCAGGTTCAAGTCTCATCTATGACACATACTGGCTTTTTGACTGGGCAAGTACCTTAATAATCTCTTAGAACTCTAGGTAACTTTTCAAGACTAAATTGCAAAGAAGGTATGGACCTGCATTTGCAGAGGGAGTTTTCTCACTATGTGTTTCCTATAGTACTAAATAGAATGCAAGTTCAGTCCTTCTCCCATACTGCTTCCTCATACCTAAAACTGCAGTTCTTCTCTAATTTTTCCTTAGGCAGTCACAGAATGCTTGAACTGAAAGACACCTAAGAAATTATGTAGTTCAATCTCTTCATTTTACAGATTAGGAAACTGAGGGCCAGAGAGGAAGTGATTTACTTAAAGCTAGGCAGTTAGTAAATGGCAGAGATAAGATTCCGCCACATATCTTCTAATGTCAAACTCAGTTATCTGTCCACTATATATAACCGGTTGATTTTTGCTGTGATGAGCTCTGAAAAATACTATTATCTTTCAACAGACTGGATGAATCTGTAATTTGATACTCCTTCAAGTTATACGTATCAAAGTACATCTGTATCTGACATCTTTGTGCTATGAAGTTTGAATTCAGTCAAAGGGGAGCACTTGAGGACCTAGAGGGCCACAAGTGGCCTCAAAGCCACAGGTTCCCCACTTCTGGGCTATCCTATGCCATTCCTTTCCATCCCTTCCTCTAAATCCACAGCAGGATGTCCATTTAAACGTTAGGGACCTTCTTTCCGATTTCTTAACATTGCTATTTCATCAGTGGGGCAATGGAAACGTCCATGAATTATCCATCGTTCTTGCTATGTGACTCAGCCCATTGTAGTTTTTTCTCTTTTCCTCCCATGAATATATTTATTTGATAACATCTCTCAACTAGCTTCTCTAGTGTAATTCCTCATGTATAATGTGTTCTGTATGCTGTTAATTCATACCACGTGCTTCCCCATTTCTCTTTGAATGATTGTCAACTTTAGTCTCTTGGAAACCAGCATTTAACTCATAGGAATACATCATCATGACCACAAGAAATTGGTGTTAAAAAGATGGACCTTTATTTTAAGAGGAAGATTAGAGTCATTAACAGAACTATACCATTTCCCAAAGGCAATCCAAACTGCTATTCTCTTTTGCAGTCCTAGGCCACTGACAGAGTCTGTCCAAGATCAATGCATGACAGAACTCCTCTCCTCTCCCACCCTATCAAGATCCATTGGTTGTTTTATTATGTACTTTTGCTCTTTTTTTTTCTTTTAACAATCTTCACATTTCTGTAAACAGTGTGTTTTTGCCTGCTGCTGCCACAAGCACGCTTCAGATTTGGTGCAAAATTATTCGAATATTCCTAGATAAATACCTTGTACTAACATGAAAAGGATATTTATTGAATTGAATGAAATGAAATAAAATGAACGAACTTTTTTTTACTAAGTTCTCACTTCACACCAAGTACTATGTTAAGCTCTCAAGATACAGATATAAAAAGAGAATAGTCTCTACTTTCAAGAAGCTCAAACTCTAATTGGTATCATTTTCATTAATTATGACACTGGCATTAATGGATTTTTTAACTATAGGAGGCTGGTAATGTTGCCACCTGGGCTATAAAGGGATTTGGGCCTTCCATGCTTTTGGCTATCAATCCAGCACCTTGCATAAATTCTAAATTTACTCAGTCTTTTGGAAGAAAAACAAAGTGGTTTTTTTGGCATTGATTATAGCTCCTTTAATGCATGAATAGATATTAGCACTCCTCTGAAATAATATCTGTGATGGCACTTTATGTGTCTTGCCCTTCGTGTCATAAATCTCTGATGTTTGCCTATCAAAAGCAAGAGTTTTATTCATACTAAGAACTCACTGACTTCTGTGCCTTTTTTTTTTTTGGAGGAAGGAAGGCAAGGCAATTGGGGTAAGTGACTTGCCCAAAGTCACCCAACTAGTAAGTGTCAAATGCCTGAGGCCAGATTTGAACTCAGGTCCTCCTGACTCCAGAGCCAATGCTCTATTCACTGTACCACCTAGCTGCCCCAACTTCTGTGTCTTCGTGATGACAAAGGTTTTTCAGGCTCTCTACAAACTGATGATGTGATTGATTTACTCCAAAACCCTCTTCTATGAATTTGACTTCCATATCTGATCATCAGGCTTCTGGGTCTTCCTTTGTTCAAACATCTACCCAAGATGATGCCCTGTAACAACAATGTTGCTAGCAGCTGTTGTGGGAGTATAAGACCAATAACACTAGCACACAGAAGGGCTCTGTTTCTAAGGAAAGCAACTTTAAGGGGTTAACAATCTTTCTTTAATTAAACATACATATATCATTGACTTCGTTCAGGGAGAAAAAGTCAGCACCCTGAACTTCAGAGAAAACACAAACAGAAATTACAACCAGAAAATATATAAACGGAGCAAAATAACACAAATCAACAGACAGGCTTCTAACCATCAGAACAAGACATTCCATGCATAGTTACCAGAGAGAGAAGCACCAACATATGGCTTTTTCAAAGGTGGGGGCTCCTTAACGGTGACTCAGATTCTCCACACCAACATTCTTCCAATAGGTGAGCCCCAAGCAAAATGCTAACCTCAGGGTATACATACATACATATATATGTATACATACACACACATACATACCTTTTTTCAGTATATGTATAGATATATAGTTATAGATATATAGATCTATCTATCTATCTGTCTATATATATACACATACCCTTTTTTTGAGGCTAGAGTGCTTCCCACCTCTTGAGAGCTTCATACCTCTCAGGGTAGGGGCCTTCCTACAAACAAAGGCGAGGCTCAATCAAAATCACTTGGTAGCCTTAGTGCTAAGAAGCCCTCCAAAGGAAAAAAACAACAAAACGTCCCATTTTGTTTACCATTGCCCTTTCTATTGTTAATTTAATCTCTGATTGGCTAGAAACCAGAAAACCAAGAAAAGTCAAGGAAATAGTTTATTTTTTTGTTTGTTTTTGCTTTTTTGCTGAAAGTAATTTATTTCAAAGACAATTTAATTCATTGTTATAATTGTCATGATTTGGGATCAACAAGGTCATACTTCAGTACCTGCATGGTTCCAAGGATCACTACAATTATAACTTTTGATCAGACCATACAAACAGCAGTAAAATCCCAATAACTAATGACTCAAAGTCCTTGAGGATTATACTACACTGTAGACTTCTGAGCAGTTTGACTGAAAATAATGCTTGGAAATGGCCAACCTTCACTTCAGAGCATCAGTGATGCTATTTATCTCTTTACCTCACTGCAGAGGAGTGACAGATTCCAAGTACAGAATGAGACATACGTGGCATCTGAGCTTTTATTTGCTCCCTAGCCTCCTCTACTTATCTATAAAACTGAGCCACCATCTCAGTCACTTTGTGCATGTGCCAGACCTCTCCACTACACTTCACTATTCCTGCTTCTCACATTTAAGGAAAGAAAAGAGAGACTCTTCTGATAAGACCTTTATTGACATTGGGACAAAATGTCAAAAGGGAAGATTGCTGGTCTCATTAGAGAATAAACCTGCTAGAATCTGCTTAATTTAAGACAAGTCATGCAAGAAAAAAGCAACTGCTATGATTTCTGTCTTAAGGGCCAACATTAATGATAAGGCTAGATCAATTCTCCAGTAACATTGGCTTTGCCTTTTTTTATTATATTATTTCCATAAGCTTAATAACAGTAATACCTCCAAAAATCAATTTAATGAGGCTATTATTTATGGAAAACTGAATCCTTTTTTTCTTTCTGTCTGAGTTGTGAAAGAAAGTAATCTAATTTGTATTTATTGTTTAATGACCAGACATCTCAGTATAAATTAGAGGGCCTCTGTACCCAGGGACCTCGTTTGTTGAGTAATAGTTCCTGACCTATCTACATACAGGTCACTTATCTAGCAAATCCAACTATGAACAATATAGTTAAGACTCTAAAAGGAAGCCTCAAAAGAAGCCTTTGAGCAGCCCAGATAAATTTGAACCAAAGTCTGTGCATTGTCCTCATAGGAAAGTCCTTTATTAGACGTGATGCTGGGGCATCTTGGCATTAGACAAATGTTTTGTTTTGTTTTGTTTTGAACTCCAGACTCTTACATTTACTAACTTGCATGTCAGATTTAGAATTGGAAGTTATATCAGAGGTCACCTAATCTCAACCTTTTTTATTGTTACAAATGAAGAAACTAGAGGGGGCGGAGCCAAGATGGTGGCTGGAAAGCAAGAACTAACGTGAGCTCCCCCCCAAGTCCCTCCAAAAATGTATAAAAAATGGCTCCGAACCAATTCTAGAACTTCAGAACCCACAAAATAGCATAGGGAAGCAGGGCTCTAGCCCAGGACAGCCTGAATGGTCTCTGGGTAAGGTCTATTCCGCACGGAGCTGGGAGCGGAGGGGAGGGGGGCTGAGTGGAGCAGAGCCCAGCGTGGGCAGCGTGGACCGACCAGAGCAGGAGCCCGGCAGAGAGTGCCCTAGCGCCCTGAATCAGTGAGCTGCAGCAGTTACCAGACTTCTCAACCCACAAACACCAAGGACAACAGAGTAGGTTAGTGGGAGAATCTGCTAGGAACTGGGATAGAGTTTGCGGTTTGGCCACCGTCCAGGGGGCAGTGGAGGTGGGGAAGCTTTAGAACTACAGCTGCAGTTGCTTCTGGCGCCACACCCACCTGGTGGGAGGAATTAAGTGGTGGATCAGAGCAGGAGTGCAGAGCCTGCTAAAGATCTAAATCCAGTCCAGGTTGGGGGTTCTTGGAGAAGGAAGAGTGGTGGTATGGCAGAGCTGGCGCATCCCCCCAGGCTTGGAACATAGAACTCTTTAGTCTACAAGCAGTCATACCCCGCTAAAAAATTCAAGGGTCAAGTGAGTTGACTGGGAACATGGCCAGGCAGCGAAAACACACCCAGATTCAGTCTCAGACTCTGGAATCCTCCTTTGGTGACAAAAAAAGACCAAAACATACAGCCAGAAGAAGTCAACAAAGTCAAAGACCCTACAACAAAAGTCTCCAAGAATAACATGAACTGGTCTCAGGCCATGGAAGAACTCAAAAAGGATTTGGAAAAGCAAATTAGAGAAGTAGAGGAAAAACTGGGAAGAGAAATGAGAAGGATGAGAGAAAACCATGAAAAACAAGTCAATGACTTGCTAAAGGAGACCCAAAAAAA
>CM053623.1:125323915-125366415 GCA_028646595.1 Phalanger gymnotis | reverse complement strand
TTGGAACTCAAGGTTTTAAAAAATAGATGTTCAAAAGTAAAAAAGTTTTTTTTTTCATGCAACTAGAAAATAAGATGCACAGGCAATGTGGCGTAGAGATTTATCTTGCCCTAGAAGAAAGGAAGAGAAAGGGGGATGGGAGGGGAATGGGGTGACAGAGGGGAGGGCAGACTGGGGAACAGGGCGACCAGAGTGTACGCCATCTTGGAGTGTGGCGGGAGGTGGAAATGGGGAGAAAATTTGTAATTCAAATGCCTTTGAAAATCAATGCTGAAAACTAAACATATTAAAAATAAATTAAAAAAAAAAAAGAATCAAGAGAAACATAAAAAAGTAAAAAAAAGAAACAAGAAAGTAAAAACATAAAAAATTTAATAAGGTTAAGCTATATTTCTGTATGGCCGGATAAGATTTGTAACTTTAAAACATTATTACTATAAAAGCAATTAGATGGAGTATATGTAGACAGAGAATGTGGACATAGGGTGACTTTTATGGGATGAAATCAAAATAAAATAATAAAGGGGTGAGAAGGAAAATTACACTTGAAGAAGGAGAGGGAAAACTGAATGGGGTAAATTATCCCACATACAAAAAAAAGGCATGAAAGAGATATTAAGATGGAATGGCAGAAGGGGTGATAGTGACAGGCAAAGCTAAAATCTTACTTCGATCAAACTTAGCTCAAAGTGGAAATAACATACACACTCAGTTGGATATAGAAATCTATCTTACCCTATAAGGAAGTAAAAAGAGACAGGGATAACAGAACGGTGACTGATAAAAAAGGGAGGGTATATTGGGGTAGATGGTGATCAGAAGTAAAACACTTATGAGGAAGGAAAGGATAGAGTGAAAGAGAGAGGGGGATAAACAAGCAAAAAATAGCATGGAGGGAAATACACAATTTTTATAACTATAAATGTTAATGGGATGGAATTGCCCATAAAATGGAAGTGGATAGCAGAATGGATTAGAAACCAGAATCCTATAATATGTTGTTTACGAGAAACCCATTTGAAATAGAGAGGCACACACAGGGTAAATATAAGGGATTGGAGCAGAATCTATTATGCTTCAGTTAAAGCAAAGTAGGGATGGCAATTATGATCTCAAACAAAGCAAAAGCAAAAATAGATCTAATTAAAAGAGGTAAGGAAGGAAACTACATTTTACTGAAGGGTACCATAGACAATGTAGTTGTATCAATACTAAATATAAATGCACCAAATGGTATAGCATCTAAATTTTTGAACAAGTTGAATGAGTTATAGGAGGAAATAGATAATAAAACTATACTACTGGGGGACCTCAACTTTTCGCTCTCAGAACCATATAAATCTAACCAAAAAGTAAAGGAGAAAGAAGTTAAGAAGGTGAGTAAAATTCTGAAAAAGTTAGATATGATAGATCTCTGGAGAAAATTGAAGAATATGCCTTTTTTTCTGAGTCCTACAAGGCACCTCCACAAAAAAATTGACCATGTATTAGGACAATAAAAACCTCACAACCAGATAAAGAAAAGCAGAAATAGTAAACATGTACTTTTTAGATCATAATACAATAAAAGTTATATTCAATAATGGACAACAGAGAGATTAAAATTTAATTGAAAATTAAATAATATGATACTAAAAAAAAATGAGTGAGACAACGAATCCTAGAAACAGTAATTTCATTAAAGAAAATGACAACAATGAGACAACATACCAAAGTTTATGAGGTGCAGCCAAAGCAGTTCTTAGGGGATGATGTATATCCCTATTTGCTTACATTAGTAAATTGAGGAAAAGGACATCAATGAAGAATTGGGCATGCAACTAAAAAAACTAGAAAAAGAACAAATTAAAAATTCCAGTTAAACACCAAATTAGAAATTCTGAAAATTGAGAGATCAATAAAATTGAAAGTAAGAAAACCATTGAAGTAATAAATAAAAGTAGAAGCTAGTTTTATGGGAAAAATAAAATAGATTGGTTAAATTGATTTTAAAAAGGAAAGGGGAAAGCCAAAGTAATAGTAAAAATAAAAGAAGTGAATTTACTGCCAATAAAAAGAAAATTGGGACATTGTTAGGAGCTATTTTTCCCAATCAAATGCCAATAAATTTGACAATCCAAATGAAATGGATGAATATCTACAAAAATATACGTTACTCACATTAACAGAAGAAATAAAATACCAACTTTAGAAAAAGAAATTAAACAAACCATCAATGAACTTCCTAAGAAAAACTCTCAGCATCAGATGGATTCACAAGTGAATTCTACCAAACATTTAAAGAACAATTAATCCCAATATTATATAAACTGTTTGGAAAAATAGGCAGAGAAGGAATCCTGCCAAATTCCTTTTATGACACAAATAGAGTGCTGATACCCAACCTAGGAACAGCCACAATAGAGAAAGAACATTATAGACCAATTTCCCTAATGTATATTAATGCAAACTTTTTTAGATAAAACACCAGCAAAGAGATTACAGGAATATGTCACAGGGATCATACACTATGACCAGGAGATATTTATACCAGGAATGCGAGGCTGGTTCACTATTAGGAAAATTATCAGTATAATTGACCATATCAATGACAAAACCAACAGAAATAATATGATTATTTCAAAAGATACAGGAGAAGCCTTTGACAAAATACAGTACTCATTCCTATTAAAAACACTAGAGAGGACAGGAATCAATGGAGCTTTCCTTAAAATAAGTAATATTTATCTAAAACTATCAGCAAGCATTTTCTGTAATGAGGATGAGCTAGAAGCCTTCCCAATATAATCCAGTAGTGCAGCAAGGATGTCCATCATCACCTCTATTATTCAATATCATATTAGAAGTGTAAGTTCAAGCAATAAGAGAAGAAAAAGAAACTAAAGGAATAAAAATAGGCAATGAGGAGACAAAACTATAACTCTTTGCAGATGATATAAAGGCATAGTTAGAAAATCCTAGAGCATCAGCTAAAAAACTACTCGAAATTATTAACAACTTTTGCGAAGTTGCAGGATACAAAATGAACCCTCACAGTATTTCTATATATTACCAACAAAGTCCAGCAGCAAGATGTAGAGAAATTACATTTAAAATAATTGTTGACTATGTAAAATACTTGGTACTTTACCTGCCAAGACAAATCCATTGTTAAGGCAATCAGACTTTTCTCCTCTTCTTCCCTTTTGGGATGCTAAGACTATCAAGTCTCCCCTTTGTTTGAATTGGTGGGAAACCTTTTGCTGTCTTTTTTTGGAGTATTTCTCAGCTATTTCTCGGCACTAAGACAATCAGGAGTCATTGACTTGTGTATGATGTGATACTGGGGATGGGGAACTTTCACACACCCAGTTTGGGTGAGGTCAGAGCCCTCAGGGCTCTGAAGAGGATATAATTGAGGGGAGCTTGGTGTTTGACTTTTGGGTCTCACTCATGGAAGTGAAGAGGTTAAATAAAAATGATTATGGTAGGGATTATGGTAGGGTTTCTAGGGATGCTAGTGACCCCAAAATACCAACACACCCGGTCCTGCTGAAAGAATTCGACTCAAGCCTTCTCAGCCAAGGGAAAAGAGAAAGTTTATTAGGGATTCACCATAAAGAGTTGTCCTAAGAAATCCCACCCTTTGTGACGCCTGTTTTCACAGGCAGGCCAGATTCAATCTGAGCTGAGCTGGATTGAACCTGAGCACCTTCATGGAGGCAATAGGGAGATTATATACACAAAGATTGTAGGAGGGATTGAGGGGTGGTCTGGGGTGACTAGAGGAGGACTTTAGGGAGGGTCCCGAGGAGGAGTCTAAGGAGGACCAGATTAGGTCAGAGTCCAGGAACCAAGAGAATGGGATTAAGGGTGAGAAGTAGCTGAAGGCATGGATATTGATAATATCAGGGTTAGGAAGTAACTGAAGGCATGCATATCTATAGTAACAATAGAGGGCAAGGTTTAAGTAGAAATTTGGGCCTAATGATTACGTGAGGCTGTAGTCTCAGGGAAGGCCAGATCTGGTTGGAAGATTCAAGGAGAATTCAAGGAGGTTCCCAAAGACTGTATTCCAGATTCAAGGGGGTTCCCAGAGACTGTGCCTCATCAGAAGGAGTGTTGAAACTCTGGGCAAGCCACTGTAACTGCCCCCGGCTTTGATAACCCAGATAGATATTGGTGCTTCTCTGGTGACTATGAATTGTGATTTGAATCAGACAAGGTCTATCTGTTGATGTTTATGATTTCTGTTTGTATTTGTCTTGAAGTTCAGCAGGCTAATCTTTTCCCTCTGAACTAAGTGATTGATCATGTGTATGTTTAATTAAACTGAGATTGTTAACCCTTTAAAGTTTCCTTAGAAAGGCAGATCAAAGAACCTATGTTATCAGCCCTTCTGTGATGCTGGTTGTTGTTGGTCTTACACAGCCACAGTAGCTGTTAGCTAGATTGTTGCTACACCCAGGAACTATATGAACACAGCTATTAAACATATCACACGCAAATAAAGTCAGACCTAAACAATCAGAAAAATATTAATTGCTCATTGGTAGGCTGAGCCAATATGATATAAATGACAATTCTACCTAAGTTAATCTATTTATTCAGTACCATACCAATCAAACTATCAAAAATTATTTTATAGAGCTAGAAAAAATAACAAAATTCATCTAGACGAAGAAAAGCTCAAGGACATCAAGAAAATCAATGAAAAAAAAATGCAAAAGAAGGTTGTCTACCCAAACCAGATCTGAAACTGCATTATAAAGTGGCAGTTATCAAAATAATCTGGTACTATCTAAGAAACAGAGGGGTGGATCAATGGAGTAGATTAGGTACCAATTACGTTTTAGTAAATGACCATAGGGATCTAGTATATGATAACCCCAAAAATCCAAGCTTTTGGAGCAAAAGCTCATTAATTGACAAAAACTGCTGGGAAAATTGGAGTATGGCAGAAACTAGGTATAGACCAACGTCTCACACTATATACCAAGATAAGGTACAAATGGGTACATGATTTATACATAAAAGGTGATATCTTAAGCAAATTAAGAGAGCATGGAATAGTTTATCTGTCAGATTTATGGATAAGGGAAAAATTTAGGACCAAAGAAGAGATAGAGAGCATTACAAAATGTAAAACAGAAATTTTGGTGATATAAAATTTTAAAAAAATCTTTGCCCAAACAAAATCAATGCAACCAAAATTATAACAAAAACAGAAAACTGGGAAAAATTGTTTGCAACAAGTATCTCTGATGAAGGCCTTGTTTCTCAATTATATAGAGAACCAAGACAAATTTACAAAAATACAAATCATTCTCCAATTGATAAATTGTCAAAGTATATGAACAGGCAGTTTTCAGACAAAAAAGTCAAAGCTATCTATAGTCATATGAAAAAATGTTCTAAATTACTATTGAACAGAGAAATGCATGTTAAAACAACTCTGAGGTACTACCTCATGGTTATCTGATTGGCTGATATGACAAAAAAGGAAAATGTCAGATGTTGGAAGGGATGTAGGAAAACTGGGACACTAATGCAGTGTTGGTGAAGTTGTAAAATGATCTAACCATTCTGGAGAACAATTTGGAAAGATGCCCAAAGGGCTATAAAACTGTGCATACCCTTTGATCCAGCAACACCACAGTTAGGTCTATATCCTAAAGACATGAAAAAGGGAAAAGGACCTATTTGTACAAAAATATTTATAGCACCTCTTTTTGTGATGGCTAAGAGTTGGAAATCAAAGGATACCCATCAATTGGGAAATGACTAAATAAGTTGTGGTACATGATTATAATAGAATATTGCTGTGCTATCAGAAATGACAAGTAGGATGATTTCAGAAAATCTTGGAAAGAAGTATATGAATCGAAGCAAAGTGAAGTGAATAGAGCCCAGAAAACCATTGTATACATAACTGTAATATTGTGTTGATTAAGACTTGTGAATGACTTAGCTATTCTCAGCAATACAATTATCCAAGACAATCCCAAAGTTCTAATGATGAAGCATACTGTTCACCCCCAGAGAAAGAACTGGAATCGATTGAATATATACTGAATCATGCTATTTTCACTCTTTCATTTTTTCTTTTATTCAAATCTTCCTATACAAAATATCTAAAATAGAAATGTTTTACATAACTGCACATGTATAACTTATCTGATTGCTTACCATCTCAGAGCCTGGGGAGGGAGGAAATGAGAGAGGGATAGAATTTGGAACTGAAAAATTTAAATAAAAATGTTTAAAAATGCTTTCTTGCAAAGTACAAAGGACAGACTTTAGAGACTTCAATTTTACTCAAGTTGAACTCATTTACCTTAAATAGGTTGATGAGGACAGGAAGAAAGAAGTGTTATGTACTAAGGCATTTTGGGCCATGCAATAATGAACACAACTTTCTTTCACATGATTCATGATTTAGTCATTTTTCTCCAAGTGAATTATTTTGTGTAAAAGGAATCTTATTCTTAATTGAATTTATTGAGATGCTATTGTATTTCTTTGTTTTCTTTTCTACCTGCTGAATAAAGAAGTAGAATACAATCTAGGTGCCACTGAGCTTTGCCACTAATCACCATGTAATTTAAGTGTGAGCCACTTTGTTTAGTCATTGAGAATAAGACTATAAAAAGCCTGCTGTCCATTTAGTTGAACAGGCAGACTACTAAATTGACATATCAGGGTTTATTTACATGATATTTTGTAGTTTATAATTTCATATGTTTATACAAACACATATATGTACACATATATATCTTAACTTGCAGGACAAGTACTGCAGATGAATAATGCATGGACATGTAACAGAAAAGGTGATGAGGATAAACTCTATTTTAGAAACCATGCAAAATCCCAAATTTCTCAGTGCTGCCAAAGTCCTTATCTTTAACTGCATTGCATGTTCATGATGCTCTATTACTGTAAAGAAATCATTGTTCAGACATCATCATGGACATGTAGAACCATAAAGGACATATAGTCAGAGTGACCTCCTAATTGGATAGTGTTAGCTCTGTACTGGAGTTTTTTTAATATCAGAACCTTACTAAGTTTGTCATGACATAAATGGTTCTTTTTTTCCTTGCTATGATGGAGTCTTTCCAGCTTCAGTCAGATCTGCCAAAGTTTGCATATTATTGCCCATGCAGACCAGCATGACTGTACTGGCAATTTAGTGATAACCTAAGATTTTATCAAGATAGCAAAGAGTGGTATGACCTTCAAAGGATAGTATGATACTTGCTAAACAGCAAAACTAAGGCTTGCAATGAATGCTCAGAACAAAAGAAAAACAATAATGAAAGGTCTTTTAACATTGTTTGAGACAAGGGCATGATTACAGATAAAAGCTATGGGAAATGATAACAAATGATAGAGAAAGAGTGAAATCCATATCATTGAGTGGATAACACTTATATACGTGTACATGTATATATGTATACACACATATATTTATGTAAATACTTGTGAGTATACTTATATGCATATGTAAGTATACATATACTTGTATAAGTATAATATATACATAAGTATATCATATATACTTATATATTATAGTCATATTTTAAATAGTTTTAGACACGTTCCGACATTAAAGAAACTATTGAAATTCTTGTTTTATATTAATAGTAAGTTAATAGCTGTCATTCTTTGAGGGAAAAATATGTATTTTCCTTCCATTTTCCACCAAGGAGATTGGGAAATGTAGAACCCCAAAAATAGTTAACAGAAATTGAAATCTAAGATAGGTAACAAAGCAAAAAGAAAGCAAATGTGTAGTTGCTTCTGATGACTATTGCCAGGCCCTGATATACCATACCCCAAAGTAATAATGATAATTCACTCATATCCTGCTTTAAAATTTGCAAAGCACTTCATTTATAACAACCCAATGAAGTTGTTTATGTAAGTATTATTGTTCCCATATTACAGATAAAGGAAGTGATATTTAAGTTGCTCACTTACCAGTGATCATAAAGTTAGCAAGAGCGTCCTGCCTTCAAGCCCACTATTCTTCCTACTATATTTTTTAGAAAGAAACAAAGCAGCAATTGAGATTCCTCTCAAGGAATACACACTAGAATGTAAGAGTCGAATAAATAATTATACCAGGAGAGATAGTTAGGAAGGATAATTCTTTAAGGTTCAAATCATTTTATGGGTGATTTCATATTTTATATAATTTTAGACACATTGAAGAAACAACTGAAATTCTTTCTTTTTATTAATGGTACAAAAATAGGCTTGTAATGTGCTTTGTTTATGTGATCTCTTTTGATCCTCACCATGACCCTGTGAGGTGTAGTACTTTTGTAATCTCCATTTTAAATAACTTGCCCAGGGTCACAGAGCTAGTAAATGTTGAGGTAGTATTTGAACCCAGGAATTCCAGCTGCCAGACCAGAATTCTGTTCACTATGTTGACTAGCTACATACATATTTATGTATTGTGTTATCATACACATTTTTGGTACTGACATTCCCTTTACTTATGACATCTAAGTTACTCCAAGAAATAAGTGCTTGCTTAAATGTAAAGGAACCCATAAGTTCCTTTTCTATTTAGGTATCTTATAAAAACTCACCTTCTACAATCCTTCTACAAGCTTGTAAAGTGTAGTCCTAATAATGTGTTCAGTTTTGATTCTGAGACAAAATTAGATACTTGTAAGTCATTGAATAGTTAACTAATAGAGGTTTACTTTGCCTTAACACAGCAAGCATATTCAGCAAAAATACAGCAACATTTAGCTTTTATAATGTTTCTAAAGATGTCTTTGGCAGCTAGCTGGCACAGTGGACAGAGCATTGGGCTTAGAGTCAAGAGGACCTGAGTTCAAATGCAGCCTCAGACACATATTAGCTGTGTAACCCTAGGCAAGTCACTTAACCATGTTTGCCTCACTTTCTTCCTATGTAAAATGAGCTGGAGAAGGAAATGACAAACCATTCCAGGATCACAGCAGGGCATGGTCTGGTGACTTGAATGGTCTTCAAGTTGAAGGAGCCCCAATAGGACATGGGTGGGATTTTTTACGCACTTAGGTGACAAGGAAGCCTCCAATGAAGTCCAATCAAGTCCTAGGGATAGTTTTGCTGCCTTTTAGAAAAAATCAATTCCTTTTTCCAGAGATCTCCATAACCTTCTAAAACCTTCAAAATTACTTTTTTTAAAAATTTCAAAATCCCCATTTGAAAAGCACTCAAAATACATTCCCCCTTTAGTGCTATGAGATCAATGCTGCTTTCCACCATGAATGGAATGCTAGAAGCCTGGCCTTAATTAAATGCAAGAGAGCATTTATTGATTGTCCCTTTTTAATATGAAGATGAATAAAAGAGCAATCTTTGATTTCTTCAGCACAGGAACCTCTTGGAATAGAAAATTGTGTCCACTGACCCAGCTCACAATCTGACTATGACTTTAATCCATAAGTCCTAGGAACTCTTCCAAGTCACATGGAGATGTGCCAACGGTCACACAGAAAGCAAATGTCAGATGTTGAATTTGAATCAAGGTCTTCTTGACTCCATGCCCAACATTACATCCACTATACCAAGATTCTTCTACTTGCTGTCTATCTCCATATCAAAATTGTTCTTTCAAAATTGCCTTTTAAAATGAGCCCAGGGCACATCACCCCATTAGTGTTATGAGATCAAGACTGCCAACCTAGACAGAGCCACCCGGGAATCCTTCTTTAAATTGGTGCGGAACCCAGCATACACATAAATAATGGATATTGAATACAATGAAACTCCTTCCAGGGAGGTAGCTAAACATTTAAGTTTATTATTATTATCAACAAAATTATTTTTCCCCTGTCTTTAAGCCAAGTCTTGCTTTGTTCTCATTCTCATGAACTGCTGCAAAGGATTTATGGTGTTTTTTTCATTTTCAGATTTTCTTGACACTGCTCAGTGTTTCTGTCATTTTAATTGGGAAAAATACTCGGGAGTCTTTGATGGCCAAAGAATCCTCCCTATGCCTAGCAACTAGTGCCTGTGACAGCCTATTATAAAAGAAGGCTGATGTTTCAAAGGTAGTGAACTCAAGTCTTCATCAGATTATTCTTGAAACTGGCATTGGTTCTCTTCATTTAAAATACAGTAGGTTAATTGAAAATACTAAAAAAAACTGAATTGATGATAAATAATCCATATGTAAATACCTAAGAAATGTAAAGATCTTATTGGGGCATATGAAGATGTTGTTTTTCAATTAGAAGATTTTGAAAAAAGGAAAAATTTTTAGTCAAATGCAACCTAGACCTCCCACTGACACTCAGACTTCATATATTAGAAGGTGAATTCATTATCTTCCCCCACTAAAACCATAATAACTGATTCTATTAATTATAATGCCATCCTCCCAGACCCCCGAGTTCCTCAGCTTAAAATTATCTTTGACTCCATGTTTTTCACCCCTTGCTATTGTCTTTTTTCCTTTGCCTTTGTCAGATTCTACTTTGTATCTTATTTAAATGTATGCATTTCTTATTCTCCACCCATTATAATTTAAGCTCCTTAAAGGCAGAGGCAGTAATGTATTTAATTTTTTTGGTATCCCTATCACATAGCACAATATGTTGTATATAACAGGAAATGTTCATTGAATTGATATTGAATGAAATTGAACAAGGATTTAAAAGTCCGATAGTGAACATAGGATGCTGAGTTTATTCTTTTTGCATTACTTTATATAACCATTTACGTGGTCTTCTTTACTATGGTTATCTCATAAATGTGGTTTTGTTTGTATTTTCTAGTCTTTTCCTTTGTTTTGTTCTTGTGAACTCTTCTGGGACAGATGAACAACGTCATTCCACTTTAGATTTCCAATAACAAATAAGTGTACAAAAGCTTTTCTCCAAAGTATGCAGGCTAAGGAATATTTCAAGAAGTTATTTAATCTTCTAGGGAATTTCAGCAGAGAAGAAAGAAAATATTTTAAAAAGAGAAAGTAAAAATTAGTGTTTTTCTATAGGTTTAGTTAGTAAAGTTAAAGTGACAGTGGTAACTTTTGAAAACTTTAAAAAAGAGTTCAACAGTGGAAAGTCTATAGGGCAATTATTTTTTTTTTTCCTCCTAAAGATTCCAATGATTAAAGCTTAACCTTTCAAAGGTAAAAAGCCTCTGAAAAGTAGAAACCCAGTGAGGCCATTCACATACCCTAAAGAAAATTAAGCAGTTTTATTGTCCATTAAACCATGTGCAGATGGATTGGAATGCAAAAAATAAACATTATTCTGTGCTTCATAATACCCCTGTGAATGCAAGACTTGATCTTTTTCTAATGCCTATTAATAATTATTACTATTACTGATAACATCAAATTATGCTGCTCATTTCCTTAGTACTTCAGTAAACCTTTACAATTTGTGTTTATACACTTTGTATGATGAAAAGTAAAGAAAATTGGAGTCTTTTGTTTGGCAAAAGAGGAAATGGATTATTGGGAATAACCCCTACGTTTCTTGGCTGCTGAAATGTTAAGAAACTTAAAAGTTACTGTAATCTCTATAAAAGTTAAGAATTTTTGGCAGATTGATAGGGGTGGGAGTTGAGGAATGTGATGACTTATCAAAAAGAATTTATTTGTATGGTGGTAAAAACCCCGCATTACTAAAGTAAAAAAGATATGGATTCAAAATCTGTCTCTGCTGTTTTTACTACCTGTCTGACCTTGGACCTAACCCTTCTGGTTAATAATTTTGAAATATGCTCAAAATACTATCACTTAACAAAGATTTTCTGGAATAATGAGAAAAAGAGCTTTCTAAAGCATAAGGAGATTATATATACACATATATATGTACATATATATATAGAGAGAGAGACAGACAGAGACAGAGACAGAGACGGAGAGAAGCAGAGAGAGAGAAGACACTATGCCTGTGGTTTCTTGGCGTCTGAATTACAGAAAGGAACCTAAACATATTTCACAAACTATATTTTTTTCTTTTAAACTTGTCAAATAATTACATTTAAAACTACAGAAAGTCTAGTAGAGTATTTTTAATTTGGATCAATAATCTTCAGCAAATATGGTGGTCTTTACTTCTAATTTTTAAAATTGTTTTTAAGTAGTTAAAAAAGATTTTCTCTCACTAGGAAGTTATTTGAAATAAATGTCATTATTATGAAACAATATTAACCTATTTATTCTTTATCTTGTTTCTATGAAAGATATATATGTATGTGTGTGTGTGTAATCCATGTCCATGGTAATTTTACTACTATACAAAATAATCATTATAGAAATTTTACAATATATAAATTATGTTTTGGATCTGTTTTATTGCTTCATGACTTATAAATATATATGTATGTATAACAAAACAGTCCTCCACAAGGAGCATAGTAGGGTTATTGAACGGCTCAAGGGAAAATGGAATATATATATAGCAGCTTCTTCTCTCAACCTTCTCCACAGGAGACTTTAATTCCTGCCAGGACAGAAAATAGGACATGGAGGACAGAAGCTTGGCCACTCTGTTCTCTTCAGAGAGAGGCGTTACAGAGCTAAAATTATATTTGACTTTTTAAATATTGTTAACATAGGGAATATGGTTTTCAGGTTCAAACAAAACTTCCTATCACTATTTCTTAATGAATTATGGAAGAGCCCAAGCTTTTTATCCAATGCTTGACTCTCTTCCCAACAAATACTAGTTCCATGATGAACATACAAATAGAAGTGTCAAAGAAACCACTTTATCCAAGTCAACTGCAAAACGGAAATCAGAGTATACATGCACCAGACGATGCAAAGAGAAGGAGCTCTCCATTTGGGAGTGAGATAATTCAGCTCCACTAAAAGAGTCTCAGATCTCTTCCTAAGGGGAAATTCCCCAATGTCCGTAGTGTAACAATCTGGGAATTGAAACATAACGGAGCCTGCTAGCTCTTCCCATATTGGCTTCTTCTCTGTGTTTTCTTCCTTCAGCATCCTGAAATGGAGTTGGTATCATCCATCTCCTCTCTAACGTTTGTAAGCCAGAAGTACCCAAAGTGACTGCAGAAATTAATGAGCCCAAAGGGAGCAAAGCACATAAAGAAACTGAATAGACTAGATCTCTCCTCTCTCTCACTGTCACCAACTATGCCTCACCCCTCACACAGGTAGAGGACATTAATCTTCACCAATGAATTGAAAGTCCCATACTAATGGGCTTTGGGACTCAGGATACATAGAAAATGGACTGACGAAATCAGTATCCAAAAATATCTTGGCAGACCAGAATGTTGGACAAAATCTAATAAGATGAATTTCAGTGTGGATACAATTTTAAAAATAGTTTGGGGTTCAAAAAAAATCTGCTTCAGAAGTCCAAGATAGGAAAAGAGTGCTTAGACAGCAGTTTTTTGTTTTTGTTTTTAACACAAGATATCTGGGATCATTAATAGATTGCAAACTCAATGAGTCCACAGTGTGACATAGCAATCAAACAACTTAGTGTGATCTTGGGCTGCATTTAAAAAGACATAGCTCCTAGGAATAAGGAAGTGACGATCCTACTAAACTCTATCCTGGTCAGACCACATCTAAAATATTATATTTGGTGATAAGAGCCAAGTAGGTGGCACAGCGGAGAGAGCCCTGGACACGGAGTCAGGAAGAGCTGTGTTCAAATATGAGCTCATACACTTGATAGCTATGTGACCCTGAGCAAATCACAACTTCTGTTTTCCTTAATTTCCTCATCTGTAAAATGAAGCACCCACTCTCCCCGATTGTTGTGAGGATAGAATTAGATAACACTTATAAAGCACTTAGCACGGTGCCTGGCACATTATAGCCACTTAATAAATCCTTGTTAAATTTAAATCTCTATAAGCTGGAAGAAAGACCATAAATCCATATTAGGACTGGTTGAAGAAACTTAAGATGCTTAGCCAGAAGAACAGTATGATCTAGGAGGGCATGGAATTTGTCTTCAAATACTTGAAGAGCTGTCCTATGGAAGGGGGATAGGACTTTGATTCCAGGGAACAAAACCAGGATGGAAAAAATGGATGGAAATTAGAAAGAGTATCATGTGGGTTTGTTGTCAGGATACCCAGAAGAATTTTTAGTCTGAAGAAGATCTAGAAGAAGCATGATAATGATCTTTAAGTATTTGAATGGAAGTCATATGGAAGAGGGATTAGACTGGTTTTACTTGGCCCAGAGGACAGAACTGGGAATGGTAGCTGGAAATTGCAAAGAAACAAATGCAAGTAAAAATTCTTAATACTTTCAGTTATCCAAATGTTCTTTGGGTTGTCTTGAGAATAAGAAATTTCCTTTCCTTAAGAACTTCAAGCAAAGTTGTGAGGTTGCCACAGCTGACCAGTTGCCAGATGTGTTGTAGAGGACGCTCTTCATCAGGGATACATTGGGCTAGCTGACTTCTGATGCCCATTTTGGCTTTGAAAGTCTTTGATTTCCTAAAGTTTCACCATTTTAGTTTAAAAGGGCATACACGTAAGAAAATAAATGATAGATGTCATTTATAGAGGAAGGAAAAATGTTGGAAAATGCTATGCTTTTTTATGTCTTATCAGCCATGATCAAGAAAAAGTAAGCATAGGTAAAACAATAAAATAATTAAAGATCATATCTTTAGAATTTGGCTGTTAAGGTGGAATGCAGTGTCTGCCTACATTCTGTTTAATTGAGATTATGACTTAATGTTCAGCTACTGTGACTTTCCTGTGACTCTATACAGTGAAGAACACATTTGCTTGAGAAATGTGGAGCTCCAGGTTGCCTTGCTCTTTGAGACCCAAAGGTGGGCAAGGCAAAATGGACAGGTTGAACTTCTGTTCCTAACAGTGGAATGATTTGGTTTATCCACTTACCTCACCTACCCAGGAAATAAAGTGGAAGTCATTCAGAGACCAGATTAAAGAAGGAACTGAGGCCTGAATGCTGCTAAAGGTAGATGGGGGGAAATTCAATAGTCCACCCACAAAGGTCTTTATTTGTTCTGTATACATAATCACTACAGTTCATTAGAGATATAAAAATCAAGTGAAAGAATGTTCCATAACCGTTTCATTGTTTTTCAAATGCCATGAAATGACTGACTAAATTGGCCTCACAGACAACCCTTTGTCAGCTTAGACTTGGCTGTTTTACTGTTGCTGGTTAATCTTAACACAAGTTAACATTTCCATTTCATAGAGGGGTGGGGTATGAGTGAGTGAGGAGCCAGATGTACAGATGAAGGGGAACCTGGTAATCAGAGCAATAACTAGGGTAAGGGAATTGAGATCTCTGCTTAAGAGTGCCATGTCTAAGAAAGTGCTACCTCCCAGTGGTAGTCTCCCAGCCCTCCTTTGATTCATATTACGCCCAGGGTCTTGTCTCTCACTCTCCATCTCAACACCTCTCTGACTTCCAACCTTCCTTCCCCACCCTAAACTCTTCAAACAATGAATTTCCCAGGATGTCTGTGCCCATTAGGAGCAGACTGTCCTTTGTTGTCCATCTATCACCCCAAAATGAATTTGTACAAGGCAACAGAATTCCTAGGCATGGTTCTTCTGCTGGGTTTAATAATGATGATAAACTATCACTTATAAAGAACTTTACAACAGCTTATTCTGTAAAACACAGAACAAAGTGACTATCAGTAAGCAAGAATGTCTTCAACAGTTATGTGAATATGTCCTTAAGATATATAGGGCATGAGGAATTTGGTGGAAAAAGAGAGGAAGCATAATTTCTATAAACTAACAAGACCATCTATGCTAAGGCCACATGTCCTCTTTTGGCTTCCCCAAATGGCTCTTGCTTTTGCAGATTCTTGCGATATTAAGCTAGCCCTTTAAGGGTATATACAACAGAGATGTTCCAATCTTGCGTTTTTTAGCACCAGAACGCAAGTGCTGTTGCCAGCCACAGATAAATAGTTTGTGATGTTGAATAATGTGAGAATTATGTTGATTTATGTGATTGCTGAGAAGATACTCCTAGGATGATGAATATGACAGGTCTAAGACAACTCGGAATGTCTAATAGATATTCCCAGATGTCAGTGCTCATGAGCTGCTGATCTTTTTTTATCCTCTCATATGTCATCTAATGCAGCTGTCCAATGTTGTTTCTGTTTTTCTTTGTTTAAACTGACATACAAAATTTACACCGGAACTTATTTTGTTCTCTTACAGGAGCAATCTGGGGTCTCAAATTTCATAGATGTTCTAGAAATATAGGGCTGAGGAAATCAGAAACAGATCATTACCCTACAATAACATGCAAAGGAATTGCTAATGCTCAAACATAGAAGCGATAACCTGACCTTTTGGTAGTCTCATCTCTAAATCCCTGCTGTAATAAATGTTAATTACTTACTATTCAATTTATCTACTTCAGAGACCAAGCCAATCATGCAGTACTTGAATGTATGTATGGCTTTGGATGAAGGCGGAAAGAGAGGGGGGAGGCGACTGTTTTCAAATTTTATGTCCCTACCAGGGACTCAAATCAAAATGATCACTTATTATTTTTCTATTTTCCTGTCATATGAAACTGAAATTATCAATCATATGCTTCGGTTCTCTGTTTAGAATGGTATGTGCACAAAAATGCAGACTTTGAGTCGACATAGATAGAGTATAGGTTAGAAAAAAAGGAAATATTTTGGGGGTCTGTCATCATACCTAGAAGTTAACTGGCACTAGATGGCATTGTTTCCTTTTTAAATAATTAAGACATTGTCTAAGCCTTTTTTTAAAAAAATATATTGTTAAAACCATAATGACAAGCATAATACTAAAGCTTTTTTTGTTTGAAATATGAAATTTTATCTTTTGCTCACAATACTATTGACTAAATGGTGAAATATCTATGAAACAAATCAAAATAACAGAATAAAAATTAAACAATAACCTATGCACTTTGGATAGGCTTTTGATCTTCTGAACATGTTTTTTTCCTAATTTATTTAGTTCACCTTGATATCTCTATCAGTATGAAATACCATTGCTAATCTCAGCATTGTTCCTTCCTAAAGCTAAATACTCCGCATGGCTGTATCAGCCTCTGTGACAAGTCAGGTTTGAAGCCCGTCACTGCTTAGTTATCGTGCTTGCTGCAGTATTTCCAAGATCAATTTTTATGAAAATGCTCTTTGTGGTAATACATATCTTGACCCATCTATGTTATGATAAATGGTTTTCATAAGTTGTCAGGGCCTATTATCTGGTGACCAACCCCTGAGTGAGCTTTTCCAAATTTATCTAAACTAGTCCTGGAGCATTGACCAGACAACCTCCACTGGTGCCATGTACAAAGAACTTGTCTTTTGTTTATGTAGCCTTCAAGAATCTAGCATATAGTTCACACCAAAGGAAGGGGGGGACGCAAGGGGAGTGGTGCAGTGCACTGGATTTATAATTTTAAGTCCTGGGTTCAAATTCTGACCACTAACTTACTGTTCATATGAACTTAGGAACGACATTTTACCATTTCAGGGCCTCTGTTTTAGCATCTGCAAAATGAGGATGTTGGACTAGGTGATCTATAAGGTACCTGCCATTTCTAGAGTCTATAAGGCATTCAAATAAGACATTAGTGGAGGATTTAACTGTTATGCTTAAGTTTATTTGCTCTGAATATGGACATTTTTACTACAGATTTCGATAAGATATAACCATTATTCATCATATACATTAAACACTTGTTGAAGCTTAAGTATTTCAAAGGGAAGGATATCCTCTACGTTCACTTCCTCCTCCCTACCAAGCCCCGATCCTATCCCTATCACTGTGTTGCAGCAGATCATAAAGAGACTAAGCAAGAAAGGAAATGTGTGCTCATCAATTTTGTGGCCATTAATCTACAGGATACCCTTTTCCAGGCTCTGCTATTTTAGATTGTGACAAGAAAAAGCCAGTCCTCCCTGCTTTCAGTGGATAATTTAGCACACAAAGCAAACTATTTGTTCCCCTTTATTTCTATTATAAAGTCCTGTCAGTTAATCTGTTAATAACAAGAATTTTTCTTTAAAGAAACTAGCCAATTTTGAATTATTTGGAACAAAGAATATGTAATTATTTTATATATTTATAGGTAGTGATTGCCTCCCAGAAAAAAATAAAATAACTCACATATATCCAAAGAATTGAGCATGTAAAAAAGGTCTAAATATTTAAAAAAAGGAATTAATGAAGATCTCAGAAAAAGAAAAGAAAGAAAAGGGGGGGGGAGAAGAAAGCCAAGGAAGAGATAAAATTAGAGAAAAAATGATCTCCCACCATCTGAACATAATTCCTCACTTATATGGCACAAACCCCATCTGGAAAATTTTCAACAAACCTCTGAGACTTGTTCTTTTCCTATACCATACTACCCTGATCCATGTTGATAAAACATGTGACCTCTGAGTCATATCTCTTTCAGAGACAAATATGTACTCCATGAACTTTGGAGATGGTCACACCTCTCATATCAATATTTTTTGCTCATTTTAAGCAACATAGTACAGCCCTTCTTATAACAGTTTTTCAAACTCAACCTGTTCTAAAACCAAAGTTATTTTTCCTCCAAATACTTGTTACTCCATCTGACTTCACTGTTTCTCTCTGTTGGCATCATCATTTGCCTGGTTTCCCTAGTCTGTAAACTTGAATTTAGCTATAATTTTTCTTTGCTCTTTATTTCTTTTTTTTTTTTTGCAGGGGGGAAAGCAGGGCAATTGGGGTTGAGTGACTTGCCCAAGGTCACACAGCTAGTCAGGGTGTCACGTGTCTGAGGCTGGTTTTGAACTCAGGTCCTCCTGACTCCAGGGCCAGTGTTCTACTCACTGCACCACCTGGCTGCCCCTGTTCTTTATTTCTTAATAAGTTACCAAGCCATGCTAAATTTTGCCTTCATCTCTTGCATCCCACCTACCCCTCCCCACCTATTCCCATTATTTCCTCCTTAGTATATAAATAATTATTACCACACACCTGAATTACTACAATAGCCTTCTAAGGGAGCTGGCCACTTCCAGCACTTTTCCCCTATATAGTGTTCATTACCCTTCCAAAATAGTCTTTAGAAATGGTCATTTGTGGATGGGACAGCTTTTCCTGACACAAGAGAAACCTTTATGAACTAATACAGAAGTCAAGTGCACTAAACTAGGAGAAAAATTTTCAGTACCATAATAAGGAAAAACAACTTTTAAAGTCTTGAGATCTCTGATCAAAGCAATGATAAACCATAATTACAGAGCACCCAAAATGGAGCTTCCTACCGCCTGACACAAAGGTAATGAATGAATGCGAAATGCAGAATGAGACTCTTTGAAAATGCCCAGTGCACAAATGTGCTCTGCTTAACTCCACATATTTGTTATGAGAGTCTTATTTTCCTTTGTTTTTGTTGTCCAATTAGGTGAGAGGAGGGAAAGGTAGAGAGAAAAATTCTAATGTAACAACAATATATTTTAATTGTCATTTCACTTCGCTGCTTAAACCCTTCTATGATTTCCCCTTACCTAATGAGGAAAGTGTACACCGTTTTGCCCCCCACAGTTTGGCTCCAGCTACTTTCTGTCTCATGTAGCTCCCCTCCATGTGTTCTACTTTTAAGCCAAATGACTGTTCACTTACCTTTGACCTGTGGTATGAATGCTTTTCTGCTACTCCCTTACTTACCCATTTTCCTGTGTTTGAATTATTAGCCTCTCTCCTTTGTTGAATTACTACCTTTCAAAGCCTAAATCAAGTGTTATGAGTTTACCCCGCCCCACCCCCCAGAACTTCAAATTGCACTTTGTTTTGTAACTTTCTAATGCATTTATGATTCAATATTAGTCATCTCTCTTTTGTTTTTCTGCCCTGTAGTAAACTGTAGGATCCTTGACAATAGAGATCACTTTGTCTTTTCCAGCACCTGGCACGGTACTGTGTACATGATATTCCCTTCGTAAATATTGTTAAATGAATGAATGGTGTGTCAATCTGTATTTCGGAGAGGAAAAAAGTTTGAAGTAATGTAGCGCTTCTGGATCACTGCCTTGTCATGGCAGAGGGGCTTACATAGCTCAATGGAACTATGACCTATGCTGGGCAGGGTTACCCAAGACAGACAGGTCATAGTGGGGAGTTGTGACAAAGGTGATTCACTGGAGAAGGAAATGGCAAACCACTCGAATATCTTTGCCAAGAAAATCCCATGGACAGTATTAAAATGCTAAAAGAGATTACATTGGAAGATGTTCCCTCAGGTCAGAAGAGGGTCTGGAGTGTCATGGGGTCATAAAGAGTTGGACCCGCCTGAACAACAGCAAAAAGTGAGCATTTGGAAAAAAAAATACACTTTGAAATCTGCCTGAAACTATGCAGCTTTTTGCCAGGGGAAATGTGACTATCAAAATCAATAACCCAAGCACGGATCTGTCCTGTCTTAAAGATTTTTAGGAATCTGGAAGACATCCCCACCCTCGTCCCAGAAAGTTGGAGGCATTCATTTCTGGACATAACCTAAAGGGTTTGTTCGATTTTTACTTTGGGGAACTTTACGGTGATTCTAGACCATCACCAAGACCTAACTCTCTTATTAGAGCATTCCCAAAATAAATAGATAACTGAACTTATTAAGGGTAGCAGCAGCAGTCTTTAGTTGATACACCAACTGTCTTACTTCCAGGAGTGAGGAAGAAAATACCACTGATTCTAGGCCGTTTAGAACTAAACCAACTCACTGTTTAAAGTGTAAAGATTCAAGCTACTGCACTGGTTGATAAATTAAAGAAGCACCAGTCCTCCTACAAACTGCCTCTGTCCCCAGACTCTCCATATGAAAGGGAAATTCAATTCCAACTTTGCCTTCCTTCTAAATTGTTCATTATTGCTTTAGGGCACACAAGTGAATGAGTTTGTTTTATTACTAATCTCAATTTGCACTATTTCCTGAATTGCAATTTCATAGCAGTTTGTCAATATTATCTTTCTAAAATGAGACCAAGCAAACTGCCGAGATGCATTTTTTAATGGCCTCCTGGTGGTAATTAAAATGTCATTTATGAAATAATGGCTTGCTCTTTTTTACCTGATTTGAAATGAGTGCTTGCCTTTATTTATGTCATCCTGTTCTTTCCACCCTGAAGAACTATGCTCAAAGTAGTCTAGGAATCCTCTATCAGTGGAGGTAGAAAAAAGCCAGGGGGATGAGAATCCATATGCCTGTCTTTTTCACAACTTCTGTTTGTGGAATTCATCTCAAGCAGTTCAGAGTACATGGATTCTTTTGAGAACCCCACTGTCCTTTCCCAAATTATGTAGTTATCCATTCAGGCATAGGAAGTAAGAAGGATACATTTATTTCACCAAATCATTTCTATGCAATCATCAAGAATAATATAAATCTGTCAGATTTGGGCAGAGATCCCCACACCCTAAGATTCAGAGATTATATGAGTTATCATCTTCCAGCTGAAAATGATCTCTTCTGACTTTAATTGTCATAAATGATAGAGGGCTAGCCTCAAAGCCAGAAAAGCCTTGGCTTCAGTGCCCCCTCTGAAACGTGCCATGTGTGACCCTGAACAAGTGATTTGATTTTGAAGTCCTTAGGAGCACAGCAAAAAAGAAAGTGGTAATACTTCTTATTTAAAATAATTTCTCCCTTACAAAATTGTGCCATTTTCTGATCTGGTCTGTTTGACAGTGAGGAAGACTTTGGAAAGGATCCAAGTTGTGTTTTTATTTGGAGAATAAATATCACTTCTCCCTCTGGTGGCAGCTAGGTGACAAAATGTATCGAGCCCTGGGCATGTAGTCTAAAGGATCTGATTTCAAGTTCAGCCTCAAACACTTACTAGCTGTATGTCCCTGGGTAAGCCATTTCAATTCTGCCTCAGTTTTCTCAATTGTAAAATGAGAATAATAATAATGGCATTTTTTCTCCCGTGGCTGTTTTGAGGATCAAATGAGATAATATTCGTATAGCACCTGGCACAGTGCCAGAGTAGATGCTTAATAAATGCATGATTACTTCCTTCTTTACCCACGCAGACTCCTGTGTGAAGTAAATAAATAATCTTTCTTGTTTAGAGGGCCCTATACTTCTCATTTACTTGGCCTGATCTATCTGTGACTTTAACGTAGCCCCTGCAGTTAGAATAATAGAATCAGATCATTTTAGATTTGGAAGGGACCTTAGAAAACATCTTTCACAAGAATTTTTTTCTTACAGATTGGGAAACTAAAGAGCAGAGAAGTTAAGTGACTTGTGTAAGGTCACAATGCTAATTAATGGTAAAGCCAGGAGGATAACTCACATATCATTTGAAAAGACTGTTACCCTATCTAATTTTCAGCTCATCTATTCAAAACAAATTATATTTCTCATTCCAGTTCTCTTTTTGTTCTCATTTTTGAAGAGTTCTTTGATATATGCTCAGAGTTCACTCTTCTTGTATTTATGCTTTTTTCATATGCTCTGACTTTCCACAGCTAATGATTCTTCACCATCTTATACCAAAGCCCAGTACTGTGTTTCTAATCCCAGAATTTACAGCTTTGGTCATTTAAGAGCTGGTTCCTTTTATTCTTAGCCCTTTAGTAGAAGTGCCTAGACTTGTAAAGGGAATCATGGTAAACATTCCTGGAATTGCTAATAAGTCTGCCTAGATATCTTTATATTTGTTTTTCCCTGCACCATTCACCTCACAACACACACACGCACACACGCACACACACATACACACTATCATCATCATCATTTTCACACTTCACTGCTATTTTCACTCTTTTCTCCTTTAATCAAGTATTAGTAGGATGTAGAATGTTAAAACCTGAAGGACCTTAAACTTTCTTTAGTTCAATATTATCTTTTTACCTAAAAGAATATTGAAACCCCGAGATGCCAGGTCTCTAAAGCTATACGATATTGTTTAGTTACATGATAAGAAACCAGACAACACAGTCAGTGGGCCTGGAATTAGGGTGATCCTGAGGTCAGATTTGACCTCAGATATTTAGTAGCTGTGTGGTCTGGACAAGTCATTTAATCTTCATTCATCTCAGTTTCCTCAACTGTAAAATGAGGAACCTAGGGTTGTTGGGTAGATCAGATTAGATAATATCTGCATTGCACCTGGCACAATTCACCACTCATAGTCAGTGTTTAATACATGTTCCATTCCCTTCCCTTCCTATGGTTTTTCCACTAGGTTGTACCACTGCTATTAACCAGTAACCACCATCACCACAGAAAGGACCTAAACTTTAGGTCTATTCTAAAGTATATACAATCTGTATTTACCACACTATGCTACCCTACTTGGCCCATAGACTCTTTTAAGGAAATGAAACAATCTTATGAAACTACTCTCAAACCTTTTCTTTTTTAGTTTTGGCATATGAAACAAAAAAATAAAAGTGTGGAGATTTTTCATGTATTCAGTCAAACAAACCTTTATTAAGAATCTCTTTACGGATAAGCCATTGTGCTAGGTGCTAGAGATACGAAGATAGGTATGACACAAGAACAGCTGCCAAATATCTGATAAACTAATTAAGGGAAGGACAAGTACATAAATAGCTAGATACAAGGTAGAATGAGATAAGTACAAAGAAGAATTTTGGCAGAAGGGCTTTGATAAATTTGAAGGGGGGAGATCCAAGAGACTTCATAGAAAAGGTGACATCTAAGTCAAGCCTTGGGGGAAGAGGGAAATCACAATAAATGGTAGAGATGGAAAAGAGTCTTTTCCAAATTTAGGAGATGGGATAGAATAACATTTGATTGGGTTTGAAACTGTCTGGATTTGGTCTTAATAAAAGCATTGCCATAGGGTAGTGAAGACTCAGGGCATCTAGATGATACATTGATTAGAGCATCAGGCCTGGAGTCGGGAAGATCGGGGTTCAATTCTGGCCTCAGCACTTACTAGCTATGTGACCTTGTATATTGGAAAGTAAAGTGGGACTTTTTGTTGTCTTTTGCTTTGCAGTGTTTCTCAGCACTAAGGTAATCAAGTGCCTTTGAATCTTGCCTTTGTTTCAATCAAGAGTCTTTGATGACCTGCTTAAGTTGTGGAAAGGCCTAGGTCACATGGGTTTGAGTCACATGGTTGTGATGCCCTCTGACCATGAAGAAGTGTGTATATAATCTGAGGTTAGCATTTTGCTTGGGGGCTCACTCGTTGGAAGAGTGTTGGTGTGATTTGGCCAGATGAGACTCTGGGTAGCTGTTAAGGAGCCCCTGGCTTTGCAAACTCAGATGTTCGTGCTTCTTTCTCTGATACTATGTATGCATGCATTGCTATGGACAGACAGTTAGAAGCTCTGTCTACTGATTTGTATTATTGGCTCTATTTATATAATTTCTACTTGTAATTTCTGCTTGTTTTTTTCTCTGAAGTTCAAGGTGCTGACTTTTTTCCTGAATTAAGTGAATGATATATGTATGCTTAATTAAAGTGAGATTGTAAATTTCTTAAAATTGCTTTCCTTAGAAAAGCAGATCAAAGAACCTGGGCTAGCAGCCCTCCTGTGTACTGGTGTTATTGGCCTTACACCTCCACAGCAGCTACAAGCAACATTATTGTGACACCTTGGGCAAATCACTTCACTCCTATATACCTCAGTTCCTCATCTGTAAAATGGGAACAAACTGGAGAAAGAAATGACAAAATACTCCAGTATCTTTACCGAGAAAATCCCATTAACAAGTCAGTCTATGGGGCCACAAAAAGTTGGACAGTACTCAACAATTGAACAACAAGTGAGAAGCCAGGAATTGATGCTGAATGCAGCTAGTTAGCAAGATTGTGAAGTTCCAGACTATGAGTAGAGGAAGAAATGATAGGAGTTACCTACATTGGGAATGCTTTAGAAGGGCAAAGACCAATAAAGGGGCAAAGGGGCAAGTAATTCAGTCACTGTGGAGTAGACATTATAGAAATAGTTTACAATGGAGCAAAAGGTGGATAGAGGGAAAAGTGGGGTCATGATAGTATGCTGAAACTTGGTGACTAGGGAGGAATCCACATTGGAGGTCAAGATGAGGGTTAAGAACTGGCATGGGAAAAGTGGTAAGACAGAAGATAACAGTCAGAGAGAGAAATGTCAAAGTTCAGCATCCTGGTGGTAGAATATTTTTGAGTGAAAGGGAAATCTAAGGTATAGTATGTATTCCAGTAGGTTTCTGAAATAGAAGTCATAGGAATTTGAGAGGTGGGGTTTTAGAAGGGCCAGAAGGACAGATCTTGTCATTTTGAATATGCCAGGGGAAGGAGTACTCAAGAACATTAACTCAAAAACCAGCACCAAGCCATGGGCTGTAAAAAAATGATGAATATGATGAAGCCAGAAAAGGCGTGGAAAGATGTATATGAGCTGATACAAAGTTTCATCCTTTTTATTGTTGAGCATTA
Organism: Phalanger gymnotis; assembly: GCA_028646595.1. NCBI lineage: Eukaryota > Metazoa > Chordata > Mammalia > Diprotodontia > Phalangeridae > Phalanger > Phalanger gymnotis. The sequence goes on along the minus strand of CM053623.1, from coordinate 125,341,048 downwards.
GAGGATGAGGTTATATCGACAGAGATGACACGAAAGGGGAGAGCTAAAGGGAGAGTAGACACAGAGCATATTGTATGGCAATGAAACAGCCAAACTCCATTATGCTTCCTACCTGGGAACAAACCAGAGCAAGATCTGTATGTTCTCAATGAATAGGGTTAAAAAGGTCAGGAGTACTGTCAGAGAAAAAGAGAAAGATGTAGAAGTATCTCAAATCCACAACCATAGAGATGGTTTGGCCACATCCATCCATCATTTCAAATAACTTGGGACCTGCTGAGATCCATCCTGTGATGAAACACAGGTAACATAACTGACTTAATAAAAGCCAAGCCAGTGGTACTCATGAGCTGGTAGCAGAGACAGAACTACTTTGTAACTATAACAATTATAACATAAATTGGAGACTGATGGGGGAAGGGGAATATGGAGAACTTTGATGCTTCCAAAGTTGGTTTTATTCTCTCCTGCCACTTTTCCTTCCCTACCACTCTGTCTCTTGGGTTCAGTGTCCATTGGAGAAAATTAGCTGTTCTCCCTGACCAAGAAGCAAAAGGATATTGGGCAGAGTAGAATTTGGGGCAAAGGAGAAAGGTCAGGGGTGGTTGGGATGGCTGCTGGCAGGGTTGTTGAATTGATGAGTTTTCATTAATTGGGGAATTGGAGGAGGAGGTGGAGAAAAAGGAGTGCTACTAGTAAAAATAATATCTAGCATTTATATACACCATCCACTGTGTGCCAGGCATCATGATAAATGTTTTACAAATATTGTCATATTTGATCTTCATGATAACCCTGGGAGGTGGGTGCTCTTATTATTCTCTTTTAATAGATGGGGAAACTGAGGCAGAGGTTAAGTGACTTGCCCAGAGTCACACAACCAGTAAATGTCTGAGACTGGATTTCAACTCAGTTCTTCTAATCTCCAAGGCTAGCACTCTATCCAATATGCACTTAGATGCCTAGAAAAATTTATTCCTTTCAATCTCTGAGAATATAAAGCAGTATTCCATCCATTTAAACCTTCTTGACACACTTGGCAGGTATCATGATGTTACAGCCAGGGGACTAAGCACCTTTCAGGAAATAAGTGATTGCAGGGTAATTGCCAGACTTTCTCACCCACCATATAGTCATCTTTGAATACAAAACATTATAAACCTGAATCTACATGACTTTCTATGACTTATATGGTGAGAAGAGCTTATATCTTCTTTTTACCTGCGGGTTCTGGAGTAGAGAGGGGAGTAGGACTGGTATTTTCAAACTGATTAAGCAGCTGTGTAATCATTTCATTGAAACCATTAGGACCCCACTTATGATCGATTTGAATACAATTCCCCCATACCCACACACCAAAGAGGTAACCCCAGATTTGGTTTTACTGTAGATGCAAAAATTCCATTGACCAACTACTGAATGATTCCTCCTAACATTGGGACCCTCTCATGCCTTCCTGGTATGGTGGGACTGGGGCCATACTAATGGTCTCTCTACATCCTGTTCTCAGAATCCCTGGACCTCAGACAGACCCACTAGAGTCACTGTGGGAAACCTTCAAAGACAAAATGATCACAACCTTGTGGCAAGAGGCATAAATGCTGATCCACATTCTAAAACAATTATCTGCTCTGATCCTTGGGAACCATAGCATCTGCTGGAGCCCCTTATACTGTTTCTCAATCAGGGATTACCGAATTTTCAGAGTGAGAATTTACCCCTAAGAAACTGGCAAATCCTACAAATCAGGACTTGATTTGTTATTGTGTTGTCTATACTTAAAGAAAGTGATAAATGTTTAAAGTGCCCATTAAATTTAAAAATATGTTGTGCACTTTTCCCTATGCCCTACCCCCCACCCCGAGAGCCAGTTATTGAATATTTGCTGGCACAACTATTCTTGGGAGCTGTAGACAAGTTGGAACTATTTGCAGGATTTCTGGTCTCTTCACAAAACTCATCAATAAAATCACTCCATTTAGGCACATATAGTCCAAGAGCAGGGCAAGAGGAATTTCATCTGAATGGCAACAGTATTTCTTTCCCTTCTCCTCCACCTTATCCTCTTCCTTATTCCCCCAACTATTGCCCATATCCTTTCCTAAGTCTGCCATGCCACAGGGAATCCTTTGTCATGATACCAAACATGCTTGGGGCTTTTCTTGTGTTCTCCTGATGCTGCATGGACACCATTGGAACAGGGAAGCCATAATTTGGTTATTACTTCTTGCTAAGTGACTGCCTTGTCTATTTTCCTTATATTTCTCTGATGACATCCTTTTTCTTTCTTCTATATAATTTTTTCTTCTCACATTTACTGTGTACCACTCCAATGATCTTTGGGTGATCCTCAGACTCATTTCTTTGAAAAATTATTAATCTTTGACTTGCATCCACATAATGCCACCAAAAGAACATTTATGAAGAAGTGGGGCTTTGTTTCAGAGAGTAGCAGGAGTCATTAAGAGGGTGATACATTTCCTTTTCCAACTATAAGTCTTGATGGGCCACCTCCATGGTTGTCTACATAATATGAGCTGGACCTAGGAACACCAAATATGACCAAAAAAAGAGAATGTTTTAATAGAGCAGAAATGACTCCTTACTGATGTGGGAGTCATTCCTAAATTAGCTGTCTGAGTGTAGATGGAACACCAAATTGTTACAACAAAGATCAAAAGTAAAGAAACTAGAACTCACAAAGATGAGAAAAAGATATGAAATGAAATTAAAACAACTTCGACCTGAACTATATAAAACTATATGTTAAATTGGTAACTTTATGTGAATTAATATCTTAGAACTTAATTTAAATTTAATTTAATCTTTTATGTCCCTCACATACAAAACCAAAACAATGCAAAAATATTAAATTTTATTTCCGTTGAGGGTTTTTTTTTTGGTTTTTTGGGAGTGTTTTTTGGCAGATTAGTGATCTTTTATAACAAAGAGATTCCTTGTTCTAGTCTAAACCATCTAGAGAAAATTGGAAGGTATTCCTGAACATATCCAGGGTTAAAGATTTTACAACATCTCACAATACACAACGCATCCTAAAGTTTCATCACCTTCACAGACACAAAGTTTCTCCTTGGGGGCAGCTAGGATCTCAGAGTCAGAAAGGCTCATCTTACTGAATTCAAATTGGGTCTCCGACACTTCCTAGCTGTGCGATCCTGGGCAAGTCACTTAACCCTGTTTGCCTCAGTTTCCTCATCTGTAAAGTGAGCAGGAGAAGGAATGGCAAAGCCACTTCAGTATCCTTGCCAAGAATACCCAGATGGAGTCATAAAGAAGCAGACAGTATTGAACAACAACGTTTGATTAGTCTCATAGTCAAAAAGTTTCTCCTTGGTACCCCTTATTTGTTCTGCTTTAATTTAAACCCAACGTAGACTTAAATATTTATTTTAATGAAATGAATTTCCTTTTGTTTAATTTTTTTTGCATGTGTGTGTATGTGTGTGTGTGTGTGTGTGTGTGTGTGTGTGTAGAGCAAAAGTGGTTAGCATCTTCATTGTGAAGCTCTGTAATTTTCATATTTTTTCCTATTTTGAACAATTCTTCTAACATTTCTTTATGAATTTTCCATCCCTTTGGTTCTTTAATCTCTAGGTTTTTTTTTTCAAATCGGATCACTGCTTTTCTTCACGATGGTCAAAATAAAAAGAAATGCTTCCAACATATTCATACTTTCCTTTCTACATTGTGGTAAAAATAAGTGCTATAGGAATTATGGGCAGTGAGAGATTGAAAGAAAAGAAATTTACAAATGGAATGGGCCATGGTGATCAAGTAGTCTAGCTACTTTGTTTTATAGATGAGGAAACTGATGCACGGAGAGTTTAAGTGGCTTATCCAGGGTATCGTAGCTGCTCTATAGGCCAGTAGAAAAGAGAACAATTAAACCTAAGTCCCCTGACTCCAAATCAAGTGTTATTTCAACTGTGCCAAAGTCTTTGCTCTGTCCTGATCAATGATGTTGGCTTTTTAATTTCACAATGTCTGACTACACATGTATGTGTGTGTATATGTATTTGTGTGCATGCATGCATATATGCACGAATGTACACATATGTGAGTGTGTTGACATACCTACATGTATGTTCACGTGTGCTTATGTATTCTTTAGGGAATCATGGCCCTTACATATCTTTTCGAATCTATCCAGTCTATCTCTTTTTTGTATTTGTGCTGTTGGAGGGGGGGGGGGGTTATACCTAAATTGAATATTTTTCCATTCAATTATATTTCTGTTTAATGTGACTATTTCCCAGCTAATTGAAATAATTTTCATTTTCATGTCTTCCAGCATATTATTGCTTCTCCCTCATTTACCACAGTATTGGCAAAATTGATTAGTGTTTTATTTTCCCAGTCATCAATGAATATTATGGTTTGGATTAGGTAGCCACCAAGATCCCTTCCAGCTCTCAGATTTTGTGATACTAAATTGAGCATGCCTTAGGAACAATAAAAGCTCTTGGACACAAGAGCATCCATAGATAATTATAAAGGGAACAGCAAAATATAATACACCCTTCATGACCTCGTAAGGCTCGTAATCTTGGTGAGAAAAGAAATATACACATTAAAAGGTATTGGAAAACAGAAATCAAGAGTCCAAAGAATGCCTGCTATAGAAATGAGAAGGAGGAACTCCCTCCTGGTCAGAGCAAAGAGGGAAAGTATGATTTTTCCCACGTCTTAAAGAATCTCTACATTGAAGGGTTCTTAATCTCCCAAGTTTGACTTCCTAGGGTTCAATGGATGTAGATTTAAAAAAAAACTGTTTTTTATTTCAATGTAATTGGATTATTTTGTAATCTTGCGCATTTTATTTTATGTATTTAAAAGCATTATTCTAAGAAGGAGTCTACGGACTTCACCAGATTGTCAAAAGGGGTCCAAACAAAAAAAGTTTAAGAGTTCTTGCCCTAGAACTCTACTTGATAAAAATCTTTCAATACGGCTAGCGAGCACCAATAACTCTTTTAGAAACACTTTCATGGCTGCTGTCAGTGTGTTATGTCCAAGACTATGTTCCCTTGTTTTGTTGCTAAAGATTTCCCTTGATGGTGAATCAGAAGTCTTAAAATCAACTTGGATTACATTTTTCTTACTTAAGTCACTATAGATTACATGTAGCACTTTTGTTTGCTAGACTATAAATGTATTATAGAAAGAAATGAAATTGTTGCAGAAATAATTTTGCTTCACAAAAACATGCTATTTCCTACTATCTTCGGTACTTCTAAATATCTAATTGATTGATGGTTTTTCCAATATCTTTGTTGGTAAGAGTTGACTGTAAATTAACCATTTAATCAATTAATAGTTCCTTCTCCAATAAAGCTCATATTTACTTCAAGAAAGACTTTTTGACAACAAAAAGAACATAGGGAAAGACATATCTCTATATATGTTATTGCATTCATTTCACTGAAATATGCCTATAGATGATTTTTGAAATTAAAAATATTTTCTTCTTAAGGATTAAAAGCAGGTAAGTTAAATGGCACTTGGAAATTTTGCTCTGTTTTCATTTGTGTGCTGTATTTGGATTGAAGGAATATTTTCATAGAGTATCAGATACTCTACCTCCATCATTAACTAGTTACGTTAACTTGAGGCAGATCAATAAATACACAGATTATAGTGCCTAATGAACTTAGTAAGGGAAATGACTAAAGTCTTCAGATATCTTTGTCATAACACGAAAGTTTCCCAGTGAGAGGGGATAAAGTCTTGGTTAGCCGTGGATATATACACAAATTACAATTACTTCTCTCAGTTTCTTATGCCCTGTTGTGTAACATTAGGAATGATGCCTTTACTTCTCCTTTGATCTCTTCTGGATATCCCTATGTATCCAAGCACCATTTGCTTTTTAATTTGCAGTCCCTATTCTAGCTTTCAGGACTTTTGGAAAAAGCAGCTGTCTCACTTAAGAGTCCACATAAGTGATAACATAGCTCAACCTTGGGAAATACTTGAGGGCCCAGAAATCAATATTCCCTTGAAATAGCACAGTTCTGCAAAAGATGGTTAAATAGATGCTTGTGATAGATACAGGTTCTGTTGTTCCAAATCCTTCCTAGCCTTGTTTTTACCACCAGCTCTACTATTAAAGAAAACTGCTTGGTTCAGTGGGTGAAGCACAGTCGTGGGATTCAGATACTGAGAGTTAAAATGCCTGATTTCTACTTAGTTGTCTTAATACAAAAAAAATTTTTCAAAGCCCTTAGGATGTCACCCCAGCAAACTTCAGTTTGCTGACATTTGTAAAATACCAATAATCATACTAAACCATCCTAGTCACTGTATATAATAAATATTCAAAAAATGAAGCTATTAAAAGTGATGGAAAGTACTTTACAAATATAAACTGTTCTATAAACACCATTTCCCACTTGTCTGTAATCCATTTGTATATTATTTGATATGGCATAATTTGCTGTTTCAGATAACTTTGAGTCATCATAAATTTGGATATCATCCTTACCTGCTGGCTTTTAAATTCCACCAATTCTTCTTTATTGAAATCCAATATTCATTGCAAATGGCACTGAATTAAAGTTAAATGTGGACACTAGACAGGAAATTTTATTGTATCAGTAATTTCCACCTTATTGGTATTAGATTCAGGAGATCTCATGTGATGAAATTACATTCTAGAGGGATTCTGTTGTTTCCCTACACATGGAACCTAAGAAATAACTTATTTAGCAGCATCTTTCATTGAACAGATATCTAATTAGCTAGTATCCCCCACCCTCAGCATCTTGTCCTTTGGTATTGATCTGAAAATATGTGTCTCATATTATTTACAAAATGGAGGGCCAGTCTACTGGAACTTCAACTACCTAACGAGTTGACAAATTGAGCTAAATGAATATGGATCAAAATGACTGAGAAGATTTTGCTTCAAAGCAGTAGCCATGTAGAGGAACCTGACATTTGATTATGGATGCATGTGTAGAGGATATATATGATCTCAATTGGTTAACAATAAAGCCAAGAAATTCATGCTTCCTGTTTTCCTATGATAATAATAAATAATTTTTAAAGTCACTTTAAGTAAACTAATGAAATAGAATATGTTACAATTGAAAGAGTTCTAGAGGAGCCATTAAGTCTATTCAAAATATTGTCTGATCATTGGATCAAAGGATCATAGATTTTAAAATGGAAGGGGTCATCTATATTGTACCAATTCAGAGATTGATTTATCGTTTAGAGTATCCTTGCTGTGATGAAGAAGGATTTTGAATTATATATTTTGCCCTTTGTAATAGAATATGTTAATCTATGCTTCCCATGTCTAAGAATACATAGGGGATTAAGGGATAATTTTTTGCAGCAATAAGTATTTTGGAATTATTTAAAAAGGCAGTGGAGTGATGAATGACAGGCATGTTAAGTAGGATACAGCAAGTTATCAATGATGATTTTAGATGTGAGAAATGGTGCAAAAGATGCCTAAAAGGTATAACATGAAAAGGAGTTGGAATACTTATAAATTCAGAATTAAAAACAATGGATGGGATGGAGTATTAAATTTATACCCTCAAACAGACAGGCATACATGAGTTTCATATATGCATATATGGGTATATATACATACATCTCTGCATATATGTATACATGTATGTGTATTATGCTTGTACACATATATCTATATGTATATATGAAATCTATGTGTAATACATGTATAACATATGTATATTGTATATTATTTATATATACAGATAATATATGTATATACATATATGCTATATGTATAATATATTACATATATTCAACTTTAAATGCTTAAAATTATTTTAAAACTTGGAAAACATTTTATTTTATATGCTTAGCCTCCATCTTTTGGATTGTGTCTTCCAAGGAAGAATTTATGAAAAGACTTGGATATAAATTGTGAAAAAAATTAAGAATGAAGGGACTGTGATTTTAATTGGTAGAGGAAATACCTACAGTGATAAAATCACAGATTCATCAAAATTTCAAAGTATCAAGCTACTTAATGGAATCTATAGAATATCAGCCATATCTTATTAAGGGTGGATATACACACATGTACAACAGAACATCTTGGTAATTCAGAAATATCTTTCTTCCAACTGTTTTTCTTTATCAAATCATCTTGTCTCTGAAGAGAAAAGTAATCCAGATATCTGTATTTTCAAGTAAGCTTTGTAATTTTTCACCTGAGAGCACTAAAACAAAACCAGACTGTTTATACAACACACAAAAAAGTTTTATTTTCCATTTGTCCAGGAAAGAAATTCTTGCTGCCAACGGTATAATAACAAACAGGATATTAATTCTCTCTTAGTTCTGATTTACTCCATGTTTAGGCACATCACAACAATGCTTTGTGTCAGAATGATGACATTTAGTATACAAGTAAAGCCTAACAAAATCTTGATACTAATATTATATATATACTTCAGTGAGCCTCTTTGGTGTCAAATCAGTTATGACTTCAAGCTGAATAAGTACCTGGGATAAGGTTTTAAGCTTTTCAGAGGAAAGCCACTATATAAATCTAACAAATATAAATAAGGTATAGCTTGGGATAACATATTTCTGCAGGTGTCTGAAATGCTTAAAACTGGTCAATTGGTTGTACATTTTGACAGACTGATTCAGTGATTTTTTTTCTTTATAATTCATCTCATATGCTGACATTTTCACAGTGTTTTGACCTGTCTTTATTATGCACAAATGTTGATTAACCCAGTCATTTGGAGGGGTCCAAGGGATGGAGAAGGGAAGGTGAGATGAGGAAGTAAAAATACTCAAACCATGTTTATGGCATTATGTAGACCAAAATTGGTTGTTTGATTAAACTTTCCATTGCTTTGTCATTATGAAGATACAGCCTAATTTCAGTGTACTTTAGAAGACTAACCAAACATATCTGTATTTACCTTTCATACTTTGTACCATTCAGAGGTTGCAACAATTCTTTTCAGATCTGGATTTTTCTAAGGCAAAATTTAAAGTGTATCCTTTAGACAGAGAAAAAAAGAAATTACTGTCTGGCAAGGAAGCTCATCTGACTACAAATAAGCCTTTTGATAGAGACTGCTCATTTAAATAATAACAAAATATAATATTATATAATATATAATGGTATTACATAGTATCTAATGTCCTTATGATATTGATTTATCATATGTTATAGTATATGTTGTAACATATAACTCATTTACACTGTGTTTTGCTATTTATAAAGTCCTTTTTTTCATAATCACTCTTTGTTGTAGGGTGTATTATTATTCCATTTTGCAGATGAGGGAAATTTATCCAGAGAAGTTGTGACTTTTACCCATAATCCTACTGCTGTGAAGTATTAGAATTGGCACTACTGCCTAAATCTCCTTTCTCTAAAGTCTTGCTTCTTTCCATGACACCACTTGTCTTCATTCTGTCCCATCAGTCTGCATGAAGTGGCAAATTAGGTTTTCATTGTAACATGAGAGAAAGTTAATGAGTAGAGGAAAAAGATTGTCATACTGAGATTCTAATAATAATTGTATCTTCTAAGTTATGAGATACATATGTATAATATATATGTATATATATTTGTCTTTCACAAATTCCTGGGTTTGATAACATGAATTTTCACAACTTTCCATGCTATTATAACTTTACAAATGGTTGCCCACCACAAAGAGATAAGTAGAACTTAAAATTACCTACAACAGCTAAATAAAGATAGAGATTTTTAATAGTATTCTACTTATAAAACTTACTGATTACTTTCCACAAATTATTAGGATATACTTTTTATATTTAATTTATTTTCAGTTTTCAACATTCATTTCCATAAGTTTTAAATTTTCTCCCCCTCCTTCCCCAAGACAGCATGCAATCCGATATGTGTTCTACACATACATTACTATTCAACACATTTTCACATTAGTCATGTTGCATAGAAGAATTATAACGAATGGGAGAAATCATGATAAAGAAAATAAAACAAAAGAGAAAAGAGTCTGCTTCTCTCTGCATTCTGACTCAATAGTTCTTTCCCTGGATGTGGATGGCATTTTCCATCATGAGTCCTTTGGAAAAGTTTTAGGTCCTTGAATTGCTGAGAAGGGCTAAGTCTCAAAATCAGTCTTCCCACAGTATGGCTTGTTACTGTGTATAGAATATACTTTTTAAAAACTATCATTGCATGACTATGGTTAAAAAAGTTGGGTGTCAAAGTTCTTTGCTTTCTATCAAGTAATTGTCCTTTCAATTCAATTTGGCAAAGATTTGTTAACCACTTACTATGTATAAGGCATTGTGTTAGGCCATGAGGATATAAAAATGAAAAACAAAATGCCACTTCCTTCAAGCGGCTTACTTTCTACTGAAAGATTTTTTAAAAGTGAATATATAATTAAATACAATATAATTGATGAAAGTGAGAGCACCAGCCACTCTGAGAATCACAAAAGTTATCACTGCTGTAAGATAAACCGTGAAGGAAACTAGAGATTCTGATATACCAACATAAGGAGAGAATATACTCCAGGAACAGGGCAGGGCCCCAATACAAAGGAGGCAGAAGGTAGAATGCTCTTTTTGGAAAGAAGCAAGGAGAATAATTTAACTGGAATATAGAGTTCTTGATGTGGAATGATTTGAAATAAATCTGGAAATGTTGGCTAGAGCCAAATTGGGAAGGACTCTAAATAATTATTGTGAAGAATTTACATTTTACTTTGGAAGCTAGGGAACATTGTTGATCAAAGGAGTAACATAGTCAAACCTATGCTTTAGGAAGTTAACTCTGATAGATATGGAAAGGATGGGTTGGAGAAATGAGATTCTGGAAGCAGGGAAGCAACTGTAATAATCCTGGTGAGAGGTAATAAACATCTAAACTGGGGTGATGTCTGTGTGAAGAGAGAAGAAAGATGTGAGATGCTAGGAAGGTAGAATAAACAAGACTTGGCGGTTGGTTGGATATTACCAGTGTTGGGGGGGGGGGGCAGAGAGATATGAGAATCATGGGGAATTACTCTCAAGTTGTTAACCTGAAGTTTTAGAAGGATAGTAGGTGGCATCCTCAATAAAAATAGGTAATTATAGAGAAGTGATGAATTCATCTGGGAACATAGTGAATTCTATTATGGACATATTGTACTTTAGATGAGATTAAGACTAGATAAGTATAGATTTATTAAAAAATATTTACTTATTTTTAGTTTTCAACATTCACTTCCACAAAATTTTGAGTTCTAAATTTTCTCCCTCTCTCTCCCCTCCCCAAGATGGCATGCAATCTAATATAGGCTTATACATGTGCATTCATATAAACATAATAAATGTAGATTTAAGAGTCAAATGCATAAAGATGATAAATGAGCCCATAAATGCTGAAGATCTCTAAGAAAAAGAAAAGAAAAGAAAGGAAGTATGGGGAAGTGGAGAAGAGAAAGAGGAGAGAGAGAGAGTGCTGAGAGCAGAGCCTTAGGGGACACTCAAGGTTAGAAGGTTCATTAAAGGAGCCTAAGAGGGATTGATGAGATAGGAATGAGAAGAACCAGAAAAGAGTAGTGTCAATGAGGAAGGAAAGTAGAGATGAGGTATTTCTGAAAATTGCATCGGTAATAGGGCTGTACTTCCAGGACAATACTAAAATTGAATGAAAAAGAAACAATTTAGATACATTTTCCATACAATACTGAAAGTCTCAATATTGCTAAAGACAAAAATCTTGATTTATTTTTATCAGGATGTCTGCAGTAACATAAGATAAAATATTTTAAAACAAAGTTAAAATGGACTTAAAGTCCATGTAACATTGATCTCATTTAAAATGTCCATTGCAGTTCTGATTTGCAATGATCTATGTATGCCTGGTAGCTTTGTTTTCAGTTCTATGATTAATTTGTTATTTTGGCCATGTTATTTGTAGTGTCTTCAAAGCTGCCAAAACTCTTTTCAGGGGAATCCCTACTGATCTGCTTAAGAGAATCAACTCACCAACTGTCTGCATCAGACAACCCCAACAAAATCTATGTTATATTTCATTAATGAAAGGTGCCTTAGTGATAGAAACAAAACCTTAAACTGACAAGGGGAATGATTCTCTCCTTCCTCTTCCTCCATTTTTACTTCTTTCCCTGTATCTTGCTCTCCTTTCTTCTCCCTCTCCCTCTCCCTTTCCCTCTTCCTCTCCCTCTCCTCTCCTCCTTTCCCTTTCTCCCTCCCTCCCCTTTTTCTCTCCCTCCCTTTATTCCTTCCTTTCTTTCTTAGCTTCCCTTCTCCCTCTCTCCCTCCTTCCCTCCATCTATCTTTTTTTCTTTGTCTCAGCATCACCATTTCTCCCTTTCTTCCTCCAACTCTGTGTTCAGTGGTTCCATTCAATTCTTGTTTGATACCCCTGGTTTCCTAAACTCATAATTGTATAATCATTGCTGTTTTGCCTCATAAACCTAATGGCCACATGCTTGAGAAGGTTTAACTAATTATCAAAGTGGCCTGTCTTACTGAGGGTGCAAACCACACAATGCTACCATTGAGCCTTGAACCAAGTCCTTTATGGACTCTGGGCAATAGCTCTCCTCAAATGAATTTTCTCCTCAGCTGGTAATTGTTTTGCAATCATCTCTGGGCCTCACTTCCATCACATTAGGAAACTAGTTCACTGCAGTCTCCATCATCTTGCCAGGGTGTCTCACCAGGATACTAAGGTTTTAATAGAGACCTTGATAACATTCTTGCTGAATTATATAATTGTATATATTTGAAAATATTTTCTGTTGTTTCCCCACCCAGCCCTAGCAATTGTATTTTATGTGAAAGGGAATTCAACAAAATTATCTCTAGGCTTCTCATTCCTGCACAAAATGAGAGGAAAGGGAAAAGAAAGAAGGTGTGATCGGATGTAAATATGAACAAAACACCCAACAGCTAAGTGCCTAAGAAAGAGAAAAGTAAAACTACAAAGTAAGAGCAGCTAAGGGAAGAAAGGAAAATATGGAAATTCTGAGAATTGCATTTGGGGGCCGGGTAGAATCAGGAAAACAAACGCATTCACTACCACATTAGCCCAATAAGGCTCTCTCTAAATGCTCCCTCAATCTAATTTGGTTACCATTACTCTTTAAAACAGTATCTCGTGGTGATTTGAACACCTATGTGTTTATGATTGTCAGATCCCACTGACAGTGAAAGGGTTCTGGATATACATATTTTGCTACACCAAATGTCATATAGGAAAATTTTGCCCATTTCATCAAGAAACTGCGAAATATGATTTCAAAGTTCGGGAGCACTTAGAATGAGCTTAGCTACCAGTTTATAAATAACACTGACACCTTTTAATCATTTATTTTTCATTGCCGTACATTCTGATGAGATGCTTGTGATTCTTTTCTACTGTTTGGATTAGCCAAACTGCTAAAAAAAAAAAGTCACATGAGAGGCAAAGAAAATTCTGAGAGCTTTTGTGTGGTTATTGTTGCTAAGGCAACCACTTCCTTTTCATTTCAGTGTATGGGACATCTGTGTCACTTTGAGTCTGGCTTTCAGAAAGACAACTTCACAGCAGGCTGTGAAGGGTGATGAGTAGCAGTGAGAGAGGAAGGAGGAGAATTAATGAAATAGGAGGAATTAGTGCAAAACTCAATTGATTTATATAAGGTTCTTCTTAAAGATATTTACAAGTAATTTATTATGCTTCTTTATTTGAAGCAGAATTAAGCAGTGCTTAAGTATGTATGTGTCTAAATGAAATTCTTAGGAATTTAGAATGTGCATTATTTCACCTTAAAATTTTGCTTCAATTTCTATTTCATTCGTTCAACAAATACATATTTACTAAACTACTAAATCATTCATTTCAGCAAAAAGGAGAGGGAATAAAGACCCCAGTCCTGATTACACCTATAATATACATTTATAGTATTTGTCATCACCCAGAAAGAGAATAATTTAACCAGTACTCATATTACCCCCAAAGTTCACACTGAACACTTTTCCAGTGATCTCATTCATGTCTATAGTCTATCCTTAACTATTTCAAACATGTCAAGTCAAGAAGAGTTTTATAAGCATCTACTATGTATCAGACACTGTGCTAATCTCTGAGAAAGGCAAAAAACAGTTCTTGTTCTCAAGGCATTAATAGTTTTAATGGAGGAATGTCAAAGTTTCAAGACCCAGCTGAGGCCTTCTCCTTCATGAAGCCTCCCCTTCTCTTCAGTAATGCATTTACATTCTGGTTTGTTTTATTGAGGCAGCTAGTTGATATAGTGGAGAGTGACAGGCCTGGAGTCAGGAAGACTCATCTTCATGAGTTTAAATGCGGCCTCAGACATTTACTAAATGTGCGACCCTGAGCAATTCACTTAACCCTGTTTGCCTCAGTTCCTCATTTGTAAAAAAAAATACAAAAAAGCCCCCAAAAACAAGCTGGAAAAGGAAATGGCAAACCATTCCTGCATCTTTGCAAAGAAAACCCCAACTGGAGTCACAAAGAGTTGAACAAGACTGATATGACTGAATAACAACATTTCTTTTATAATAATTTTCATATTTGTCATCTTCCATTTTCTACCATAAATACTTAAAGATTGTGTCTTAGACATGTTTTGATTCTTCTTTTATATGTAGTAGACACTTCTAAATATTAGTTGAGTTTAGTGATATCACCTGTCACCTCTACCTCTCTGATACTGACCTCAGGCCTACGTGTCAGTCTTACATTTCTACCTTGCTGACAGGCATCTCCATCTGGGTTTCTGCCATTATCTGAAATTCCAACATTCTAAAAATTTTAAAAAGAACTGAACAGGCTCATTTAAATGCACCCCAGTACCATGTAAAGGTCAATGTGCTGAGTTAAGAGACTTGAGTACCATGACACTAATGGCATGACTTTGGACAAGTCACTTATCCTTGAATCATATTGATCAACAAGTTGGATTGAATCATATGATCATCCGAGGTTCCTTCCAGATCTCAGTTTTTATAAATCTATTCTAATTGCTAAATGAATGATCCAGATGACCAATCCTATGGGGAAAGAGTATAGAATTTGTAGTTAGAGGTCCTGATTTAAAATTTTATCTCTTTTTCTAACTAGCTATAAGAACTTTTCCCAATTACTTTTTCTCTTTTGAGCATCAGTTTTGTCATGAAAATTCAGAAGAGAGAGAGAGAGAGAGAGAGAGAGAACTACAAGCTGTGGGGGTCATGCAAAAAGATTTCACAAGGAAGGTCTGATCTGTCTAGAGAAATGGGTGGCTTTTAGATTGGGTGTAGAAGATAGTGGTTATTAGTCAAGTTGGACATCGTAGATGGTAAAAAAGGCATGAGGAAGAAGCTACATCCAAGCATGTTCCACAGACAGTGTCTAGACCAATCTTGCTGGAATCTTCTATCCTCCTGCTCCTTTTTCTGTGCATTTCCTATTGTAGTTATTCTCCCCATCACAACATGCCCATCCAGAGTCAGGCAAGAGAGATCTGACAATCCCTGTCCATGCCTACTTCCTCTATGGCCATGAATATCAATCCTTCCATCTTTTTTTAATGTAAGAGATGCAAATCTTTCCAAACCAGCTACTGACAAAGCTCCTGCTGCTATAATTTCTGTAAAATAATATAGAGAGAAACAAGAAGTTACTTTGTCAACTTCCTCCTTAGAAGGCATTGGGATCATGGACCTGAAGCTGATGCCTTCGATGCTTGCTTTCATTTTTATTCAGTATCTCTTTTTGAAAAGTTTGAGATATGATATGACTGGACACTGGACTAGGAGGTGGAAATGTGTGTTCTTCTCTTGGTTCTACCTTTGGGTAGCTGTGTGACCTTGGAAAAATCACTTCAACTTTCTGTGTTGGTTCCTTCATCTGGATTATCTTTGTGATGAGGGAGATTTTCTAGGCATCCCTATGATGAAGCTGATATTAAAGTGGATAGTGTTCTGGAATGGAATCAAGAAGACCTGAGTTCAAATTCAGCCTCAGACACTTACTAGCTGTGAGTGCCTGGGGCAAGTCATTTGATCTCTGTTTGCTTCAATTTCCTCTACTATAAGATGAGGAGAGGGCAAGTAGGTGGCATAGTTGATAGAGCACTGGGCTTGGAATCAGGAAGACTCATCTTTTTTGAGTTTAAATCCTGATTCAGACACTAGCTGTGTGACCCTGGGCAAGTCACTTAACCCTGTTTGCCTCAGTTCTTCATCTGGAAAATGAGCTGGAGAAGGAAATGTCAACCTACTCCAGAATCTTTGCCAAGAAAACCCTAAATGGGGTCATGAAGGACTGGACACAATGGAAAAACAATTGAACAGCAAAAACAACAAAATGAAGGTAGTGATAGTACTTACCTTTCAAGGTTGTTGTGAGGGTCAAATGAGATAATATCTGTAAAAGTGCTTAGCACAGTGGCAGGCACATAGTGAGCACGATATAAATGTTCATTCCCTTCCATCCCCATCTGTCAAATAGATGTACTAGTACATCTCTGCCTACCCAACATGATAGTTGCCAAAGAACTGCCACATCTGCCTACCTAACTACCCGACATGATAGTTGTAAATATCATGACGGGGTATAAATGAAAATAGAGGCAGCCAGATGGCTCAACAGATAGAATATTGGGCCCAGAGTCAGGAAGACATAAATTCAAATCCAGCTTCAGACATTTACTAGCTGTGTGACCCTGGGCAAGTCATTTAGCCTCTGTTTGCCTTAATCTACTGGAGAAGGAAATGTTGAACCACTCCAGTATCTTTGCCAAGAAAACTCCATGGACAGTATGATCCGTGGGGTCATGAAGAGTCAGACATGACTGAATGACTGCAAAAAAAAAATAAGTAAAAATAATTTGAAAACTAGGGATTATTCTATGAAGGAGGCATCATTATTGAATATACAGGAAACCTTTTGGCACAACAGCTCAGAGATTATAATAGAAAATAAAAGGTGTTTAATGGCTGTCACTAGGCCTCCTTGAAAAAACATCAGCAATAACATTACTGATATTTTTTTTAATTTATTTTTAATATGTTTAGTTTTCAGCATTTTCACATGCGTTTGAATTACAGATTTTCTCCCCATTTCCACCCCCCCCACTCCAAGATGGCGTACACTCTGGTTGCCCTGTT
>CM053623.1:125266991-125323415 GCA_028646595.1 Phalanger gymnotis | reverse complement strand
ACAGGCAATGGGGCGTAGAGATTTATCTTGCCCTACAAGAAAGGAAGGGAAAGGGGGATGGGAGGTGACGGAGGGGAGGGCAGACTGGGGAACAGGGCAACCAGAGTGTAAGCCATCTTGGAGTGGGAGGGGTAGAAATGGGGAGAAAATTTGTAATTCAAATGCCTGTGAAAATCAGTGCTCAAAACTAAACATATTAAAAATAAATTAAAATTATGAGTTAAAAAAAATCGGGTGTGTCCAAGCCACAAGCCCAAGGCTTCAGACCCTATTACCCCATTGTAATATATGTATTTCTTAATTATTTAACATGTATAAAACTCTGCTTCCATTTCTATTGGATGCCCTTTTTTCATGTGTCACTGATGAAGTTTTGAGTGTTATGCCCCAACCCTATTTCTCCATAAAACCTGTAGGTTTTGTGGACAGTTTTGACATTTAGGAATGGAATATGCATTATTACATAACTGAGTTTATTTTCACCACCATTCTCTCCATTCCCTCTTTTTGGACTAAAGGGAATTAACATCAAAGTATATGTTGATTTTGGTGGGAGGATCTTATCAAGTTCTTCATGTAATTTTCCTAATTTCTCACCCCCTGCAGCAGATGTTGGCATGTAAATATAAAAAAAAAAAACCATTGCCTTTTGCCTTATGATCACTATGAGCACTACAGGGGGAGATGAAAATATGTTTCTCTTTGCCTTTGGGCACATGATGAAACCAGCTGCCTGTCCTTTATCTGCCTCTCCAAGGAGAACTTGTGAAAAACCTTCTAATTCTCAGCATTTTCCTTATCTTTCCTATGAGACTGTCAATGTTGATAAGATTCCATTCCTCTAATAGTCTATTTACTCAGTCACTTGTTTTCACATTTAGAATACCGGTGTTAAATGTTTTTAGATAGTCTAAAACTATGATTCTTGGCACCTTCTGCCTCCTTTTGGCTTCACTCCCACTGCAAAAATAGAAAGAGGCTTCAGGAGATTGAGGGCCATATTGTATTTTTCTTGAGTTCATGAGTTGTCAGAATATTCAAATAGATATAGAAGTTCATCAGTTCATGAGTTCCCTTCATTGATTTCAATCACAACACATCCATGTCTGCCCAGCTGGTATAACCCTCATCTATGTCTTCCCAAAATTTCACCGTGGAGCATCCACCCCATATTCATGGGTTGACATGGTTCAATGGTTAATCACCTGAATGCCGTTTACCTTGTAATGAGCCTCCCAGTACATAACTACCTTAGTCTTCAGATAGGAGATTAATTCTGTCACCTTTCTAGAATCCATAACAACTTGTGTCTGATGGTATAACTTTGCATTTGTGTGCCAAAATGAGTCATTAGAGTAGTACTTTTGTGATAAATTCCCATATTTTATGTTTCACTGGTTTGATATATCACCAGTCGTACTTTAACCCTACATAGCACTTGCATAATGCATAGTTGATTGATTGATATGATAGGCTCTTCAAACAACATTTAGATTAGACAAGGTGAACTCAGTTTTATTTCACTGTGATCAAAAGACCTCTCAGTAGAATTCTTTCAATGATGAAATCAAATTAACTTGATATGAATACTAGGATAGGAATTCTTTTTTTAATGATTTCCTAGGCTTTCATAAAAATAATAACTATGAAACTCCTTATATAACTTGAAAGTTCTCTATGACCACATGGCTGTGCATGTCAAACTTTTTTGTAAAATCACCATATTCATAAAGAAGGCAAACCTGACTTTTTCAATGTGTAGCACCTGGCATGGATGCTGGGTCCTGAGAAAGCGTTACTCTATTATGATGACAAAGAGTTCTCTTAAATCAGGGAAATCTGAAGATTCTCAGGTTGGCTCTCTGATCAAGTTCAGCCAGCTCTTCAGGCAACAGGATTCTGTGTCACCCAATAAGATTTCAGATTATGTTTATAGCAAAACAGATATAATGTATAGCTTGCCCCTATGCTTTTCCTTCACAAACCAGAGGGGAACAGTAGAAAGCAACCAGTTACCTCTGACAGGCTTCATTTCTCTCATACCGAAGACATTAGAAGGTGCATAAGCTGAAACTACAGCAATATCAGATTCTTTCCCAAACAGCAGACTCCCACTTCTGTCTTCAACCTATCTTCAAAGTGATACTTCAGTCATCAGCTTTTCTGTCAGCTGGCTGGTCCTGTTGTTGTGTTCTTCACTCCTCTCTTCCTGTCCTCTCAGGTCTTCTCCTGTTCCTTCTGAATTGTGTACTGCCTCTATTGAGATGAATCATAGCCTTGACAATCTTTTTCCTTATGACATAAAACTCATAATTCTCTATCATTTATGAAACCAACAGTTTATTTAGTCTTCCCTTAGTCATATTTGTATGATTTACCACTGTGATATCTTTCCAACTCTAAAAATAGACCAATGTAAAAGAGCTGAGGAACCACCAGATTCTGCACCCTCACTTATTTCCTAGCCCTCAGACAGGTCCAGTCAGTCCATTTAGCTGCAGGGCAGTTTGCTTTCTAGTCTTCCTTACACTTTGTGTGTCTCCCCACATTTTAATGAAAAAAAATGTTTCTTCATACATAGATTTTTAGTATTATGTTGTATAAAAGTTTTTTCCTGTCCCTTTAAGCAATCAAATTGCTCATGTATAAGAGTGGTAGTAGTTTGTATATGTATTTGGACATTTTTAAAATTTTAATCAAATTTAAAATCAGTCCCCTAAATAATCTGGGTCTGATTCATTACAATAGTGCTCAAACCTGTGTTTGCAGTTGTTATAGCAATAGCTTTATGCCTGACAAAAGTACTGTAGATTTAGGAGCCTTTATGTAGTCTTTTTGGACTTCATTTCATTTTCTGTTTTTTAATAAACAGTTTTATAGGCCTATATGTTTCAAATGCAACAAATGTTTGAGAAACTAGGGGAGAAAAGAGCTATCTAAAATCCCTAGTTATATTTATTTGTATATTCATTTCAACAAACATTCATGCAGATATTCATTTTTCTTTGAAATTTTGGAAGTTATTTGACTGAAGTATGATTTTTCTTAAATATGAGGAAAAGAAGACTTTTATCAAAACAAGGAGATAGAATAATATACCCACCCCTCACCTGGGATTGGAAGGATAGAATCATGATCAGACACAAATATCATTTATGCTTGGCTTTGGAATGTATTTTGAGGATTCTTGTATAATGGGGATATCTGATTATTATGGACAATTATGCAAAACAAAAAAGAGACAACAAGGCAGGGAGAAAGGAAGGAAGGAAAGAAAGAAAGAAGGAAAAGAAATTCAACCCTTTGTAACAAATATACATAGTCAAAAAAACACCAGAGGTACAAATAAAGGCACTGATGTAGCCTGACCAGACCTTATTCTTCCTGAACCTTGTTCAGCTTCTTTTTGCAAACCTCACTATGCTGAGAATTCATAGCTCTTAACTTGGAACCTCTTTATACTTGTCTAAGCAGAGCTGACTCATATTAAACCATACCTATGATAGAAAAGATGGTTATGTATTCTAGTTTCTAAAATCTTCCTTTAGATTATCCAAGGTACATGCAAATCATGTATAGGTAGATCTGCCCAAAAACAATTTGTTAGATTTTGTTTAAATCTGTTTTAAGAAGTTATATTCTGAGACACAATAAGATTGTTCTAACTCTGATGTCTTTTAACCGAAGTTCTTTTTTTTAAAGAGTAGGGGTACCAAATTTTTTTCTTAGGGATGATTGTTAGGCAATCATTTTATGCAAATTAATCAATAAACATTTAGCTACTTGGTAGGAGGGAGAATTAGAATGACTTAAAAGCTGGCTTCCAGGAAAACCATCGATCAGAATAACACAATCACAGGGGTCCACAAAATATTCACAATTGATTTTGTCAATACAGTCACACATTTTCTTTTCTTGCTCTCCTCGATGTATCATCTCCCCCCCCAAACCCCCCTCCTCTTCTCTGTGACACAATGGAGAGGAGAAACAAGGAATTTGGAAGGATAAAGTAAAACATTTCCCCGAAAAATGGTAAGCCAACAATTTCTTACAGAAGACTAAAGACCAATAGGAAATATACAAGAATTTTCAATACCTTCTTCCCTATTTATTTTTATTCCAAAAGTAGCAAACACCAAGTAAAATGTTCATTTCCGTATACACTGCAGTACAGAATAAGGGGATTGTACATGAAACTGACAATCTCTATTATGTAGAGTTTGCTTTTCTTTTTTAGAATAGAATAAATTCAGCAAATAGTTTTGAAAGCTGTCTCATCCATGATATTTTAGCCTTCCTTCTATTTCCTTCTCTGTGTCTTTTTGGGATAGAGACCCAATCCCTAGCCCCTTTCTCCTTCTTCCTAGGAAGACAGGAAGGAAGGAAGGAAGAAAGGAAGGAAAATTCAAACCCTTAGAACAAATATATAGTCAAAAAAGCACCAGAGATACAAATAAAGGCACTGATATAGCCTGATCAGACATTGATGAAAGGACAGATATGATTGCATCTTCAAAGAATGAATAAAATTTGAGCAAAATTGGAAGTTCTTTTTAAAAAGAAAGAAAAATTGTCATCGATCATAAATGAAGTAAAGATGTCTGAAATGATTTGACTATACTGGGAATCATTTACACGCATGCACGCACACACACATAGGAGCCCAGTAATAGCGGGAATATCAAAAAGTTATATTAATTCTATAAGAATAGCATCACCCCCTGAATCAGCTAAGGAGTACACAAAAATTAAATAATAGCAAAGAAAGACTTTTCATGTGTATTTTTATGGGAAAAAATCAGGACTATTGCTTGGGAATATATTGCATGTGAACAGATGACAGGGACAAAGTAGAACTGCTTTTTTCCCTTTCTGTTAAGTAGAATAATCTTAAAATAAAATATACATATAATGCATAGTTAACAGGAAAGTGAAGCCCAAGAATTTTCAAGACAAACACAAAAAGAATACCTAGATGCTTTCAATGAATTCAAGTCTTTAATCCAAAAGGAATTACATTATATTACAGTTACATTCCCAGTATGTAAAAAAACATGATGGGATCACTGAACTACAGTTAGAAGTTCATCTCTTCTAGGTCCTATGATCCTAAACTTTGTCAGTTAATGAAGAACAGGAGAAGTTTCTGGAAACTAAATGGGCAAATAATCCAGTTGTCCAAAAAGGTAGATTCTACAAAGTACAGAC
Organism: Phalanger gymnotis; assembly: GCA_028646595.1. NCBI lineage: Eukaryota > Metazoa > Chordata > Mammalia > Diprotodontia > Phalangeridae > Phalanger > Phalanger gymnotis. The sequence continues at coordinate 125,318,207 of CM053623.1, read as the reverse complement.
CTTTGATCTTGACGTTGATGCCTGGAAACATTACCAAACAGCTTATCGGGGTTTAGGATCATGAGATTTAAGGCTAGTGGGGACCTTAGAGATCATGTGTTCTAATCTAATCATTTTGTAGCTAAGAAAATTGAGGCCCACAAAAGATGTTATTTAGCCAAGGTCATAAACCTAGTGATTAGTAGACCTATATTCAATATCAGGTACTCTAGTTGAAAATTTTAAAGATCTTCTTCATACTGTACTCCCTATTAGAAAGGGAAAATAGATAACTAGGAGAAAGCAGAGGGTTGATAGTGAGAAATATTTTAAAGGAGATGCTTTACATAAACTGCAAAACCTCTAAGGTATGAGTTGGAGATCTTTAATCTGGATTCCATAGACCCCCCCTTAATAGTCCATAGATAGATTTCAGAGGGTCCCTGATATTGCATGGGGAAAAAAACTACATTGCTATTTTCACTAACCTCCACCTAAAAATAGGCAATTCAATTATTTGAAAACATCATTCCAAAAAGGAGGCCACAGGCTTCAATAGACTTCTTTTGTTTGTTTGTTTGTTGGTTTTTTGAGGGGGAAGGCACGGCAATTGGGGTTAAGTGACTTGCCCCAGGTCACATAGCTAGTAAGTGTGTCAAGTGTCTGAGGCTGGATTTGAATTCAGGTCCTCCTGACCCCAGGGCTGGTGCTCTATTCAATGTGCCACCTAGCTGCCCCTTTCAATAAACTTCTAAAGGAGTCCATGGCACAATAAGGTTAAACCCCCATATTCTAAGGTTTCTTGCACCATTATATTCTTTGATTCCTTGATTGTTGCTATCTGATACAAGCTGAAAATCAGTCGGGATCAGAGGTGTGGAAGTCAATAGAATATTATGACTCAGAGCATGCCAGAAGCGTAGAAACCAGAAAGTCAGAAAAGTAAGAAGGAAAAAAATTAGGATTGTAGAATTATAGATTAAAAACAGGAAAGTTGTGTGTAGAGACCGTTTAGTACAAGTCCATCATTTTACAAGTGAAAAAATTGAGGTCAAGTGAGGCTAATTGACTTCCCCATAAAGTAAATTGTGGATCTGGAATTTGGACATGTCTCATAGATAAAAATCCAGGACTCTTTCCACTGGTGTACATAGTCTTTCCCTTGGCTTTGGGAGGTGAAATCCAAGGACCTGAATGGATCTTGAAAGTCCAGTTATCAAAAAATAAAGTTCTAATGAAAAGAATACAATTAAATGAATCCGTGAGTTCTTGCAGTCTTTATTCCCTCTGCATAAGTGAAAATGGGTCTCAGAAACTGAGTCCACAGAAGTGGCATAAGCATTTATAACTGGTCAAGGAAAAAAGGCCCAGGAATCAAAGCTATTAGACTCTAGGAAAACACTCCGAGTAGAATAGAAAGTATGTTCTTTTTGAGTCAGAGGGAAAGACAAAGCTAGATTAAGCATTGATTTAAGAGCTACTAAAATTAATGAGAAAGATACCTGATTGTACCCGTAGGTTTGTATTTCTTTTAATCATCCTCTATATTTAGTATCATATTTTAGACAGATAAAGTATTTATTAAGCATTTACTATTATGTGGCATTGAGCTAGTAGTGCTTTAGTATGTTACCCTAACAACAGCTAATATTTCTAAATGAATATTTTGATGGTTTAAATTTTAGATTCAAATGTCGTAATTAAATGAAAAAGCATATACAATCCTTGTAATTTATAGTTATTATAAGTCTACTATTTAGATCGTGAGGCCATAGCCCAGGCTTTATCATAGTCTTGATGGCATCCTACTTGAATTGTAAGCATAGTCTCTAAATACAAATTAAAATAACAAAACAAAATAACATTTGCTTGTTTTGAAAACCTGACATAGTACAAATAACTGTGAAGACTCTACAAGCTTGTGAGGGAAATGAGCATTTTAAGTTCATTCTCCTCAAATTTATGTGGCAAATGTGCACACAAATGTATAATTCTACATGACATAGAGTTAATTCAAGCAAAATAATTGTACAGTAATGATTATCATCCCTAAGATTCTGCATAAGAAGTTAAAAGAGTAGCTCTAATGATTTATGTTTAAGATTAACTAGATTGTAATCTCCATGAGGGGGAGCATGGTCATGCAGTGGATAGAGTGCCAGGCATGGAGTCAGGAAAACTCTTCTCCCTGAATTTAAATCTGGCCTCAGAACCTTAGTAGCTGTGTGTCCCTGGGCAAGTCACTTAACCCCGTTTGCCTCAGTTTCCTCATCTGTAAAATGAGCCGGAGGAGGAAATGGCAAACCACTCCAGTATCTCTGCCAAGAAAATCCCAAGTGGGGTCATGAAGAGTTAGACACTACTGAAAAATGACCTAATGACAACCAAGCTCCATGATAGTAAGTAAGGACAATGTCTTACTTGAATTTTGAAACTTTCCCAGTATCTGACTCAGGGTTCTATATATATAGACTCAAAGTATTTGTTGGATGAATTAGTGAATCTTCTGTGCACATAACATATGTAATACTTTTTCTATCTCCATGACACACTCTGTATCCCAAACCAAGCATTGTATTGTCAGGAAAATGTATGACCTTTGGGTAACTGTGACTATATGTATCTCTACTGGGGATTATTGTAAGGAAGTAATAAAGTTTACCTTATGGAGAGTGTTCAATCATTGAACCTTTTCTATGTTAAAATGAAAGTATCAAGTCCCAAGGGCCATCATTGCTGAATTTCAGACTAAATAAGTTGTTAGCTTAGAAAAATTAATATATTTTAGATTTCCTTCGGGATACGATGAGTATAAACATTAAAACCAACACAGTAATAACAAAACTTTTCCAACATATTTCACTTAATCTCATATCAGCTAAAGTTAATTTAAAAGATTATATATCAATAAGCCTTCTACACAGTTTGAAAATTGGTCTGAATATTTAATTTTGAAACTGTTTCAAGTTTAGAGCAACACATAAATGATAGTGTTTGCCTTCCAGCATCATTAAGTCTTGTTTTAGCAATTTGCCGCTGGCTAATGACCCAGGTTATTCACAATAGCTGCTGGGGTTTCTCAAGCAAAGACTAGCTATTTGAAGTTTTTACCTGTAAAAGTGAGACTGTTTTACCATCTCTTACTTCTAGCATATCCATAGTGCTGGTCTTTTCAATTCAGGTCCATTTATTCAATAGCATTTATTGCGGACACCTGCTATGAAAATGCCATTGTTTTAAGCACTGTAAGAATCCAAGAGTAATGTAAAACTGATCCCTGCTCTCTGAAGATTTTCAATATTATTGGGGAGATAACACACGAACAAACTCATTAACACCTTAATTCTGAATGGTGTTATGAATATCACTTGATTTTGTGTGGACAAATAATCTGTTACTCTGTTTTCATATGCATTTGCCCTATGAGCTAGTGGAGTGCCATGAAATGTTTTGTTGTCTTTGGATGCCCAATAAAATCAGCAATTCAAACTCCTTTTGTTTGTTTCACCAAGGGGAATCTCTGCACCCTTAGTTTCTTAGCTGCAATGTCTTTTTGCCTTTTTAGTTTCATTTATAGAAAGAAGATTAGGTTGATATATCAAATTTCTCTTCTCTTTTGTCTACTCCTTTGTCACTGTACCAATACTCATATTTATTAAGATAGTGTGGAAATAGTCAAAAGCTCTGATTCTTAGCACCTTCTGCCTCATGCTAGTATTACTACAAAATCAAAAGTAAAGGCTACCACATATACGTGCATGCATGCATATGTGTGTGGACATATGTGTATACATATATGGGAGCAAAGGGGAGCACAGGAGTGATGACCATCATACATATATATGTGCATGCATATAGATTAATACAATGTATTTGTATACCTATATACATATATACAAGTGTATATTCATATGTGTGATTGTACCTATGTGCATTATGTGTGTATATGTGTATATATATATATATACACACATATATACACACACACATACAATGGTCTTCCCTCCTTTACTTCCATACACACACACAGGTCTCTCTGAGGCAGCTAGGTGAAACGGAGAGCACTGAAACAGGAGTCAGGATTATCTGAGTTCAATTCTTGGCTCACATACTTACTACCTCTTTGACCTTAGCCATGTCATTTAACCTCTGTCTGCCTTAGTTTCATGATCTATAAAATGAGGAAAATAATAACACCTGTCTCCCAGAGTTCTGAGGATAAAATGAGATATTTGAAAAGTGCTTCGCAAACCTTAAAGCATTGCATAAAATCTAGCTTTTATTATTATTGTTTATATATGTGTGCATAGATGCACAAATTTTATACTACACAGATACGTAAATATATATGTATATTTACCCCATACATGCACCATACCCCGTACATGATACGTGTACAATGTGCCCTGGAGGCAGCTCATACCTGCTTGCGAGACTCGGTTCTTACATTTGAAGTGCAAGCATTTACGTCTCAGAAACTGGCAAATACTACAAATTGAGGTTTGATTTATTATTGTCAGGACTTAAGAAAGCCGTGGGGAGAATGTTAACAGTGTAGATTAAAATTTAAAATGTTATCATACATTTTTTCAGAGTCAGTTGTTAAAAATTGACCAGGACACCCCTGTGTGTGTGTGTGTGTGTGTATCTCTCTCTCTCTCTCTCTCTCTCTCTCTCTCTCTCTCTCTCTGTGTGTGTGTGTGTGTATATGTGTGTGTGTGTATATATATATACACACACATACATACACACACAGTACATACATATATGTGTGTTTCATGGATTGCCAGCTCCCAAGAATTTATCACCAACAGCCAGCCCTTGGTGATGATCCTCCCTGATCTCAGGGTAGCCTCTGGAGAACAGACATAGACTTTGGCTGAGTCCAAACTTGAAATCTTTCTAGCATGGTAGAACTTCTGTATATGTCATTTGACTCTATGACACCTCTACCAAGTGTATACTTGAAGGAGGTCAAGGATGGAGTGAAAGGTTCCATGCATACAAAAATATCCACAGCAGCACTTTTTGTAGCAGCAAAGAAGTGGAAGGAAAGTATATGTCCATAGATTAGGAAGATGGGAATTATAAATTTAATGGAATGGAATGTTATTGCACCATAAGAAATGATGATTTTGAATAATTCAAAGTAATTTAGGAAGACTTATGTGGTTTTATACAGAATAAAATAAGCAGAACCAAAAGAACTCAAAGTCAACTCCGTGTTACTCTTTGTAAACAACAGCTCCTGCTTTCCTTGTGCTTTGGATTTTGTGAGGGATTGATAGAACTGAAGGGAGCTACAATATACAAGTTGACATTTTTTAATTGTGGTATTATTTCATGTATTTATTTTGGTGCAAGAGCTTATGCTACACCCACATAGATTTAAAAAAAAACCCAGCGACCTTCAGGAAATTTTTGACTTTGTAATGAAATTGATGGTTAAAGCATTCAATTGAGATACTATAAATGCTTTTAAAATTCATTGTAGAAGTAAATCTTGCTTCACAAAAAATATACTATATGCTAAGTTGATTCTATTTGCCTTCTATAAAACAATGACAGATTTTCAGGAAGTATATTCAAAAATAAATTTATTCATTTGTAATATAGATATTTGGTGAAAGGAAGAGGCTAAGTGGTAGCTTATCCTTCGAAAACGAGAATTTCTATTCACCGAAGTGGGTCTTAACAAATCAAGTATCATAGATTTAGAGCTCAAATTAACCTCAGGGGCCATTGAGTCCATCTCTCATTTTACAGATGTGGTAACTGTGGCCTAGAGAGGTTAAGTGACTTATTCAAGGTCACACAGCTAGTAAGTGTCTGAGGTAGGATTTCACCTCAGATCCAACTCCAAGTACAGAACTCTAGCTACTCTATTGCCTAATTAAACAGTTAATAAAAAGTTATCACTTTAATATGAGTTTCATTACTGTAATAAATACTTTTTAAAAAGTGTAATAAATTTTTATTTAAACTATTCAGGAGTGTTTTGTTACAGTTTATCACATAGAGTAGGCAATTGATAAATATTTGGTAGTTTTAAATGAATCTGGTTTTACAGACATATGGCAATATAATTGTAGTTTATGTATATTTGTGACTGGTACATGAGTAAGACACTTTTATATTTATCTCCTATGTGAGAGAGATGGTATAATATAATAAAAAGAGTGCCATATTTTAATTCAAATGATGTAAGTTTAAATCCTGGCTCTGCCAATTACGAGGTATATAATTCAAGCGCATAATAGATAAATCAACAATCTCTCAGCATTTCTATCTTCTTATGTCTGAAATGGGAGTAGTAATGCTTTTGTTAGATACTTCACAGGTTTAGAGAAATGCTTTGTAAAGTTATACACAAATGTGAGCCTTTAGACATTTTACCTACCATGGGCATGGTGGTACTACAAACCAAGCTGTTAGCAGGAAGCCAAAAATATATCTCATCTGGCTCAGTGTATCGCTTTGGCAATCTGCCTCATCCCAGGAATTATACATATAACAAGGAGCACTCCTGAAGATCCTGATGAAATCCACTCTAGGTTTATCTGAATAGTCTTGAATTTAAGAACCAGTTTTCTGGATAAGAACCAGATTAGCTGAATAAATGCATTGCTCTTAACCTAGCCCTCAAAGAGTCCCCCAACTCTGAGAATGATCCTATCTCTACATAGATGCTCACTCAAGCAGCAGTGCTGCCAATTCAATTACAAAACTTTTCCCAACTTTAATCTGAAGTGACCACTTATAAAAGGAAGAAGGCAATGAGATGTCCCTATTCACCTTATGGCTTAGCCTCTGTCCAAAACTGTTCACCTTGATACTTAGAGTAATTGCGGGTACTGAGACATGGATGCTTGTCTATTAAGAATTATGCTGAAACCCTAAACTGATTTTGTAGCAGCCGTAGAACAGCTGTCTATAGGTAATAACTTTTAGTCACTACCAGTCTAGGTCTGATTTGAATCAATGACCTATAGGTGAAAAGCTCTGTATTCCATTACCAGTCTCTTGAGGTATCAAGTGCCCTAGGCAGAATTATTTGTGATTCATGAATCTCAGCACCTTGCCTCTAGCACTGTTTTCAGATTTTCCTTGTAACTTTTGCCACTCAAAGCACAGCAGAGACCACTGGTTATTCATGATATGAATGCAATAAGTATCGGAAATATTCAGTGAAACATTGTTTTTCATCTAAGCAATATTTCCTATGGCTGACAGAAAGCTTACTTAGAAAAGTAGCCACTAAATTGAATATAAATCAATCCTTCATGGTTTTTCTATGACAATATTATTTTAAAAGAATGTTACTTAGTTTAAATTGGATGTCTATATTATTCACACATACAAATGGCACACATACATACATACATATACATGCCTGCTTGTGTGTGTACACACACATACACATGCAAACACACACATGCATGCACAATTTGGTCCATATCTGTACTAATATGATTTCATCAATGTAATTAACTCTTGGTTAGGAAATGCCCTCCACTAAGCCTTCGATTTCATGAATACTTGCTTATCTGCATTAGTGTAGGAGAAAGATAACATATCCTAGTAGATGAAGGACTATTTTTGGAGTCAAGAAGATCTGCCTACCTTCTCCCTGACTCTTCCTATGTCATTATTAACAAGACCCTTAGCCTCTCAAGGCAACTTGCTAAGATTATGAGATATAGAGGAGTTGCTGATCTTTATTACTATTGGGAATTTCCACACTGGTAGCATTCCAAACTGATAAAATAACTTCAGACCATATTAAAGTCATATGACATGTACAGATTAGAAGATTGCCTATGAAACTGAATTTAAGATACCTGTCTCACCATATGAACAGAAACTGAAAATGTTTCCATCTTTTCACTACTAAGAATATGAAATGGGCAGCAAGAAAGGAAACTGATAGGTTAGACCTATAATGTTGTCTTCACTTAAAATTTTGGTCCTGTGGAGTAACTGCCTTAATTAATAAGAATTTGCCCTTTCAAACAGAGGAGAAAGTGCCTGATCCAAATGGCCTCATAAAAAGGAAATTGCCGAATGAAGTCATTACTCTAATTAACATTTATGCCTCCAAAGTTAACAGTATACCTTTTTAAAAAATTATGTCTGATACATTCCTGCTTAAATCATTCAGGAGTAGTTTGTAGCCTGAGTGCTGATTTTAATTGTCCTTTCAATATCAATTTAGACAGATCTACTAATAGGGTCGTATTATTAGTCAGATGCCACCAGTAATCGAAAGAAAGTCATTGCAAAGCTAGGTTGAATAGATGTTAGGAGTTGTGAACAGCAAACTTGATAATCAAGGCCTATTCATTCATGAGTCTACTCATCTATTCATTGTTTCTACTGCTGTCTAAATTCATAAGAGGAATTGCCCACACACTAGATGCTATGTAATGCTGGATTAGGCTTTACCTTCTCAAGAAGAGTTCATTAAAGATGTGTATATAGTGTAGGGATCACATCTCATTACAACCAACTCCAAAGGGTTATTCCTATTCCTTACTTATAAGAGAATGTCATTGAATCAAACAATGCCAGAGTAGGGCCATCTGTTTAACTTTGAAGATTCTTTTTAGTAGACTAAATATCATATGGGGCAGCTAGGTGGTATGGTGGATACTCAACTCATTTAACCCTATTTGCCTCTTTCGTCATCTGTGAAAAGACCTGGAGAAGGAAATGGTAAACCACTCTAGTATCTTTGCCAAGAAAACTCCACATGGAGAAAACTTCCACAAAGAGAAAGACACAACTGAAATGACTGAACAGCAAAATATTGTCTAAAGACAGAAGCGTGTAAAGAGCGCAATAGAAAGGTTTTGCTCTTGTATTTCAGTCAGGAGACCTGGCTTCCTTTAAGTCCCAACTAAATTCCCACCTTCTACAAGAAGCCTTCCCCAACTTCTCTTAATCCAAGGTTGTTCTCTCTATTAATTATTTCCTATTCATTCTGTTTATAAGCTTGCTCTGTGAACATAGCAAAGGCACTGTATATATACACACACACACACACAGTGCCTTTGCTAATGATCCTCTCTGGTAACCTTAAGCAAATCACTTTATATCTCTCCAGTTTCCTCACTGGTAAAATGAAGAAGTTGAACTAGGTGATCTCTAAGATCTATTTCCAGCTCTTGCCATTTTGTGAACTAGAGATATAATATATAATTCAAAGAAATAGAAGGATTGTGAGTATATGGTTCTCATATAAGTCTGAAATCATTGTACTTTTTGAGATACCAGGTGTAAAGTTATCAGCCTCTGTCTTTCTGCTATAGGTAAAATCATGTCAACATTGTTAGAGGCCGGAGTTGTGTTAGAAATGTTTTGTGACTGCTTCTCCAGGGGGAAAATGTACACGACACACTTTTAAGTTTAATCTGACTTATCTACATTTTTTAATGTCTAGGCAATCGATAAAATAGGAAAAGCCATATGATGTAATACTTGCTGATTTCTAAGGTGTAAACATTCACGTTATGATTTAACAACTGGTTCTTATCAACTGATACAAGCTGGCTCCAGTATAGCCCTGGTTGGCTATGACTGTCCTTGGTTCCAGTTATTTTTATTCAGTCATCAAAATCCTAAACTGAATTATTTGAATCAAGTAAATAGTTTTATTTCAATCAATCAGCTTTTCTACTGGATGGATCTATCACTCCACATTTTGGGCATAGGTCAAGCAATTTTTAAGAAGTTTTATATGTTTCAAAAAACATCATTTATTCAGTCATTTGCAATCATGTCCAACTCTTCATCACCCTATCTGGAGTTTTCTTCACAGAGATACTGGAGTGGTGTCCTTCTCAAGCTCATTTTACAGATGAGAAAATTGAGCAAACAGGATTAAGTGACTTGCCCAGATAGTAAGTGTTTGAGACCAGATTTGAATTCAGGAAGATAGGTCTTCTTGACTTCGGGCCTGGCACTCTATCTCTTGTACCACCTAGCTGCCCTAAAACGTTACTGCTCCTTCCCAAACAATGAATGAATTGAATGAAAAGTGATTTATTAAGTGATTGCTATGTGTAAAGCACTGTCCTAAGGGCTAGGGATACCAATAGAAGCAAGACAGTTCACATTCTCAAGGATCTCATATTTTAATAAAGGGAAACAACATATGTAGAAGGGCTTATTGAGGCATGGATGGCATGGCCCTCTGGTCCTTAAGGCATAATAGCAATGGAACTGCTAAGATCTAGTCTTTTATACATTATTCCTCTCTTCATTTTTGATAATTTAAGTGCGAAAGATTATATTAGGTTGTATAAAAGAAGAATTTTGGAAATTCATCATTTTGGCCTCAGGTTTTGAAAGGTAATTATACATAAATTTTAAATATTAGTATTAAAAGTAGAGGATTGGACTAGAAACAAAGACTGAGAGAGATTGTTTCCAAGCACAGTTCTGAAAACTTCTTGAAGTTAAATCAGTTTGTTCTTCTTTGCCCATTTCCATAGGTTATATTCACTAAATAGTGAATAAATATTTTAATAAGAAATTAACAATTGTTTTCTTATTTTGGGACCTGTTGCTATAATAATCAAACTGATTCTACAAACCTCTGAATTTTGTCTTATTGAGGAGACATTTTATCCCAACATCCCAAGAATTACCAGCATCCAGACAGATGCCCAATTTCTTGAGCTGTGCAACCCTGAGAAAATCTGATTTCTAAATCAATCTAAATAATCTAAATAAATCTAAAATAAATCTAAATAAAAATCTAAATTCTCTTAGATGGCATCTCCTCTTATATAAATGGCAGAAAAGCTGAGGTCCATAAAGCAACAAAATGTAATGCTGATTATACATGACGTCCCAAAATTCTCAGTGTTTTTTTCCTCCCCCGGTTGTCTTTCTTGTACATTTTAAGTTTGCCAGCGACAGGAACAAATTTTATTTAAATTCAGGGTTGTCCCACAGGACATTACTGAGTGCTGGTAGGGAAAGAGGAAAAGGTGTTGGGTCAAATGAAGCATTAAAGTTTGAAAATTATCTCATTTATATGCTTTCGGTATATGCACATGCGAGCGCACACACCCACCCACCCAGCCGCACACACACCCACACACACACACACCCTTTTGGGGGCCAACTGTGTGTTGCAGTAGATAGTGTGCTAGCCCTAGAGTCAAGAATACTCATCTTCCTGAGTTCAAATCTTGCTTCTGACACTTACTAGCTTTATGACGCTGGGTAAGTCACTTAACTCTGTTTGCCTCAGTTTCTTCATCTAGAAAATGAGCTAGAGAAGCCAATGACAAACCGCTCCAATATCTTTGAGAATAAAACCCCAAATGGGGTCACGAAGAATCAGACACAACTGAAAACGACTGAATAACAACAACGTATATGTTTTTTCTAAGGTAGCAAGAGAAAAATAGCATATGGCCACCATCTCCTGACTTGTGAGTTGGAAGGAAAAATCAAAGTTTGAGCCCATCCTTTCTGGATTATACATGAAGAAAATGAGGTCCAGAAAGATTAACTTGCTGAAGATTATACGAATATTATTAATCATGGCAATACCATCCTTTTAATCACCCAGGTCAATAGCCTAATTATCCCCCTCAGCATCTCAGCCTATATGTCCAATCAGTTGTGAAATCATCATTTCTCTCTTACAACATCTCTTGTATATGTCCCCTTATTTCTGCTCACCAACCACCACCCTAGTTTAGTCTTTCGTCAATACCCTATTGGACTATTTTAGTACTATCCTAATCGATCTTATGCATCTCTAAAGTCTCTCCACTCCAAATCTTTCCTCGACACAGCTGCCAAAGCATTTTTTTTCTTTTTTCAACACTCAATTCACATCCCACCTTCTGCAAAAGGGCTTTTCCATTCTCCTCAGTGTTTTTCCATGTTTAGTTTTATTTTTCTCTATGATTGTCTTCCACATACTGTGCATATATATCTCACATGTACCTCATTATTTACGTGTCATTGTGTCCATTCTTGTGTGAGGTCTTCGATGACAAGCACTGGTTTTTTTTCCTTTTTAATTGTCTCTTTAATGGTAGCACAGTGCCTGGTGCATAATAAATACTATTAATAAATTCTTATTGATTCATCAAGAGTGGCAAAGCCAAGATTCAAAGCAAAGTCTCTTGATCTCCCACTTCTTTTTCTACCAGGTCACTATTTTGGAAAGCTGATAAGAAGTTCATCATGTATATTTAGCATCACCTTTGTTTAATATCCTAACTCTTTTATCTGGCACAAGAGTTTTAGAGGCTAAGGTTTTTTCTGGCAGACTTCTCTAGTCATAAACTAAAAATCAAATTAGGATTAATCAAGTATTTCCCTGGGTGCCATGCTTGCAAATCAGGGACAAAAGAAAGTCTGCTCAGTCTCCTAATTTCATAGTAATTTTACTGTCTCAGTTAATAGTACCTCAGGGAGAAAGAAGTTATATGGCAAACCATAAATGTTAGGCTAGAAAAATAATATTGCCCTTGAAAGGTTTAGTTTCCCTTATCAATTATTGAATAAGTAAATTTAATCGGGGTGGCTATGTATGAATAATCTGTTGGGCATTGCACAGATGCTCAATTTTAAATTGGCCACGATTTCATTTCCACTTTTGTCAACTTTAGGCATAAAGGGACTCTCTGATTAATGCTAAACACATTAGGCACTTAATAACTTTTAAACAATAACAATTTAAAAAGAGAATATTATGAACTAGTGAAATTTAATGAGACATAGTCCTGATTGATTAGCAACTGACATTTTTGTTGTTACTTTTTTTTCCTAGAAAATTATCTCAGTATTCTTTTAGTTCAAGTTTTATTTGAGTTCTCATAGGAAGCATTCTTTCCCCTTCTGTTTAATTCAAACTCTCCTCAGAATGGTCATTCACATTTAATTAAAAGTATCTACCTAACACATGATCTCCAGCTATTTATAAAAACCTCATCAGACAGCATTTTTGCTTTCTTGCTCTCATTTTTCTATTGAATATTTTTTATTGCTTCCTTCTGTACAATGTTATGAACCTCTGTCCATAGTTCTTCAGGCACTCTTTTTACCAGATCTAATCCCTTAAATCTATTTATCACTTCAATTTTATATTCATAAGGGATGTTATTTAGGTCATGCCTATATGATCCAATGGTTTTCCCTACTTTCTTAAATCTAAGTGTCAATTTTGCAAGTAGGTCATAATCTAAGCCACAGTCAGCTCCAAATCTTGTTTTAAATGATTGTGTAGAGTTTCTCTTCCTTTGACTGCAAAGTAAATAATCAATCTTATTTCAATATTGACCATCTAGTGATGTCCATGTGTAGAGTTGCCTTTTGAGTTGTTGAAAAAAAGTGTTTACTCTGACCAGTGAGTTACCTTGACAGAATTCTATTAGTCTCTTCCTTGCTTCATTTTGTAATCCAAACACAATTTTTCTTGTTATTCCAATTATCTTTCGATTTCCTGCTTTAGCATTCTAATTCCCTCATGATAAATGTGACATCTTTTTTTGGTGTTATTTGTAGAAGATGTTGTAGATCTTCATAGAACTGCTCAAATTTGACCTGTTCTGTATCAGCAGTTGAAATAGTATTTGTTTCAGCATCAAACATAGTTGAAACATGTATTACTGTGATGGTGAATGGTTTGCCTTGGATTCAAACATATAGCATTTATCATTTTTGAGATTATACCCCAATACTTATTTTCTCACTCTTCTAAGGGATTCTTGCCCGGAGTAGTATGTATAATGATCATCTGAATTAAATTCACCCATTCCAATTCATTTGAGTTTACTGACACACAAGATGTGAATATTTAATCTTTCCATCTCCTATTTGACCACATCCAGTTTACCTTGATTCACAGAGCTTACATTCCACATTCCCATGCAATATTGATCTTTACAGCATCAGACTTTCCTTTTGGCACCAGGCACATCAAAAGACAAAAATAGTAGGGACTTAACAAAGGTAATTGAGATTAAAAGGAGGTGGCAAGGATATACAGAAGAATGTGCAAGAAACATCTTAATGTCACTCATAACCACAATGGTGTAGATACTAACTGAGAGCCAGACATCTGAAAGAACAATGTTGAGTGGACCTTAGGAAGTATTGCAAACAATATGGTTAGTGGAGGTGATGGAATTCAGGCTCAGCTATTTAAAATCCTCAAACATGATACAGGTAAAGTGCTGCACTCAATACGCCAACAAGTTTGGAAAACTCAATAGTTGCCAATGGATTGGAAAAGAACAGTTTCTGTCCCAATCCTAAAGAAAGACAATGCCAAATAATGTGCAAATTACTAAACAATTGTACTCATTTTATATGCTAGTAAGGTTATGCTTAAAATTCTGCAAGCTGGACTTCAGCATTATGTGAACTGAGAATTACCAGAACAGGCTGACTTTTGAAGAAGCAGAGTAAGAGACCAAATTGCCGGCATTCACTGGATTATAGAAAAAACAAGGCAGTTACAGAAAACATCTACTTCTGCTTCACTGACTACACTAAAGCCTTTGTGTAGATCACAGCAAAATACAGGAAGTCCTCAAAAAGACAAGAATACCAGAGCATCTCACTTTTCTCCTGAGGGCCAAAAAGCAAAAGTTAGCATTGAACATGGAGCAGCTGACTGGTTTAAGATTGATAAAGGAATATGAAAAGGCTGTATATTGTCACCTTATTTATTCAACTCATATGAAGAGTATAATCTCGGATATGGTTGTATCACTTCCTAGCAAATAGAGGGAGAAGAAATGGGAGCAGTGTCAGATTTTATATCCTTAGGCTCAAAGATTATGGCAGACAACAACTGAAGCCACAAAATTAAAAGATGGTTGCTCCTTGGAAGGAAAGCTATGGCGAATCTGGACAGAATACTAAAAAGCAGACATCCCCTAGCCAACAAAGGTCCATATGGGCAAAGCTATGGTTTGTCCAGTAGCAACGTATGTATGTGAATGTTTATCTCTAGGGAAAGCTGAACACTATAGAACTGATGTTTTTGAATTGGGATGCTGGAAAAGACTTTTGAAAGTCCCTTAGACAGAAAGGAGATCAAATAAGTCAATAGTTAAAGAAATTAATTCAGACTACTCACTGGAAGGTCAAAAACTGAAGCTGAAGCTTAAAATACTTTGGCCACACAGTGAGAAGACATGACTCATTGCAAAAGACTTTGATATTGGGAAAGATCGAAGGCAAAAGGAAAGGAGGATGGCAGTGGATAAGATAGATAGTCTCATAGAAACAATGAATATGATCTTGAATGGACTTTGGGAAATAGTGGAGTATAGAAGGCCCTAGCATGCAATCTCCCATGGAGTCTCTAAAAGTCAGACATGACTGAACAACTGAACAACCACATGATCAGTAAAAATAGAGATTAAAGATTATAACTACCTCACAAGGTGGTAGTAAGAATCAAATATGTTAATATATGTAAAGAGCTTTATAAACATTAATATATTATATATCAATTAATCATGTATTAATATATACAAACATATATATGTTGCCTATTGCTATCATCATCCTCATCATCATCATTCTTTTGTAAATAATTTCCCCACTGAATTGTCAAGGCATCTGAAAATTCAAATACTACCTCCTTTGCCTAATGTATTGATATGCCTATTAAAATATATTTTTTCATTAAACTATTATCAGTAACTAAACTCTTAACTCATTAATTCATTCTGATTGATATATAAGTTATAATGGTATAAAGAAAGTCTGGAAAGTTTCAAAGCATGAGATGTTGTCCAGGAGGGCAGTTCTGGGCAAGGTACCATAGAATGTCCTCGCCAACCAGGGGCCATATAAGGATTGGGTAACTGAGGGCTATGAGCTGTAAAGGGGAGAATGAACCACAGAAAGGAGGATGAAGATACCGTTAAATTTTTCCTCTTTTCCTGGCTTACAAATACTACACTATATTTAAGAGTGTTCCTACTGGCTGGGAGAACAATCCAATATTCTGTCTGAGATAAATACAGAACATAGGAGAAGTAAAAACTGGGCTCATCAGGTCCTGGAACATGTTGATATTCATATTTGGTTTTGTTTTAGGATAGTTTGGACTTTAATTTCCTTTTTTACCTCCCCAAATAAAAGGTCAGAAGTTAATTTTGAAAAGGCATAGGTTCCTTCTAGTGTTAATGTATAGTCATAAAGAACTATCAATGATTTTTAACTACAAGTACAAATATTGGACTTTCCACATCAGACTCATTTTAGATATTACAATATTGGAGTAATACTAGTGATGCTGATACTGTCACAGAGCATAGCTGAAATTCAAATTGAAAAAAGAAGTCTTACTTTATGTTATATACTCTTCAGTAATCAGAAGCAGAAAAAGTGACTCAATTTGGGTTCCTTGGAAAAAAGAATCACTTTGCTAATTGTACTTTACCCTAAAATCTTCACTATTAAAAGAGATTCTCTAGTTTCCAGCCTTATTAGATGAGGAAAATGTTTAAAAAGCTAGCCAATTAAACTTATTAAATTTTCAAATGCTTCATTTTGAAATCATTGTCTATTGGCATCAAAACATCCTCTGTGGCTCCTCTCTAGTTACTTTAGCGTTTCTCTGCATAACTTCTTTATGTGCTCTATTTGGAGCATGTGGGATATGTTCTGATCTATTCTGACAATGCCTAAAGGGAAGAGGCAAGTACAGGAAAATTATCTGACTCCCTCTAAGTGAACATACCAACTACGCAGGCCAGTCTACAGACACCATTTTATTTAGTACACAAAGATTGCTGGCATGCCTGTCCAACTTGGCTAGCTTCAAATAGTGCTTGAATAAATGAATACTAAATTTGATTGACTACAGGGAACTCAGTGAGTACTTGCAAACACATCTAAGAAAATGTCAGCCAAATTAAACTATCTTGATGGTTTCCTTGAGGGTATTGAAGAGTATTGAGGGACAGTTGGATATGGTAGAATTCAAACTGTACTCTATTGTGAAAACTACTGTAGAAACTCAACAAAATGGCCTATTTCATTTAAAATAATATGGCAGGGGGATTGGGTAGTTGTGGAGAGATGGCTATCGAACTTGTGGAAAAATAGGATTTGTGACAGAAAAGTACAAGTTTTATGTATCTGGGTTAAAAGAAGACGTATTCTTTATGACAATTGTGAAAAAAAATCCTCCTAAGTTTTCATTTAGTGATGGGAAATAAGAAGCAGATAACATGGAATTATGGCCATTACCTATTGGGAAGGATACCACTCTGTCAATCAATATTTTAAGTACCTATTATGTGCCATTATTAACAATTAATCTAATAGTGATTGCTCTCTTGTATGTGAGAAATAAAAGAAGAATTATTTTCAGGAAAACAGACAACATAAAGACATTAACTTTGAAGGTCAAATTGTGAGCATTTTGCTTTAAGGGTGCTTGTGGCATATGACAAGGAAAGGGGTATATTCTGGAGGACCTCATTTCAGCCTTAATATCATTCAAAAATATGTTGTTATAAAGTTTATTTGAATGAATTGAATGACATAAATATTCTTAAATCAATTTTTTGTTGCCTTTTAGGGGTAGGATGCAGATTTTGGGGTAGGATGCAGATTTTTTTCATTAAAGTGTGTTAGTTTTGGACACATTGTAATAATAATGTTTACTTGCTTTTACTTGATATCACTAAATAAGATTTTTAAATATATAATATACATATACATGTATATGTATATGTATATTATATATATAGTGACATAATACTCTGAGCCCAAGTGGCTTTTCTTTCTCCTTCCACTGCTGCCATGGTTTAAATAATTTGAATAAGAGTTTTTTAATCACAATTACAACTCATCACTTTCTCTTATATGTTATTTTAATAGACACACACCTCTAAGAAGACCTACTTGCAAGATTAAATTTCGAATCTTTCCATGATTCATTGGGTTGTATCCATAAATGAAACCTCTGACTTGGGTGAAAATGACTGTTTACTTATGATCTGGCAGGTTTTCTAACATAATTAATTATGATTGGGTCTGGAGCTCTGAATCTCTTCTCTCTGTTTAATGTCACAGTCTAACTCGGCAGGTGCCTTTGCGAATGCCAAGTATCTAACTAAGCATTTGTTCCGTTTATAAAACTGTAAAAACAAATTACAAAATTCTCAGCAACCTTGATTTCTCCATATACTGTTTCCAACACAAGGGCATATTTTCAAGTTATTTTGGGATCCCAGTGATGGGTTTGCTATATGTACCTCCCCAGAGTACCTGATAGGCAATCATCTCTGTTCTACTAAGCCATTATCCAAAATTGATTCCGTCTGCTTACCAAAATGGAAATAAAAGCACTAAGAATATTGGGGAGGAATTGGGGTCAAGACCTTAATCTGTGAAGAATCTTGAGGATAAGTATGTTACCTCTCTAAAATCCATCTCCACTTGAAGTGAACATGAAATGATCTGCAGTTAATTTATATAAAGCTTACACACATTATTGTACATCCATAGAATTACAACTGTCTGCCCTAGCTACTTCTAAATATAACAATTCAGTAAGAATGCATGTGTTCCTAGAGTAAAAACTTTGTTGTTGTTGTTTAGCATAGAAACACTATTCGAAATAAATCAAATAGAAGTCGGTAGTTATCCGAGCGCAGGAACTCTTTTATTTATGTCTTAATAAGTATTCGTTCTTGAAGTATGAATTCAAATATATTCTTTACATATTGAAGATAACACATTATGCTTAAGATAGTCAATGTTTTCCTGATATAATATCACATTATAAGGACAAAGACATAAAATAGACAGCGAACTTTGGGAAAAGGTCTTTGGTATCATTGTCCATTCAAGTGAAGTCTTAAGGAATTGAAAAACTGTGCAAGCGAAAATAGCAAAATATTTTGTCCTTGTTGCCTTCATAACTAAAGGATGGTAGTGGAAAAATTAGAAGTGTGTCAGAAAACAGCCTTAAAAGTGAATAAAAGCATGTAAAGTAAGTTCTAGAAAGGCAATAGGATTGTTTATTCTAAGGGAAAAAAGACTGGATAATTTCACAATAAGTTTTAAATAAATAAAAGGTTATTGCTCGTCTTGAGACTCAAGGTCATTGAGAAAGATAATAAGCAATAGCTTAGCTACTTTATAAAAGTTCAAGAAGCTAACACAATGTATGCCACAGTCAGAATCCAAAAAAGATTTCAACAGGATAGCACATCAAACAGAACTTGATGAAATTAAATTCAGTGAGAATAAATGTAAAGTTCTGAACTGAAGTAGAACAAAATCAACTTTATAAGTATATGATGGGGGAGCCATAGATAGACAGTAATTTGGAATAATGACCAAAGTTATTAAACTGCGTATACTCTTTGACCTAGAAATACTGCTACCAGACTTGTGTAGATTAAAGAAACAGGGAAATTATCTATATGTACAAAAATATTTATAGAAGGTTTTCGTATAATAGCAAAGAACTGAAAATTAATGGTGCACCAGAAATTAGAAAATGACTTAACGAATAAATTATAAAATGTGAATGTAACGTAATACTGCTTTGGCAAAAGAAATAATAAAGGAAATAGTTTCAATGAAACCAAGGAAGACTTATGTGAGCTAAAGTGATCAGAGCCAGAAGAACAATTTGTACAATAATAGCACTATAAAACTAACTTTGAAAGACTTAAGAATTCCTATCAACTCACTGACTGACCATGATTCCCTAGGGCTGATGATGAAGCATCCTACCCATTTTGTTTTGGACATGGCCAATGTAGGAATTGGTTTATTTGACTATGCTTGCATACTGTAAGAATTTTACTTTTATTTTTTCCTCATGAAACGGGGTGGGGGAATGGGGAGAGAGAGATGAAGCCAGAGGGAGGAGAAAAAGAAAATAAGTTTTTGTTAATTGAAAAAAAATAATTTAAAAGATGGCATGGACAAGTACCCATGGAGAGTACCCAAATGATTTCTATCCTACTCCCATCCACCTCTTCCTTTGTTACCTCACATGATCCCTTCTTAATATGGAATGTTCCTCTACTGCCTGTTTTGTTTATTCTCTTCCTTTTGGATAAGGTACATCCTTCCAAGGACATATCTTAGTTAACTGGCATCCCAGAGAACTTATGTACTTTCCTTTAAAATTAATCCCAATCTTTGTATCAATTTTTTCTGGAAATACCTTATTTCCCCTCTTAAAGTTTAAGACACTTGAGAACAGCAGGATGTCTTCTTGACCTTTGTATTCAAACAGGGCTAAGCATATTGCCTTTTACCTGTTAGGTAAACAATAAAAGTTTTGTTGAAGGGAAATGAGTTAAGAAAACCTTGAGTCAGCTGGACATCATTAGCGTTTTTATCTTGCTTCATACAAAACCCAGTGGATATTTCTAGCCCATTTTGCATGGCAGCTTTTTTACATGCATGAAAATTACTAACTATGAATAACTCTCTGTGGGCTGCGACCATTCATGGTATTGTTAGCATATATAGTTTTCAGTCACCTCATAGTGACATAAACTATTGACTGAGCTGTATTATTTCTAGTCAAATAGAAGCATTGAAGATTGGGTTTAAATGCCAAAAACAAAAAAGATGCTTCCTATTTTTGTTTTTTTTTAATTCATCAGAACAGGTGTGTATTTTCTCTTGAATTTTATGTTGTCTGTTGAAAATATAAAGTTGTGTTCGCGTACTACCAAATGCCAAGTAGGAATATACAGAAAACTGGTGATTATTTAGACAAAACATAAAAGAAGAAAAACACTCTGTAATATCCCAAAACGTTTAATTTTCATGAACATGACCCAGAGCTGAATGCTGGACAAAGCAAATTAAATAGCCAGTGACCTTTGAAAGCTTTGAAAATGCACATGGCCTGCAGTCTGGGAAAAGTAGAATATTATTTGATATAGAAAAAAATTCAAAACTAGATTCCAAAAGGATCACCCTCTAAACCCTCCCATTTTTTCAATAATGTTATGATTATTTCATAAACAGCACAGATTATTAAGGATGTCAAACAATCAGATTTTTTGATGCCTTATACAATATTTGAAGAACACAAGGAAAAACTGGGAGATAAGTTTTAACCTGCCCCAGGATGGGGAGTGAAAATTGAGACGGTAAATCAGTGAACTTTTATTTCAGCCCTAAATCATAGCACTATTATCTTTGGGTACCCATTACAATTTTCTGTCACTTTGTAGAGTAGGAAATAAATAGGTAATACAGTTACCCAACTTAGAATATGGTATAATGCCAAGAGAAGTAGGAGAGAGATATTTCTAATGTGCTCAATTCTGGCCTTTTTGTGTTATTTATAGATAATTACTACGGTACCCCAAAGCCTCCTGCAGAACCAGCTCCCTTATTGTTAAATGTAACAGAGCAGATACTTCCAGGAGCCACACCAAGTGCTGAAGGAAAACGTAAGAGGAATAAGTCCGTCAGCAATATGGAGAAAGGAGGGATTGAGCCTCCTGAGGAGGAGGAGGAAGAACAACCTGTGGTCAATGGAAATGGAGTAGTAGTAACTCCAGGTGAGTACTCATTTTAAAATCACTCATTCATTTTACAATATTAGGATACTTGTGAATGTTTGTGTGATGGATAAAGACAGAAACCAAGTAGGGAAATAGTTAAAATTACTATCTTAGAAAAAAAGAAGATACCTTTCAGGAAGAAAGGACATGGACCCAAATGGATAAGAATATGAACATGAACCCTTATTTGTAAATTGTGATATGTAATCTTTGGATTTATTCAGGATCTTATTTGGAAAATTTTCACTAGTTATGATTTGTTACTCTAATTTCGTAGCTGAGTACTCCTTCCAATGCTGATTGCCATTTATCAATGTTTCATGAGTAGCTATGACCAAGAACAGTTTATTGGCCTGTTGCCATTCTTCTGAGCGTGAACCCCTCTAAATTTAACTAGGCTGGCCCATTGATGACAAAAGTCTGTTTCTAGGACCGTCCTTAAGGCCTTTCCAATTTTATAAGACCTACTAGAGTTTTTATTTCTCTTACACTGACTTTGGGAATCCAGGGTCACCTTTATGCCAACATTAGTAAGAATTGGGTGGAATAAAAAGAGCTGTAGGACATATTAAATAGATGCCCATTCATAAATAATTTGTGTGTTGATGAGAGTGAGGATTCAAGTTAAAAGGTGTTGTTATTGTTCAGATGTTTTCAGTTGTGTCTGACTCTTTGTGAACCCATTTAGGGTTTTCTTGACAAAGAGTAGTTTGCCATTTCCTTCTCCATCTCATTTTACAGATGAGGAAACTGAGACAAACAGGGTTAAATGACTTGCCCATGGTCACACAGCTAGGAAGTGTCTGAGCCAGATTTGAACTCAGGAAGAATAGTCTTCCCAACTCCAGGCCTGGCACTCAATCCATTATGCTACCTAGCTACCCCAGATGAGATTTAAGATAAAGTCCAAGTGTCTTAAAGTCCAGGGGTATTAAATTAAGGTCCTGATCTTGCTTATTTAGAAATTGAGGTAATAGTGTAACTAACTGTTTTGACTCAGAGCTCAAATCTCAAAACATTAATCACTTCAGAAAGAATATAGCACAAAAACATTACTTATCTCTAGCTTTATAAATTACTTATCTCTAGCTTTATAAATTAATGTTGTGTTATAGTTTCGGAATAAAAAAGATCAGAGTTCAATACGCTGTATCTGATACATTCTGTCTGTGTGATGATGGGCAAGTCCCCCAAACAGTTAATGTCTCCAGATGATGTTTTTCTTTAAGAAAAAGGGAAGAATAATAATTTATTAAGTTCCTCTGTTAAGCACTGTATCTCGTTGACCCTCACAGCACCCTATGAGGTTGGTGCTATTACGATCCCCATTTTACAGTTGAGTAAAATGAGGCAGACAGGTTAAGTGACTTGCTCAAAGTCAGACAGTAAGTGTCTCAGGCAGGAATTGTACTCAGGGCTTCCTGACTTCAGTACCAGCACTCTACCATTGCAACACCTAGCTGCCTCAAAGACTTTTATGACTCCTAAATGATAGATTAGTTGCCAGTGTACGTTGGTGAGTTTCCGTAACAGAAGTTCTTTACACCAATGAAATCTCAGGTGCTTACCCACCCACCCCCAGAAAAGACAATTAATAACTGGACTACTTTATAGTTTTAAATGTGGCTATGTCTGTATAGCACTGAAATATGGATGTTTCCATGGAAACATTATGTAGCAAACCATCTGTACCAATGACTGCATTTTTCACTTTTCATCCAAACGTGTTCACACAGTGAAGACATAACCAGCTTATGCTTCTGAACAAACAAGCAAAGTATTATATGTTGGGCTTATTACCAATCTATCATGCCACATATATGAAGTTAGAAATAGATATTTAAATTGTGTTTTGTAGTAATTTTTTCCCCCTATGGGTGGCAGCCTAGATTAAAAGCTAAATGTCTCACCACGGAATTGCTAACTAAACAAAATGCTGTTCTTATTTGTCCTTCATTCTCAAGAAGGACCATGACATCAGGAAGATGATGCCATGACTTGCAAGTGAATTGGATTTAGGTGAGGGAGGGCTGTGCAAGGTCACCAGCCTCACTTTCTCCTCCAGAGCCGTCCAGATCAAGTGGCAAGATGTAGATCATGACGACTAGAGGTGGCCCCCAAATAAAATGACTACGTTCACTTAGTGAATGCCATTCTTTGTCAGTTTCACTCTTTAAAGGGTTGCACTAGATACTAAAATTTCAAGATATGCAGATATTAGGCTCTTGAAATAATATGACCATGTATATCCAGCATAGCTATCACAGAATTTTCAGATGATAAAAGCTATATTGGATCATAGAATTAGTATGCAAAAATTTTACCTTAGGGTGGAACATTTGGCCAAATGGAATAACATAATACTTAATAATGATAACTGAAAAGTTTTACACTTGAGTCAAAAAAGTCGACCTCAGTACGAGAGAAGAAGTGTGGCAAAACGGCTGTTTAAAACAAGGTCTACAGATGTGAATATATGTTTAATATGTTTAATGAATGTATATTTACAGCCTATATCAGATTACATGCTATCTTGGGGAATGAGAAGGGAAAGGAGGCAGAGAAAATTTAAAACTCAAAACCTTGTGGAACTGAATGTCGAAAACTAAAACTAAATAATTTGATTTAAAAATAAAATAAAACAATGTCTGGTCATTTTTAGTGGCTTCATCAAATCAATATGAATACTAGCCTGATTTAAACCCTTGCCACCTCTTGCCTGGACTATTGAAATAGCTTCTATTGATATAAACCTTTAAACTCATTTCCCCATCTCAGCTTTCTCCCCTCCTCATAGCTACCAATGATTTTCTTAAAATGTAGGTCTGGCCATGTCATTTCCCTATGAAATAGACTGCAATGGATACCTGTCACCTCTAGGTTAAAATACAAACCCTTCTTTTTAGCATGTAAATGCCCTTCACAACTGAGCTCAGTCCTCCCTTTCCAGTCTTATTATACAATACTTCCTTTCACATATTTTATGGACCAGACAACCTGACCTTGCTTTTCCTCACAGCAACACCCCATCCCCTTTCTCCATACCCACGTGCAGATTGCTCCCCATGCCCGGAATTCATTCCCTCCTCACCTCTACTTCATAGAATCCCTGCTTACTTCAAATATCAACTTAGATACACATGATACCCTCGACATGACACCCTTCCTGATGTGCACTCCCTCATATTGTCTTGTATTTATTTTGCATGTGTATACATATATACACATGTGTATCTTTGCATACCCATATGGTCCCATCTATTTATGTATGGAGGTATATGTTGACTTCCTCAATAGAAAGTAAGCCCCTTGAGAATACAGGTTCTTACCATTCCTGTCTTGCTGTCCTCGGTACTTAAAACCTGATACATAGTATACAATTAAAGTTCAATGACCTATTGATCAGTTAATATGGCAGCCAAATGATCTATGGGTTGCATTAAGAAAGAGAGAGCTTCCTGGAATAAAAAGATGATGGTTCCACTCTGCCCTGTTCGGACCACATCGGGAGTATCATATTCAATTGTGAGTGCCACATCATAAGAAGGGCATTGATAAGCTAGAAAGCATCTGAAAGATTGTGCAGTGCCTTAAGTCCATATCATGTCATATGAAGGCTTATTAAAGAACTGGATATATTTATTTTAGCCTCAGGAAAAGTCAAATAGAATATAACGGCTATCTTCAATAATTTGAAGTGTGAAAGAGGTATTAGACTGGTACTGTTTATCCTGGAGGGCAGAACTAGGACCAGTGGGTTGATACTTAAAAGTGGAAGCTCTGGGTTTATGTCAAGAAAACTGCTTAACCATGGGAGCTATGGGAAAATGAGATGAGTTGCCTTTGGAGGCAATGAAGCTTCCAAACAGAGTCTGATAACCATTTATCAGTTGATTTTTAATGGAAATTTTTCTGACATGCTGCGGACTGAGCTCCCTTTCAACTCTAAAATTCGATAGTTCTATGTCTCTCTGAAGTTGTATATGGAGTGAGGCCAATGACCAAATAGAATGTATTAATAGCAATTTATCTTAGATGTAAATGTAAAGTCAAATACAAATATTGAATATGTGAACATGGTACCAACTTGGATTTACTATTATAACTATTATGTCCGTTATTTTACTTGTCAGTGCTGTAAAATTGACTTTGTGCTTTGTAGAAAATGTCCAATTTTTCATTCATTGGCAAACACATAAAAGGGAACAATATATGTCTCTGTAGATATGTTGAAATTCCCACTTTTATATTATATTCTTTGTATATAAACAATTGGACAGCACAGTAGTGCAACAGAAAAAGAGCTGAACCCTTTTGGAATTATAAGACCTGATTTTGAATCCTTGTTCTGCCACTCACTTGACATTTGTGAATTTTGGCATTTTATTTCTCTGGTTCTTGGGTTTCTTCTTATTAGACACAATGGACTTTGAGGTTCCCTTGTTTGGTGTCAAGAATACCTAGGTTAAAATTCTGCCTCTGTCATACTAGCTGTGTAGTTAGAGGCTTAACCCATGCATAGCTCAGGCAAGCTCCTTTGACTTATTTAATAAGTCATAGAAAGCAGCATTATTTCTCCTCAATCCTCCTTTTGTATCCTCCCTTTATAGGTAGCATATATTGATCTTCACTCTTTTATGATATAGACATATCAATCACAAAAAATCTCACCAAACTTCTCATTCATGCATAATTCCTTTTTAGTCTTTTGACGCCCGCCTGTACTCCTACTTTCATAATTCTTTAAATTGACTTTTCCCTCTTTATATTTCTTAGATCATATCTATATTAGGACAATAACTGTCCTTTAGAATCTCTAATTCTATTTACATTACTATCAAAGTAAAGCCTTTAAAGAATACATGTGTTTCATATCAACAGATTTTGTAAGAATTATTCTGTAGCTCTGAGTTAAGTCCTCCAATGGCTTTGATGGTTCCTCAGAAATGTCAAGTTGACCTTCCTAGACAAGGGTAGTCTCTTCAAGTAGTGTAGATCACTTTATTCATTCTTATTTGATGGCTGAGGTTCTACTCCCTTCAATTAAAGCAATCACAGAATACCCAAACACCTTAGATGAAACAATCCATCAATCAGTGGTATAAATTAGATATTAAGGAGTTTTGCTACAACTCTACAATAATGTTTGATGAAGACTCAATTTGGGCCTATTGAATGAATTTAGTCTCATTGCTAAGTTTAAGCTCAACCTTCTAATGTACAACTGCATATGTATGTGTGTGTGTAATATGTATATGTATATATGTGTATATCTATTTGTATGTATAGGTACATGAACATATGTACATATATATGTACACACATATACGTGTGTGCATATTTATAAATTTTTGTGTGAGAGAATGTTTTTAGACAGGGCTGGAAGGTTGTTTTGTACTAACTTATTACTGTACCATCCTAATAAGTATCTTTGCTGAAAAGCTAATACATCTGGCTAACTGTTAATGGATAGCACACTGAAGGTCTAGGGCCTTAGGACCTACAATAGTAGAAGTATAGCCCCTCAGAATTATTCTTAGAACCCTTAGAAAATGATTGTAGTTTTTTTGGGGAAGGCCCAAAGTATATGCTACATGCACTACTGGTATGAATAATCATACCTGGAAAACTGAGTGCCATCCAAATGATTCCTATGACTAACAAGCATGATAGCAGTTCTGTAGAATTACTAAGGAAGGGAAGCATCAGGGTAACCCAAATAAACAATGTAATTAGGAGGCTTTAATTGGGCACATGATGGTTCATTAGAGCCAATACACTCATACCGTTATCTATTCCTAGAGTATCTTTCTTCAAGCTCTCTGTATTCCCCAAGGTTCATTTCTCCATGCCTCCTTGCTCCTTTCTTTCAATTCTCTCCCTCATTGATTGCATCCACTCTCATGGGTTGAACTCTCATTTTTATGCAGATAAGATCTATTATCTCCAGTCCTGACCTCTCAGAATCCTGAACTACACTGTAGTTCTACATTTCCAACTTGCTGCTTGAATGTGTATGGTTCCATAGCATTTCAAACTTTTCTTTTTTGGATTAGGCCTGTTTGTTGTATCAGCAGTATGCAAAACTCCCTGAATGAATTAAAATTTATCACATCTAAACTTAAACTCATCCCTAAAAGCACTTATTCCTACCAACATCCATATTTCTGTTTATAGCATCACTATTTAATCCACCTACAATTGAAATATTTGAGTTACCTTTTAGGAAGATCAAACACAACTACCAAAAATATCCAGCCTACCAAAGATCACCAAATTAGGCGATACTTTACATCCCACCCATCCCTCTACTATTCTTTTGTTGGCATTCTACCTCTTGCTTTAGGTTCAATAATCAAATCAATATTGCCATACTACTATTATTCCTAAAATGGGCACAACAGTTGACTGCCCTATTGATCAATTCACCATCCCTGTGACACACTAGCTGTATATATACATATATATTCATACACACACACACATATATGTGGATTGTATATATACACATATATGTGTGTGTGTGTGTGTGTGTGTGTATGCAGTCTCCTCCTAGACAAATGTAAGCCCCTTGAGGGTAGGAATTGTCTGGCTTCCATTTTGTATTCCCAGGCTTTAAGTACCTAGCAGAGAGCATATGTGCTTAATCAATACATTTTTATTTATTCTTTTTTAAAATGTATTTATTTTTAGTTTTCAACATTCACTTTAATAAAATTTTGAGTTCTATGTTTTCCCCCCTCCCTTCCCAAGATGGCATGCAATGTGATATACATTTATATGTAAATTCATATTAAACATATTTATACATTAGTCATCTCGTGAACGAACAATCAGAGCAAAAGGGAAAAACCAAGAGAAAGAAAAAAATGAGAGCGAGAGTAAATAGTATGCTTTGATCTGCATTCAGACTCCATAGTTCTTTCTCTGGATGTGGATAGAATTTTCCAACATGAGTCTTTTTAAATTGTGTTAGGTAATTGCAGTGCTCAGAAGAGCTAAGTCTAAGAAAGTCAATCATTACATACTGTTGTTGTTACTGTATACAATGTTCTCCTGGTTTTGTGCACTTTACTCAGCATCAGTTCATACATACAAGTCTTTCTGGGTTTTTCTGAAATCTGCCTGATGGCCATTTCTTATGGAACAATGATATCCCATTGCATTCATATGCCATGACTTGTTCATCCATTCCTCAATTGATGGGCATCACCTCAATTTCCAATTCTTGGCTACCACAAAAATAAAGCTGCTATAAATATTTTTGTACATGTGGGTCCTTTTCCCATTTTTATGATCTCTTTGGGATACAGAAGTGGTACTGCTGGATCAAAGGGTATGCACAGTTTTATAGCCTTTTGGGCATAGTTCGAAATTGCTCTCTAGAATGGATGGATCAGTTCATAATTCCAACAACAATACATTAGTGTTCCAATTTTCCTATATCTTCTCCAATATTTATCATTTTCCTAATTTGTCATATTAGCCATTCTGATAGGTGTGAGGTGGTACCTCAGAGTTGTTTTAATTTGTATTTCTCTAATCAATAATGATTTAGAGCATTTTCTCATGTGACTAGAGATAGCTTTAATTTCTTCATCTAAAAACTACATGTTCATATCCTTTGACCATTTATCAATTGGGGAAGGACTTGTATTCTTATAAATTTGATTCAGTTTTCTACATATTTTTAAAATGAGCACTTTATCAGAGACACTGGCTGTAAAAATTGTTTTCCAGATTTCTGCTTCCCTTCTAATCTTAGTTACATTGGCTTTGTGTGTGCAAAACCTTTTTAATTTAATGTAATCAAAATTATCCATTTTACATTTCATGATGTTCTCTATGTCTCGTTTGGTCATGAATTCTTCCCTTCTCCATAGATCTGACAGGTAAACTATTGCTTGCTCTCCTAATTTGCTTATGGTATTGTACTGTATGTCTAAATTGCTTACCTATTTTGACCTCATATACAGTGTAAGATGTTGGCCTATGCCTGTTTTCTGCTATACTGTTTTCTATTTTTCCTAAAGTTTTTGTCAAATAGTGAGTTCTTATGCCAAAAGCTGGGGTCTTTGGGCTTACCCAGCTGTAGCTTACTATAGTCATTGACTATTGTGTCTCATGTATCTATTCTGTTCCACTGATCCACCACTCTATTTCATAGCCACTAACAAGTAGTTTTAGTAATTGCTGCTTTATAATACCATTTTAGATCTGTTATGCCTAGGCCACCTTCCCTTACATTTCTTTTCATTAATTTCCTTGATATTCTGGACATTTTGTTCTTCCAGATGAATTTTGTTATAATTTTTTTCTAGCTTTATAAAATAATTTTTGATAGCTTGGTACAGAACTGAATAAGTAAATTAATTTTTATTATATTAGCTGAGCCTACCCATGAACAACTGATATTTTTCCAATTATTTAGATCTGACTTTATTTGTGTGAAAAGTATTTTATAACTGTGTTCATATAGTTCCTGGATCTGTCTTGGCAGGTAGACTCCAAAATATTTTATATTTTCTACAGTAATTTTAAATGAATTCCTTTTTTCCATCTCTTGCTGTTGCACTTTGTTAGTAATATATACCAATGCTGATAATTTATGTGGGTTTATTTTATATCCTGCAACTTTGCTAAATTCGTTTATTATTTCAAACAATTTTTTTACTTGATTCTCTAGGATTCTCTAAGTATACCATCATATCATCTGCAAAGAGTGATAACTTAGCTTCTTCTTTGCCTATTCTAATTCCTTTAATTTCTTTTTCTTTTCTTATTGCTAAAGCTAATATTTTTAGTACAATATTCAATAGCAGTGTGGATAATGGACATACTTGTTTCACCTCTGATCTTACTGGAAATGCTTCTAGCTTATCCTGATTACATGTAATATGATGCTTGCTAATGGTATTAGATAGATGCTACTTATGATTTTAAGGAAAACTTCATTGATTCCTATGTTTTCTACTGTTTTTAATAGGAATTGGTGTTGTATTTCTTTTCAAAAGCTTTTTCCGCATCTATTGAGATAATCTATTGAAATCATATGATTTCTGTTAAATTTATTATTGATATGATCATTATGCTGATAGTTTTCCTAATATTGAACCAACTCGTCATTCCTGGTACAAACCCCACCTGATCATAGGGAATTATCCTCAAGAGAAGTTGCTATAATCTCTTTGCTAATACTTTATTTAAAACTTTGCATCTGTAATCATTAGAGGAATTGGTCTATAATTTTCTTTATCTGTGTTGGCTCTTCCCAGTTTAGGTCAACACCATATTTGTATCATAAAAGAATGTAGTAGGACACCCTCTTTGCCTATTTTCCCAAATAGTTTATGTAGTATTGGAATTAATTGTTCTTTAAATGTTTGGTAGAATTCACTTGTAAATCTGTCTGCCCTGACAATTTTTTGCTTAGGGAGTTCATTGGTGGCTTGTTCAATTTCTTTTTCTGAAATGGGATTATTTAAGTATTTTTTCCTCTTCTGTTAATCTGGGCAATTTGTATTTTTGCGAATATTCATCTGTTTCAAAAAGATTGTCAGATTTATTGGTATAGAATTGGGCAAAATAGCTCCTAATTGTTGTTTTAATTTCCTCTTCCTTGGTGGTGAATTCACCTTTTCATTTTTTATACTGGTAATTTCACTTTCTTTTTTCTTTATTTTTAATCAAATTAACCAAAGGTTTATCTATTTTATTGTTTTTTTTCATAAAACCAGCTTTTAGTTTTATTTATTAGTGCTGTAGTTTTCTTAGTTTCAATTTTATTAATCTCTCCTTTGAGTTTCAGAATTTCTAATTTGGTATTTATTTGGCGATTTTTAATTTGTTCTTTTTCCAGCTTTTTTAGTTGAATGCCCAATTCATCCATCTCCTCTTTCTCTAGTTTATTCATGTAGCATTTGGAGATATAAAATTTCCCCTAAGCTCTGCTTTTGCTGCACCCCGTAAGTTTTGATATGTTGTCTCATTATTGTTATTCTCTTGGATGACGTTATTGATTGTTTCTATGACTTGTTGTTTGACCCACTCATTCTTCAGGATTAGATTTTTTTAGTTTCCATTAATTTTTAGTCTAGCTCTCCATGACCCTTTATTAAATGTAATTTTTCTTGCATCACGATAAGAAAAGAATTCGTTTAATATTTCTGCCTTTCTGCGTTGGATTATGAGGTCATTCATTCTTCTTTTGACTACCATATGTTAACATCTCTAATTTACTGCATTCTTGATGAGATGGAATGTCATTTTCCTTTATTACATCCCCATTAACTAATGTAGCGCCTTTCACTTAGTAAGGACTTATCTCCAATTTTTATGTTTTTTCTTTCATTGTGAAGCACTTCCAAACAAGGGCATTTCCTTTTATTTCTCCTGGTTTTCCCCCCACAGTATATGAGGCCATACATCTAGTGAATACTAATAAATGTTCTTTTTCTGAACAAAGAATACCACCTACTAGTTAGGGGGTGTAAAGAGAATTAAATTTCAAGTCAATTACTAGTCTGGTCATTGATAGCAACTTACTTTGTAACCTCATTCAAGAAAGCTTGTATGGACCACATTGTCTTAATAGTAGGAACAGGCACTCTAAGGCTTCCTCTAGTACTTATAATTTATTATTATATGCTCATATCTTATATGATCAATGTGGGGCCTTTTACTTTGTGTAGAATATTTGAATTTCCTATTGTTACAATCCTAAAAAGGGAAACCACTCCACTTCAATATATATTGAACAGGGTTTTTTTTTTGTTTTTTTTAAAGAAAATACAATTTTAGATGATATTTGATAGAGAGACTGAGAATTATGATGGTAATAGCTCTTATGCCTAAAGGGGGAAAAAAGTTAGGATACTGTGAAGCAACCTATTGGCACAGGGCATAGCACTGTACATGTGGGTATTTATGTGATTTGGAGGTATGTTGATTAAACCACATTAGTTTCCCTTTAAAGACTATACCTTTCACAGAGATCTCCTGCTTTTTCTTAAAATGTCTAATCACTTTCAGACTTGCACTCTACATAACATAGAAATTGTAAGTATGGGTTAAAGATTGGAATCACTGCCTTGAATATACAAAGATCTTTGTCCTCTGTCACATGAAAACTGATTTAGGCTGAGGTTCTGTTGAATTATTAATGTTTTGTTATGTCACTGGTTAACTTGAGTTTAGCTTATTCCCCCTTACCCATTCTGTTCAATCAGCAACCTTACCTTAACTCTGCTTGAAGCTTTCAGCTGCATCGTTATTTCCCTTAGATCTAATAGATGCCTAATCAAACATATTTATTTAAAAGAACATCCTTGGAGATGAAAAATCTCACTTTCTCCTACTTTAAAAACAACAGAAACATACTGCACATTCAAAAAGAAATGCTCTAGAAATTATGATAGCTGGTCCAGAATTTTTTTCCCTCTATATCATGAATTATCTACTCTCACTTTTGAGTGAGTAATTCACCATTATACTGTAGTTTTTCTCTTCCCTCCTGGATGTTGGGAAACATGGTACAAATGATTAGAAATGCACATACATTTTAGAGTCAGCTAAAACTCTTTGTTAGCCCACAGAGAAAATGCCAGGAGAAACGGAGCACATGAGAGTGCCCTCTCAACAAAGGCAATACAGTAAGTATACAGAGCTGCCTTCTACAACCCTGAAGTCCTCAATCAGTGCAACTGAACTGCATCTCCCTGAGAGGAAACACAGTGTTCCTTATGAGATCACCCAGAGTCCTAAGTAATGATCTCAGTTCACCATTAGGGGCTGGCATCCAGATCCTGTGTTGCTTGGCACACTTACTGTTTGGGCATCATCAGGCCTAGTCCTGTGAATGAGATCCTGTCACAGGCGGAAGAATTATGTTCTCCGTAGTGAATCTCGCTGTTTTCCTGTGAAGAATGGCCTGCTCTGAGACCAACCCAAGCCCAGCCCTCTTCTGTGAGGAGCTTCTTTTTGTCACATCCCAGTCCCACGAATGAGCTTCTGATGTATGTGTACCAGCCCTGCTCAGATCCTCATCATTTTCTGAAGAGCTTTATTTTTATGATCTAGTTCCAGGATGAGGAGAGTACTCAGTTCTAAGTCAGCACTGGACAGGAAAGGAATACACAGCCAATCCTTTTCCCAGTAGATTTTACATTTGGAAATTATAGGCACCCTACCTCTACTTTAAAATAATATATTAAAAACTATGTCTAGGTGACAATTGTAAAAGTCTATGAAGATGTCAGAGGTGGCTATAAAAGAAATAGAGACCTATTTTGGTAACAATCTTATTGATTTGCAATCCAATGTCATATAGGCACTGTGCACTATAATTTGTTATTGCTAACTCATTTGAGTCATGTCTACTCTTTGTAACCTTATTTGGGATTTTCTTAGCAGAGATACTGGAGTGCTTTGCCATTTCCTTCTCCAGCTCATTTTACAGATGAGCAATTGAGGCAAACAGGGTTAAGTGATTTACCCAGGGTCACCCAGCTAGTAAGTATCTGAGTCCAGATTTGAACTCATGAAGATGAGTATTCCTGACTTCAAACCTGGCACACTATCCACTGTGCCACCTAAACTAGCATCATTTCTGGAGTGCTATGGTAGCAGTGAAAAAATGAAAAATATAGTCATTTCATTTTGGTATTTGTTCTGAGTTGAAAAAATTGATTCGACTTCCCCTTATTCCCAAAATTGTCTTAAAACACTTTTATTGGATGTGTGTATACATATGTGTATACATACATGTATAAAAATCTATACATATATAGTATTTAGACCATTGCTACAGAATAACACACACACATATGCTCATTTCTGCACTTATTTTTAGAATTTACATAGTAAAAATGAGTATGTTAATGGGTTAAGTAAATTATCTTTGGTTCGGATGATAATTGAATTTATAGTCAAGAAAACCTGAGTTTGAATCCTGCCTTAGCTACTTACCAGACATGTTGTGACACTGGGAAAACCACCTAATTTCTATCAACTTCAGCTTCCCTGTCTATAAAATGGGTAACAATAGTTTATACCTTATAGGATTGTCGTGGGGATCAAATGAGATGATATTCCAGAAAGCATTGAGATTCTCCTCCTCACCTCAATTCATGTAGTCAGAGCACACAAAATGAGCTTTTAGTATGTAAACAAGATCCACCTATATTATAAAAGGGTTATCCTTTTATTAGCTATGAACTCCTCTCTGAGTCAAAAAGGGAACAATAAAATTACCTGAGGAAAGAAACTGTCCAGTCTTTTGGGAGTCTTGAATAATTAAGCCCTGAGGGCATTTTGAGCTCCAAATATTAGTTATTTTCTAACATCTCTACATAGGAGAGAGAAAATGATTTTTATTTCCTCTCACCTCCTTCCACCAGTCATGATGTATTGCAGTGACTTGATCATAATGAGACGCATTATTTACCAGTTCATGAATTCCCTGATTCAAGAGATCCCGATGTATAATTGAGGAAGAGAGATACATTTCTCCTAGAAACAGGGAGACAAACACTCAAAAAAGAAAACAGACTTAAGGAACTATCCTTGATAACCTAAAGTTGACTACTGCAGGAGAAAGACTCTAGGAACCCAACTTGAAGAGTCTGTGAGAAGCGAAGGGATTTCCATTTCCAGTGTCAAGATTTGTGAGATTCCTTTGCCGTATTTATCCTACATATATGCCTCACCACCGTTATATTCTGTTTGGGCCCAATCTTCCCAAGGATGCTGTGTCTGTTTATAGGAGAATGCACCCAGGTTTATGGAGGGAATATTTGGTAACTCCTCTTCTTGCTACAATATCTCAGTAAACGTCTTTGCTAAGATCTCATTAATTCTACTAGCTGATTATTAATTGGAAGTACTTTGGTGCTTTTGACCTAGAGTCATAGGAATAGTCACCTACTGGATTATTCCTAGAATTGGAGATAACGGATACTACCATTTGGAGCCCAATCCTTGAATACAAATTTGGGTAATAGCCCAGAAAGTAAGCTACATATGGGAAATACTTCGCAAATCTTAAAGCATTATACAAATGTGTATTGTTTTGTATTTACTCATGTTAAATGTTATCATTTATGTATCATTATTGTTATATATTGGAACTCGAGTTTAAATACTCTTACACGAAATTGCTTAAGTAAACTCCACCATAAAACAAGTAGAGTAGTTAAAATCTTTGGGTCTTTCTCTGATATAATTTGGATTTCTTGGTTTTAGGCTATATCTAAATTTAGACCTCCATTCTCTCACTGTGTTTGAATTCTCTCCATCTTCAGTTTCTTAGCTTTTATTTCCCTTCACAAATATGATTATAATGCTTGGTGTGAAGTTCCCAGCTGCTTTATTATCCAGTGAAGATTTGTTTTTGTTATTTCTGGCTCATGGATGGTCTTTCTCTCCAAAGGAAGGTCTCAGCGTATGCCCCTTCTTTACTGATTCCTTTGGTTATCCATAATTGTTTGGAACAGAATTATTGACTTTTTTAATCCCTAATTGACTTCATGGCTATCATAAAAAATTGTTCCCAATGAGTTGCACTTAAAATGTTCTCATTAACAGCACTAAATGGATCTTATTCTCTCAGCCCCTAATTTCCCTACTCATTTTTTCCTCAAACTCTGTAAAGTAGTATTTAACACCATGTTGTACCACTCCATTTCATTTTTTGGAGGAAAGAATATAAAATAACATCCATTAACATTTTATGTTTTATTTTGATCTAGCTTTTTTCTCTATTTGAATATTTCTTAGATTTTTACCTCAGTTTTTATGTCATAATATTCAGTGTAGTCTTTTTGGAGGGTTTCTGCTTTTATATAGCATACATCATCATAAAATACATTAAATATACTTCAAATATCACATAACAGAGAATTTTGGAGCTGAAAGGATTCATCCTCTTCTTTTGCTTTCATTTCCTCTTAAATGGAATGTTAGAAATTAAAGATGGGAGTATGGGATAGGAAATACACTAAATAAGTCATCTCATCTTCGTTACACTGAGAAGGAATAATTCCCTGAACTTAAATTTCTAGTGGTTCTTTTCAATTTAGTTTTATGGGTCTCAAGAGATTTCTTTCCTCGTTGTTTTCCTGACATAAAACATAAATTTTCTTTTCCATAATCCCTACCTGCTTCCCCTTTATGACCTCAAACATCTTGTTGCCCATCTGAGTGTCAAATACCTATGAAAATCAATGTTAAGATCCTTTGTATGCGTTCACATGAATTAGTGGTTCTGTCTAGCTCCCAGGTAGAGTCAAACAAGCTCACCATCATTGCAAGCATATAAAGCATTGGTAAGTTGTGTAAGGAATTGCCTGCTATCCTCAGCTGAGTCAGGCTGCCATCTCTAAGGAATCAGAAAGAGAGCTTACCAGATAGCTTTCACTCTGCCTTTTTCCGATAATTATTTTTTTTCAATACGTCTTTTGTCTTTTGCACAGTTTTAAGACACAAAGGAAAAACAATTTGCTAACACCAAAAACCATTGTTCTGCACTTGTAATGAATGTTTCCCTCTGGACACCAAGGAAATTTACTATACCAATTATGGGTGTTACTACCTGCCCCCGTCTTTTATCAAAGGAAAGACCTGAAAGGCTCAAAACTATTAGAAAATTAAAATGAGCCAGCAACCCATTGTTACTTCTCAAATGTGCTGAGGGGCAAGTTTCCAGAGCCCAAGTGTCTAATTATACGGATATGTAGAAGCAGCCCCACAAAATAGATTGATGTTTCTCTTTCTTTTCTAGAAGTTTCAGGATAACATCACTATGATTTGTTATATCCTGACTTCAATCAGAAAATTTCATCTTAGTCTCAAGTAAGAATCATGATGATGTCTTCTGCCCATTTTCCTGGAAGAGGACGTGGCAAACAGGTTACTTTTTAGTGCCTGAAAGCACAAAGCTTTTCGCTTTGTTCCCTACTTGAGTCAACAGTAAACAAAATAAAGTATGCAAATACATTTTGTAATTTGAATAATTTCTATCTTTCTAACTACATTATTATTATTATTATCTTGAATGATAATGAGTCTTGCCTAAGTATCCACCTTCAGGTATCAAGTTCTCTTTAAAAACCTAAAGTTCAACTTTGAACAAGATTGAGCATTTTAAAAAGCGAATATGTCCTTTTCTCTCTGGTTGCCTGTGTGCATCCGTGTGTGTGTGTGTGTGTGTGTTTGTGTGTGTGTGTGTAAAGGCCTATCCAAAAATTACTGCAGGCTAACAATAAAGGGAACAAAAGAGGAAATTATCAATAAAACATTAATGTTGCACCACTGTATTCCTGGAAACACATAATATTCATTCCTTTATTAACACTTCACTTGTCCTCCCCTTCCTTCCTTCCTTTCCCTTTTCCCCCTTTCCTCTTTTTCCTCTTCCCTTTTCCTCTCGTCTTTCCCTTTCTTGTTCCCCAAAGGAAGGCAAGTTGGAGGTTTTAGAAATGTTAGGTAATTCTGCTTCTGCACTTGAAATAGCCAGAGAAAAATTATGTCCCTCTTCCCTCTGTGATGTTGATATATCTCAGGAGTTGAATCTGAAAGATCAACACAAGACAAATATAAATGAGTTGCTTTGATAATATTTCAGTGGATAAAACACTGGGCCTGAATTCAGGAAGATGTTTGTTTGAATTCAGTCTATAACACTTAGCAGCTGTGTCACCCTGGGCAAATCACTTAACCTCTGCTTGCCCTAACTTTCCTCAACTGTGAAATGGGGAGAATAACAGCACCTACCTTCCAGCATTGTTTTGAGGATCAAATGAGATAACGTTTATAAAACACTTAGCAGAGTGCCTGGCACGTGATAAGAAGTATATAAATGCTTATTCCCTCCCTCACTCTCATCATCCCGATTTTACATGGGTTCTACCCCTGATTAAACCCTTTCCTCACAATGCATTTATTTTAAAGTCCTTTGGGAATGATACTTTCACTTTTTTTGTAGAAGACATCTAATGACTCCACAGTAGTGCTCTTCTATGAAAGAAAAATCTGGTGGAAAATGAAGATGTCAGGAAAGCTTGATACCCTGCTGGTTTTAGAACAGGCACATCTCTATCACGTATAATTTATCTTGGATGAGTTTTATGCCAGCATCACTGATGCAGTCCCTTAAAAATGAGACTCAAAGTCACGATTTTTCATTTCTCTTTTTTCTCTTAAATTCAGAACATGACAGAATGATGTAAAGTTTTCTAAATTTTTTTCTCTGAGATTATCCTTCTGTGATGAGTACACTATTGCAATGTAATCCCCTGGCATCCTCAAAACCTGAGTTTCTGTGAAGCATTAGAAAATTCCCAGAGCAAGTGCAACCCCGAACTACAGGTGTTTGACTAGAGAAGTCCCTCAGTGGGTGGTAATTATTTCCTCGTCTGCAGTCGTCTCATTGACAATCAACTGTCGATAAGCTCATGCAAGGTCAAGTTTTACAGAGATCTTCTCCCCAGCAGGAATCTCCCAGAGTTGATTGATTGCAGCCTCTTCTGAATGTGGGAGCTGTTGAAGTACATTATTAACATGGTACCGGTAATATTCTGAAGCCTTATCATTAGGATTAGGCCACCTCAAAACCCAGGAAGTTCCAATACCAGGCTCAAGGACATCTTGTTTGATTAGCAGTTCAAGTTCATCTTCATGTACTCTCTTTCTTAGGACAAAAAAGCGCTTTTGGTGCTTTCTGGTGAACTGGTGCAAAGAATGAA
Source organism: Phalanger gymnotis (assembly GCA_028646595.1). Lineage (NCBI taxonomy): Eukaryota > Metazoa > Chordata > Mammalia > Diprotodontia > Phalangeridae > Phalanger > Phalanger gymnotis. The sequence goes on along the minus strand of CM053623.1, from coordinate 125,278,933 downwards.
TCCAGATAGCACTGGCTCCTACTTCCTTTAAGAATGCTGTGAGGATCCTATTGACTAGCTTCCCTTTTTGAGGTAGTCTATTGCTTTGAAAGCTTTGGACACCATTCCTAGTTGTGTGGACTACTTCTTCCAAGATTTTATTTTTATGCTACTCTCCTTTTCCCTGTCTTTCTGTAGGTGCTTTATGTATTCTTATGCTGTTTTTTGTTGTGTACTCATTTTTTAGTCCTATTCAAATATTTGTGATCCTTTTTGGGGTTTTCTTGGCAAAGGTACTGGAGTGGTTTTGTCTTTTCCTTCTCCAGCTCATTTTACACATGAGGAAACTGAGGCAAACAGGGCTAAGTGACTTGCCCAGGGTAACACAGTGTCTGAAGCAAGATTTGAACTCAGAAAGAGGAACCTTCTTCACTCCAGGCCTGGTGTCACTTAGCTACCCCCCATCCTTTATGCTATTTACCAATCTTATATAGTAATTATATAATATAATATAGATTAGCATATATGTGTGTGTGTATGTGTGTATATGTGTGTGTTTGGGTGTATACACACACACACACATATACATGTTTCCTCCCCCCAATAAAGTTTCTTAAGAGCATGGTCTGGGGGTGGGGAACCTGTGGCCTTAATGCCACAGGTTCCCCATTCTTGTCATGTTCCTATAGGTTTCATGTTTTTCACACGATTTAAGGCAGAAAAATGATCAATATATTCTTTTTGAGCACGAGAAACTGAGTTTCAGAAAGGTGAAGTGACTTGTCTTAATTCCCACAAGTAATAAAGAACTGTGATACATCTCTTCTCTTTAAACTCCAGCACAAAACCTACTGCCTTGGACATCAAAGTCAACTTCTAAGTATTTGTTGAAGTGAATTGAATTGAATCATAACTAGAGTCACCTTCTAACTTTCATTGAGTGCCATTTATGAATGTCCTTGCAAATACTGCCATGTCTAAGACTTCTTGGCATTTGCCATCCTAATAGAACAAAACTCTGATGCTTCAGTTAAAACTAAATAATCAAAATCATGTTATACTAAGTGATGTAAGCCCTAATAGTCCTGGGCTTCCTATTAATACATTTCCAATGATGTACTGTCTCAGGTACTACTTTTTGCTGAGTCAATGTTCTGTGTCCTGGTAAGTTCAAATAAAAGGTCAGTTTAACTGTTCATGGCCACTGTTCTGGTGGGTCATATATTTACTATATCTACTTTTATGACCCTTTTGGGTGTTCCTTTCTGCCTGAGTATGATGAACAGCATAGCATATCTGTTAAAAAGCTTTTGTCTAAATTTCCATAACATTATGGTGTGGTTTTAGGGGCTATGATATTCAATGAAGCTGTTTCACAAGTCAGGTTTGGTTGTATAGAGAGAATCCTGGAAGTCTTCAACATGAGTTCATCATACAAAACAGTTTGGAAACATATCAGAAAAGGAATCTCGGTGAATATATATTGTTAAGACATATGGTACAACTGCAGTATTTTTGCTAAACTTCTGATTCCTTTTTGATATTTGAATATCTGAACTATCTCTTATGGTGCTGGTAAAACAATTCCACTTATAATTCAATGGACTAGAACTGAGAAGAGATGTTGAACCTTCAAATCACCCATCATAATTTGTAGAGCTCTTCCTATCCATCGATATTCTGCCTGGACTCATTCCCCACTAGTTAGCATACTCCCACTTACTGTCTCTATCTTGGTGAGAATGAACTCTTGACTGATGAAGAACCAACCCTTCCTTCCTGACCTTTGCTTTCTGCTTTTTCATTTTTGTCCACCTCATTTTGTCCACCTCAACCTTACCTTCACCCACAATATTCCTCTCTGGATTTACATATCCCTTTCATTTTACCCACTAGAAATGATGTTCTATAATTAGTATACTTCCTTTCGTTTTAGATTCCTTTCTGTCTTATTCCCTCTTTCTTCTGGCACTCACTGAGAATAATCCTCCTTCATCTCCCCCCACCTCCAAGACACTGCATTCCTGGCCATCCTTTATATCTCTGGTTGCATTTTCTCTCACACCCCATCTCCCCTCCTCCACCAACTTACTGGTCCCAATAAGGGAATGTACTCCTTGATCTCAGTGACACTTGAAGACTCTCCCTTTATGACCATCATTTAGAAACTATTCCTACTATGCGGTTTACTTTGTTTAGACTTATCATCCAATTCTGGTCTTGTTGTCCATGATCTATCACTACCACCAGGAATGTTTCCTTCATTCTCAGTGAGTTAAGTGCCTGGCTAACATTCTTTCTCTCCATTCCCATCCCTTGCCATAATATTACGTGACTTCAATATACATATATATGTATGTATTACATATATATGTGTGTGTATGCATACATATACATATATACATACACATACATTCTTATATATAAACAGACATATAAGGATATAGATATGTAGACACATGTCTTCCTCTGCACTCACATAGCTATCAGTATTGTTAAGGGCTTCATCACCTCTCACCAGAATTGCTACCTAGCCTCCTAATTAATCTCCCTGACTTGTGTCTCCCTGTTCCAATCCATATTCCACAGAGCTTCCACTTGAGGAAAAATGCTTTTCCTAAATCAAAGTTTGGATTAAATCACTTCAATAATCGGTAGCCTCATTACTCACTATTACCTTTAGGATCAATTATAAACTCCTTTTTTTAACATTTAAAATTCTTTTCGTCCTGGGCCTTTTCTGACTTTATAACCTTCTTATGTATTATCCCCCTCCACAGACTCTATGGTCCAATCAAACTGGTCTGCTTACAGTTCCCCATTCACAATGCTTCATCTCTGGTCTCTGAACATTTGCCCTGCATGTCCTCTATACCTTTAATGTTCTCCCTTCATCTTTCTGTCTCTTAGAATCCTCTGGCTTCCTTCAAGGCTCAGTTCAAGCAAGATTGTCTGCACTTGGCTTTTAAGAGTCTGCCAGTTGCTAGTGCCTTCCCTTTAGAGCTACCTTATAGCCACTGTGTATATGTCTTATGTATAGGCATAGATACGTGAGTTTCTACATTTTTTTTCTTTCATGATAATGTCAGCTCCTTGAGGATAGGGACTTGGCTATTTCTTCATATCCCTAGCACTTAGCATACTGCTTGGCATTTAATAAAGGATTAACAAATGCTTGTTTATGGATGAATTCCTCTAAATTATTAGTCCCTCTGGGGCTTCATGGGGCAACCTATCCACTCCTTATTCTATTAGAGTCTTGTCCATGCCCTCTTTTAAATTCTGTGCAGTGGGTCTACACAATGTACGAGAGACCATTTTATGTATCTTTTTTTTTTTTTACAAATTTGTGTATGATAATGCAATACCAATGCTGTTAATCTGTTATTCTAGTATCCAAATGGCCAGCCTATACCCGTTTCCCACCACACATCTACTAAATGATATTCTTTTTATGCCACTTCTTACATGCAATTAACAATAATAAGCTAAAGTATACCTACCATGAATCTTTCTTCTTAGCTATCCATATTTATGATTCTTTGGAGATTTTTGCTGTTTCATGATTCAGAATAATAGAACATTAAGAAAATTTGCTATTAGAAGGATAGATTTTAGATTCAAAGATCATGTAGGGAACATTGAAAGTGCTACCCAGTTCTTAACATGTAGTACTGCCTGCTACCTTCCCCCAAATCAATTCTAGATGCAGCTCATTGCCCATCTACAGTATTTGCTTACCTCCTCATCTACATAGCTGGAAGGACTTTGAGTGTGTTCCCGTAGAGGGATGGGACCAGTAGTTTAAAAAGTGATTGGGTGGTTATAGATTTAGAGTTGAAATGGAAAATTTTCATTAGAGGAATATTTGAATTGAATCTCCTAATTTACAGGTAAGAAAACTGAGGCTTTCCTGGGTAGCTCTTTTCCGTTTTTGTGGGGATGGTGGCAGTGATTAAAAAAAGTGGGTAGAGGATGCTAAAAAAATATAGTTTTAATATTGTGCCTAATCATTAACTGTTGTTACTTTAAATGTGAAATTCTCACCCTGTGAACCAACCTGCTAGTAGTAGGGGAAACATCTTTCATGAGACAGTTGTTCATCTTGTTTTACAGTGCTTATTATTAGCATATATTGAAAATATCGCTACATGGATAATTTCAGCAACTCTGCTGTTAGAAAATGGGAATTCTTCTCGTAACTCTTCTTTGTGTTCAGACTGGTCATAAGCATTTGAAAACATTCAGTTTCTGTTGTTTTATTATTGTTATTGTTTACATTTTCACTGTTCTGTTCTTATGTCTATTGTTTTTCTAGTTCTTAATCCTTGACTTTGCATTAATTCATGAATCTTTCTAAACTTTTCTGTTTTCATCATATTCATAATTTCTCACAGTATTTTAATTTTCCATCCTATTCTTATACAATAATTCCCCAAATAACTGGAAAAAATCTCAGATGGCATTTCTTCCAAAAATAAGTGGTTGAAAGTACATCAGTGACTACGATCCCATATAACCACTTTCTAATCTCTATAAATTTCCTTCATGAGAATGATGTTCAATACACGTGTTCAGGTGCCTTTGATTAATACACAGACACACACACACACATATACACACAAAGGAAAGGACAGGTTAGCATCCACGATCATTTACTTCACACCTTATCTTAGCAATCACACAACTGAATATTATAAAGAATAATTCCCTCAATTCTTGTCTTCAGATACTCCTTGAACACTATGTGCATTTCCCCATTGTCACCAATCACTCCCCATCCTGTATTACAAATATCTGTGTTTTATGTTATGTCTCCCTTGTAGACTATAAGGTCCTCAAGGAAAGGACAGTCATTTTGTTCCAAACTAAAGCATTGTTTTGATTTCTGAGCACCTAGCTCAGAATATAGGAAGCATGTAATAGTTTTTATTGGATTGGATTGGTCTAACTCAAGGATATCTGTAGTGTCAGGGGAAAGAGGGAGGGGAGAAAAAGTCCCTCTATGAGTCACAACAAGTTTCCTGACTAACATTAAACTTATCCAAGCAGCCATTTTAAGCACAGATTCAACTCAGATCTTAAAATTGGGAGGTCATATTGAGTTTTACTACTCGAGGGTTAAGTTTGCCTATGGCTGACTACCTTTAACATATTTTCTGCTCTTTGCTGAAATCAGTGTTGTTTCATAACTTGCAGTAAGGCACTATATGAGTAGACTTTCATATAACGCTTTGTTTATTGTTACAAAACCCCATCCTAGGAAACACAGCAGCATACAGTTATGGGATCTCAAAAGGAACAGAACACTAACAGGAACTCACTAAGAATAAAAACACTAACACTGGAACAGAATGCTCCCTGGTATGTACAACAGTTTCAAATCATTTAATCTCACCCCATGCCATAATCACTCTTTCTATAATAAATAGGGATGAAAATATTTTTACCGAAGTTTTTATATAATGAATGTTGCCTATTTATTCATTAAAGGTTGGATAGAATTCAGGAAATTTGTCTATCAATAACAATCTTTTGTATCTTTTGATTCAGAGAACCCTCAATGCTAGGCAAGGAAGTTAAATTTGTATTTATTGCCTAATATATACCAACATAACAGGACTTTTTGGTCATATGAAAGAATTGGAAACATAATAGATGCTCATCAATTGGGGAATGATTAAACAAATTGTAAAAGAAGAATGTGATAAGATGCTATTATACTCTAAAAAAATAAAGATTAAGAAGAATACAAGGAGGCATAGGAGGACTTCCATGAACTGATACAAAGTTAAATAAGCAGAACCAGAAAACAAATATACAATTAATACAGCAATCGAAGTGGAAAGAAAAACAACAGTAAAATCAAAACTGAATACTGCAAAATTGTAATGACCAAGCTTGGCCTTGAAGAAGATATATGAGAACTCATATCTCTCCTATCTTTGGAGAGTTGGAAAATTGTGGTTGTAAAATGTCGTTTTGCTGTCATACTTGGCTGATATGTTGGTTAGCTTTGCCGGAGTGTTTTTTTTCCTCTCGTTTTTATTCTTTGTTGTAAGAGATAGCTTTCTAAGTGGGGGAAGAAGAGGGAGGAGGAATATATTGGGAAAAGAAAGTGATGTAAAACTTTGAAAAAAATAAAGCTGTCAATTCTTCTAGGAGGAAAAAGCATCTAAATTGTTTCATATGATTTGTTACTGTCTTGGTCAGACTACACTGAAAGCTGTTTTGAAAATAAATCCTATTAACTACTTAGAGGAAAAGTAAAAGTGAATAGCAGCTTAAAAGATAACAGAGTTTAAGATGATACTTCTTTCACTGGCAGTAGTTTCTTGTTAACTCTGAAAATATGAAAATAGATAAAAATGACTTATAATATCACCATTTAAAAATCTTATTATTTTATTTTTCCCAATTACATGTGAAATTATTTTAACAATCTTTTTTTAAAAATGGGTTCCAAATTCTCTCCCTTCCTTCATTGCCCCCACAAGAAGGCAAGCAATTTGACATAGGTTATACATGTATATTCATGGAAACAATTTTCAAGTAAGTAATTATGTGAAAGAAAACACAGACAGAAAGAACCAAGAAAAATAAAAAGTATCTTTGATCTGCATTCAGGCCCTACCAGTTCTTTCTCTGGAGATGAACAGCACTTCTCATTATAAGTCCTACAGAATTGTCTTGGATCGTATTGCTGAGAATAGCTAAGTTATTCATAGTAGATCATCATACAATATTGGGGTTACTGGGTACAGTGTTCTCCTGTTTCTGCTCATTTCACTTTGCTTTAGTTCATATAAGTTTTTTCTTTTTTTTCTAAGAGCATGCTGTTTATCATTTCTTAAAGCACAATTGTATTCCGTCATAATCATATACCACAACTTGCTCGGCCATTCCCCAAATGATGGACATCCCCTCAATTTCCACTTCCTTGCCACCACTAAAATAACTACTATAAATACTTTTATACACAAATGTCCTTTTCTTTTCTTTCCTTTTCTTTTTATCTCTTTGGGATACAGACCTAGTAGTGATATTGCTTGGTCAAATGGCTGTATGGTTCTATTGCCCTTTGGGCAAGGCTCCAAATTATTCTCTAGGATTGTTGAAAGAGTACAGAACTTCAAGAACAGTGTATCAGTGTTTTAATTTTGCCACATCCCCTCCAACATTTGTCACCTTCTCCCTCTGTCATATCAACCAATCTGATAGGTGTGAAGCCCAGAATTGTTTTAATTTGCATCTCTCTCATCAGTAGTGATTTCAAGCATTATTTTCATATGACTATAGACAGATTTGATTGCCTTGTCTGAAAACTGCCTGTTGATATCCCTTGTTTCTACAAATTTGACTCCATTTTCTGTCTGTTTGAGAAATGAAGTCTTTATCAGAGACACTCACTATAAATTTTTTTCACATTAATGATTGTCAACTATGTATTTCCCTCCATCTTATTTTGCCCCTGTTTATCCTATTCTCCCTCTCTTTTTACTTTGTCCATTGTCAAGAGTTTGGCTTCGACTTTTACCTCCCCCAAACTGCTCTTCTTTCTATCAGCTCTTCCCCTTCTTGTCCCCTTCCCTTCCTACTTTTCTGTATAATAAGGTAGATGTTCACACTTAACTGAGTGTGTATATTATTCCCTCTTTAAACCAATTCTGATAAGAGTGAGGTTCATGTGCTCCCCTCCCCACTTCCCTCATTTCCCCCACCCCTGTAAAATATCTTTCAGCCTTCTTTTATGTTAGATAATTTACCCCATTCTACTTCTCCCTTTCCCGTTCTCCCAATGCATACTTATTTCTCATCCTTTAATTTTATTTTTTTGGATAATCATGCCATCCCATCCACCTCATACCTCTGCTTTCTGTCTATGTATACTCCTTCTAAGTGCTCTAATAATGAGAAAGTTTTTTAGAAGTTATAAATGTCATTTTCCCATATAGGAATATAAACAGTTTAATTTATCAAATCCCTTATAATTTCTCTTTCCTGTTTACCTTTTTATCCTTCTTTTGTATCTTATATTTGAAAGTCAAATTTTCTATTCTACTCTTGTCTTTTCATCAGGAATTTCATTGAATGCCCATTTTTTCCCCTAAAGAATTATGCTCAGTTTTGCTGGATAAGTGATTCTTGGTTGTAATCCTAGCTCTTTTGCCCACTGGAATATCATATTCCAAGTCCTCTAATCCTTTAATGTAGAAGCTGTTAAATGTTGTGTTATCCTGACAGTGACTCCACAATATTTGAAGTGATTCTTTTTTTTGCTGCTCGCAGTATTTTCTCCTTTATTTGGGAGCTCTGTAATTTGGCTATAAAATTCCTGGGAGTTTTTATTTTGGGATCTCTTTCAGAAGTTGATCAGTGTATTCTTTCAATTTCTAGAACACCAGGGCAATTTTCCTTGATCATTTCTTGAAAAAATGATGTCTAGGCTCTTTTTTTGATCGTGACTTTCAGGTAGTCCAATAATTCTCAAATTATCTCTCCTAGATGTGTTTTCCAGGTTAGTGATTTCTCCAATGAGATATTTCACATTTTCTTCTATTTTTTCATTATTTTGATTGTGTTTGATTGTTTCTCGATATATCATAAAGTCATCAGCTACCACTTGCTCAATTCTAACTTTTAAGGAATTATTTTCTTTATTGAGCTTTTATACCTCATTTTCCATTAAGTCAATTCTACTTTTCAAGTTCTTCAGCAATCTTTTTGTTTATCTTACTTGATTTTTAAAATCCTTTTAGAGCTGTTCTGTGACCTGAGACCAATTCACATTTTAATTTGAGGTTTTGGGTACAGGAATTTTAACTTTGTTGTCTTCTTCTGAGTGTGTGTTTTGATTTCCTTTGTTACCATAGTAATTTTCTATGGTCAGAATTTTTTTGCTCATTTTACAGCCTATTTCTTAATTTTTAACTCTATGCTAAAGTGGTGATCTGCTTCCTAAGTGGAGGGGGCATTGTCCTACGCTTCAAGTTATTTGTGCAGCTGTTTTCGGGGGTAATTCTGGAGACCTATAAGTTTTCAGCTCTTCAAAGGTAATATGATCTAGGGAGAGGTAAGCTTACTACTCTCCTGTATTGTGCACTGATTTGTGAGTGACCACAAGCACTCTTTTCAGCCATGGAACTGTGACCAGGATTCCTGCTTCCCTGTGGCTGGAAGCTCTGCTGTGCTAGTGCTCCTCCTTGCATTGGAACTAAGACCCAGGACTGCAACCAAAATCCAAGTATAGGTAATGCAACCAAGTCCTGCCCCTGGTGCCAGCAAAAGGACCCCTATAAATCTCCTTCTGACCCATTATCCGATCCCCTTACCATCTGTGGGCTCTGAGAGGTCTGGCACCACTACTGCTGCCACTGATTCAGTCATTCTGAGGCCTGATCCTGGTTTTCTGGGGCTCTGTCTACACTTAACTACACTCCTGTCTCACCCTGATCTAACAGACCTTTCCTGTCAATCTTCTAACTTCTGTCTTGGGCTGTAAAATTGTTTCACTCCATCTTTTGTGGGTTCTGCTGCTCTAGAATCTATTTAGAGTTATCATTTAAAGATATTTAGAGAGGTTTGGGGAGAGCTCTGGCGAGTCCCTTCCTTTATTCCACTATCTTGGCTCCACCTCTACCACCATTTTTTGAGAGAAATAAGTTTAACTAATACCAAGCAGTCAACACAGGCAAGGGACCAAAAATCATATCATCTCGCAAATGCTTTACTTCTGTAATGATAATCAGGACAGGACTTTTTGCAGTTCTCTCTTGGGATGCTAAGGCTATCAAGTGCCTTTAATGAGTCTCCCCTTTGTTTGAATGGGGCAGGTAAAGTGGGATCTTTTTGTTTTGGATTGTTTCTCAGCACTAAGGCAATGGGGAGTCATTGATATGTATGTGATATGGTGCTAGTGATTGAAGAACTTTCCCACACCCTAAATGCTAAGTTGGCCCCAGCCCTCAGAGTCCTGAACAGGGTATAAGACCTCTGAGGTTGGTGCTTTGCTTTTAGGGGTATATTCATTGAAAAAGTATTGGTGATAAGACTCTGTGCAAACCATTGAAACAGCGCCCCCACCCCCACCCCGGTTTGAAAACCCAGATGTTGGTGCTTCTCTGGTAACTATTGTGATTTGATCAGACAAGAACTGTCTATTGATCTGTTGATAATGTATGCATGTAATTTCTGTTTATATTTGCCCTGAAGTTTAGGGGGCTGATTTTTTCCGCCTCAACTAAGTGAATGATATATGTGTGTTTAATTAAACTGAGATTGTTAACCCCTTAAAGTTGCTTTCCTTAGAAAATCAGATCAAAGAACCTGTGTTGGCTGTGTGCTCTTCTTGTTGGTCTTACACAGCTACAGTAGCTGCTAGCAGCATCATTGCTACAAATTCCTAGGAGGAAAAAACCCAAAGGATAGTTCAGGGCAGTGTAGGCAGTATGGCCTTGCAAATTATGGAAAAACAATGAAGTGGAAGATAAATTTGCAGATGTCATTCTAAGAGCTTGTATAGATGAAAATGGAAACACTAGTTAAGCCCCAAAGGGACAAATTAAGTGTATTGGATGGAAGTTACAAAGAAGCTAATTTAGGTTTGACATCCAGAAAAACTCTGAATGGTTAGAGCTGTCCAAAAGTGGGATGACCTGACTTGAGAGGTAGTGAGTTCCACCTTCTTCAAGCAGAAACTGAATGATCGCTTATTCAGTATGACATAGTAGGAGTTCCTTTTGTGCATGGGTTAAATGGGAAGTCCACTGAGACCCATTTCAACTCTCACATTCTATGGTTCTGTAAAATAGGTGCAAAATGGAACAGTTTTGTCAGCATTTGTATATCCATCTATTCCAATAATGGATGACACTGGAATTGTTACAATTATCCTATAACACTTCAGTACCCAATGTACCACATGAAGAAATGGAATGGTCACTTAACAAAAAGGAAATTGAGAAGAACAACTAGAACAGTCAGTGCACACAGAAGAAATATCTGCTTGAGTAAAAATATTTTTGAAAGCACTAAGGGATCAATTTTCATGATGCCTCAAAAAAAAAGCTAGGATGTCAAAAGATTGGGGAGAAATCATGAATAACTGAGTAAAAGGAGACTGAGAAGACATCAGCAATTACAGTACATATGTCAATTTTCTCATTTCTCTGAAATCATCTTGAGTTTCATCTACACAGATATGAAGAGGTGATATCCTTGATGAAAATATGAGAAGGGAACAGGTTTGAAGAAAATTTTCTGTCAATCAACGGCTTTACATTTACAAAATTAACTGAAAGGTGTAAAGATTGCAAGACCCCATTGTGATGACAGCTTTTTAGTTATCAAAAGCAAGGGAGAAATGGGAAAAGCAAAATGAAGAAAACAGGTTTTCCTCCAACAAAAGCAATCTGACTCCATTCTACCCCTCTAGAATAATTGTACATTATTTCCCTCTGTGTAGTTTATCCTACAGTTAAACTGGGCTACTTGATTTTCCCAATATATGACATCTCCTCTCTTTGTGCCCTTGCAAGTCTGTCCCCATGGAATTTTCTCCCTCCTCATCTCCATTTCTTTGAATCTCTAGGTCTCTTGGAAGCTGATTTCATGTTTCACCTCCTATATGAGGCCTTTTCTAATCCCCCATTTGTCAGAAAATTTTCTATTCTAAAATTAGCTTATATATTTACGTATATAAATACTATCTCCCTCTAGTAGAACATAAGATCTTTGATTGCAGGATCAATTTTCTTTTTTTTTTCTTTGTGTCCCCAGTGCCTAGCACAAAACCTATATATCATAGTAAGTATTCAATAAATGCTGGTTAAATGGAATTTAATTGTAGGTTATATGAAATTGTTTGGTAGATGTGAACACAGAGGCAATTGTTTTTTTTTCTTTTTTTTCTTTTTTTTGTTTTTTTTTTAATTTATTTTTGACATGTTTGGTTTTCAGCATTG
>CM053623.1:125236943-125266491 GCA_028646595.1 Phalanger gymnotis | reverse complement strand
CCCTGCTTCCCTCTGCCACTTTGTCGGTTCTGCAGCTCTAGAATTGGTTCAGAGCCATTGTTTTATAGGTTTTGGAGGGATTTGGTGGGGAGCTCACGCCAGTCACTGCTTCCCAGCCGCCATCTTGGCTCCACCCCCCCCATCGACTCCAGCAATTGCAATCCTTAGATTATCATAGGATCACAGGTGAGTTGGAAGGGACAGGATATCAATGTAATGTGATGCAGAAAGGGAGATGGATGTTGTCTAAAATTATTTACAGTTTTTGTGAAAAATGTCTAAGATAAAGTCTAAATGCTAGAGGACTTCCTTATAGATCTTCTATTTGCTTCTTTGTAGAAATGCTTTGTTTTTCAAATCTCAGAAAAAAATAGCCCATCCTTAGTAAGATCCACATTCACTCATAAGACATCAAGTGAGATAACATATATAAAGTGTTTTTCAAACTTAAAATGCTAGATAAATGCTGGCTATCATTATTGTTGTTATACATGTGTATATGTATATGTAAACACATATATCAACCTAGCAGTTTAATTAGCACAAACCACCTCAATAAAGTATGCTAATAGGTAAGATAGTCTATCAGTACATATATCTTAAACAGATAATTTATATATCATTAAATGTACTGTTGAATGGGGGGAAATGATACACAAAAAGAAAATGGAAAGTTGGGGCATATCCAGAGGATATTCTGCACTTGGGGGTAATGTTCATGAAGTTGAAACCAAGCAGAGTAGATAAAAGGAAGAAACATTAAACCAGAAATCTGAAACACTCTTCAAGTTAGTGCCTTGGTCAAAGTAAACAAGAAAAATCAGCTCTCCATAGAATAGAATCTGCTCAGTCTAATTGGCTTTCACTATCTTGGTATAGCAAACAGAGCTCATGTTACAAATATGCAGTTTGGCTCTTTGGACAATGCAAAGAAGCCTAGCCAGCTCTTCACTAAGCAGGATGCTATATTGATCAATCATCACTTAGACTTATAGTAAAGCTGCTACATTTCATATTATTTTCCTCTGCTTTTCTCTATCAAACTAGAGAAAGAAGTAGAAAGCAAATAGGACTTCTTGAGATGCTTCAAGTTTATCAAACTATAGATGGTACTGAAACACAGTACCTGAAAATGCTACAAGTTAAGCTCTCTCCCAATAGCAGGCTCACACCTTATCATCCGCTAATCAACGAAGCAATACTCCCCCTCTCCCCCATTAGCAACCTCCCAAGTATAGCAGCTAAAGTCTTCCTGTCAGCTGACTATGCCTGCTGGTGACCTCTTAATTCTGGTTTTTTGTTTTTGTTTTTTTCTTTTTGCTGTGTTCCTGTTAGAGATGCTTCAGTCTTTTTAATGGATCAAATCACCATGTCCTGGTGATAATGACATCTTTCCTTTAGAAATTAAAACTTGTAAAATGCAATTTTCTATCAGGAAATTAACACTCCTTACAGCCTCCAAATCTTTTATTTATCACTGTTTTAACTTATTAAGCTTTTAAAAAAGTAACGTGCAGGGGCAGCTAGGTGGTACAGTGAGTAGAGCACTGGACCTGGAGTCAGGAGGGCCTGAGTTCAAATGCGGCCTCAGACACTTGGCACAATTACTAGCTGTGTGACCTTGGGCAAGTCACTTAACCCCAATTGCCCTGCCAAAAAAACAAAATAAAAGTAACTTCCAAATAAGATGAGGAATCACAATATCTCGAAGTAGCAATAATTTCTTTACTACAGTTTCTGGCATATCATAATCATTTAATAAATGTTGGCTGATGACTAATGTACAAATATGTTTAATATGATTGTATATATTTATATATAGCCTATATCGGATTGCATGTCATCTTAGGGAGGGAGAAGGGAAAGAGGGGAAAAATTTAGAACTCAAAATCTTATAAAAGTGAATGTTGAAAACTAAACAATAAGTTTTAAAAAATAATAAATGTTGGCTGACTAAATGCCCTCGAACTGGATTTTTCAGGCCATTCCTTTGAGGGGAAGTTCTCTGTCCAGTTTTTAAAGTCAGTCTAGTCATTCAAACAGCATTTATTAAGTGACAGAACTCTGTGCTAAGCTAAGAACAGAACTAGAAATGCAAAAGAAGGCAAAAAACAGTTTCTTATCACAAGAAGCTCGTGGTCCCAGGGGACCAATGTACAAACAAGTATATACAAACAAATTCTATATGCGATAAATTGGAGGTGCTCAACACCGAGAAGTCAGTAGTTTTAACAAAGATAGATAAAAGCTTTTTGCAGAGAGTAGGACATTAGGCAAGACTTGAAGAAAACCAGGGAAGCTGTGAGGCAGAGATGATGATGATGATGATGATGATGATGATGATGATGATGATGATGATGATGATGATGATGATGGAAACAGAGACAGAGAGAGTGTGTGTGTGTGTGTTCTAGTCATGCAGGACAGGTTGGAAAAATGCCCCGTGCTTGGACATAGGTTGGGTTGTTCGAGATGCAGCAAGTAAGCCAGTGTTACTGTACTACAGGGTATGTGGGAAGTGTATCAGATGTAAGGTGGACAAGTAAGAAGTACTGAAAGTTGATTAAATGGAGGATGACATGGTCACACTTGTACTCCTAGTCTGTGTCTCTCCTTACATTTAACCTAAAAGTTGCGTTTCATCACAAGTGAATTTTATGCATTTTTCATACACAAAACTTCAACCAAACTGTGCATATGAAAGGGGCAGCAACTTACATCCATCACTAGTTGATTTGATCCTTTTTCTTTACATATAAGTTCATATTCTGACCTCAGAGAATTGTTCAGCAAGATAGTCCCATACAATGGGGAAAAAAGATATAACTTGCATTTTAAAAATCTCAACCTGATATATTTAACTTGATGGTATCACTAAGGAAATGTATACTTGAAAAAGGAGACATATATTTATGTATATATATGTGTGTGTGTGTATATAGTATATATATGTATATATATATATGTGTGTATATATATATATATATATATATATATATGTAAGCATATCCTCTTACTTTTTTGCAGACCTAGAGAACTGTGTTTATGGAATAGTGACCATAATATCAGACTTTTTTCCAATATGTTGCTTAGTTTTGATGAATTTTATTTTTCATTCTTTTTTTTTAAATAAAGAATGACTTCCTTAGATCAGAAGGGAGGGGCAATACACTTTAGGAAAGGTGGGTGATGTAAAAACAAAAGACATCAGTAAAAAAAGTAATTAAAAAAAGGAAACGGTCTAGTCATGAAGTGACAATGAGGGATAAGATGTAGGAAGGCCCCATTTATGCCCATTAAGTGCTCAAAAAACCCTAGAGGAAGACTCTAGTTCATTCTCTCAGGAAGATTTATGGGTATACTGAGACAAAAGTCACACAAGATGAAAAGCTATAGTTGGATATGGACTATTATTTGTTCTAGTGAACAGAATATTCCAAATATTGAAGTACAAATTAACTTCATCAAAATATTAAATAAGAAAGAAGTGGCAGTGGAGGCCCTTTGTTGTTATTTGAAAGGTTTCAAAGGTGACCATAAAAATACAACTTAATCTATCTTCATACCAATTGTGTAGATGCATTTATAAAAGATTTTTCTTCTGTCCCTATGGTAGCTCGTTTCCTTTCCAGATACACACACACACACACACACACACACACACACACACACACACACACACACACACACACACAATATGGAGAAACCATTACCAGAATTAATATCTTAAAATTTTTGTTAGTCTATGCTCTACTCTGAAAAAATCGAAGACTAATCCTGGACTTCTTTCAAAAAAAGTAAAAAATTAATAGAAATTTAAAATATGTTTTAGATAAAATAGGTTAAAATTGACAATGTCCTTTGTGGTTGATAACCATCTTACTAGTTTTCCTAGAAGGATGTCAGTCAAGAAAAGATTAATCTTAATTATAAAAATAATCCCTAGAAGAAGAAAGGAAAAGAGATAGGATTGTTTCATTTTTTTGTTTTTTTCCCTCCCCTTGAGTTCAAAAAGCTTAAAGCATGGATTGGTTTTCTCACTTTGTTTCCTTTTCTGATTGCTTGCCATACTTTTAATGATAAAGAGTGAAGAAATGCTTCAGAGAATAGTATTTGGTTTATTCAGTGCCTTTTATCCTTAAAGTTTATGTAAGTCAAGAAGTTAGGTGCTAGCCAGGCAAGGACCATATAGGCAAGTAGAACATCTACTATATTTTTATATCTAATATGATCTTGAAATCAGCCAGATTTTTAAAGTTATACAATACAAAATGAAAAGATTCATTCATTCCTCTACCAACAAAATATTTTCAGCCCTTGTCTTCAGTCCAGAACTCTGAGCTTTCCCAAATTTATTAAAGGAACAATATAATAATATTTAATGAAACTATTAGAGTGAAAGAGAAATTACATTCTATACCTCACTGCAATAAAACTGAATAAGATTAAATGTGGTTTTGTGGATTGCCTTTTTTGCTTTGTAAGACAGTAAGCCATAAATACCTGGTCGGGACAAATATATTTATATGTAGTTTGTTCAAAATATGATAGGCCATGTCCTATGAGAGGAAAAGGCATCTCTAATTTCCCCATCTTTAATCTTTTCCTGCAACCATGCTCAGGTCTCCTCTATCCTAAAAACAATCACCACTTTGATACTGTTATTCACTAATCCTGTCTCCTTCATCTTTTCTTTCCATCACTGTTAATATTTTTTACAAATATCTATATCTTACTATACCATCGTATTATACCCCTTTAATTGTTTGTTTTGTCTCTATCATTGCTGAAATTGCTCTCTCCAAAGTTACTTCTGGCACCTTTGTTGCTAAATCCAATGACATTTCACTCATCAACCTTGAACTTCCTGAAGATTTGAAGTGAAATTATACTCATAAGAACACATTATATACTCTTGATGCCCTTGGCTTTTGTGAATCTGTTCCATTTTGTTCTCCTGTTCAACTGATGACTACTTAAAAATCTTTTTCATTGATCAGTCTTCTTTCTCTAGCTTCCTAAATATTGATATCCTTTATTTTCCTTAACTATCCTGAAATTTTTGACAGTGTCACCCACCTTATGCTTCCTAATACTCACTGCCCTTTCAGCTTCCTATTTTAATTTTGTAACTGCTACTTTGAAGTGCCCTTTTTATTTAATCTCCAGATTTTGAGATACTGAATGAACCTTAGATGCTATCTAATTCACAGAATTCTTGATCAAGTTTCTCCTCTGTATATCATCTTTGACAATTTGCCACCTAGCCTCTGCTTAGAGACCTTTAGTGAGAGAGAACTCATTACCTCCTATAGTTACTCACAGCACTTTTGATTGGCCACAACTCTGGAGACATTTCTTTATTATATTGACCTAAAGTCTGCCTCCCTGCGACTACTATGTATTGTTTCTACTTTTGTCCTCTAGGAGAGGTCTAATCTCAGTTAAGTCCTGGACTTAACTCTTTGGAAGTACTTTCTTTCCCTGCCTCCTCTATTTCTTATTGGATGGCCCTTCTTAAAATTTCTATTTTTAATAAAGGCATTTGTGTCAGCTATCTCTTTGTTTCTCTGCAGCATGCATTGCTACCTTTCTCCGACTTTCTTTACCATGTCCCCTGACCTAATACCATCACATTTGCCTTGCTTCTGTATTTCAACTTCCTTCAGGTTTTATGTAATGGCTTCCCCCCATTAGAACATAAATTCCTTGAAGGCAGGGACAGCCTTTTCTTCTCCTGTATTTTTATTCCCAGTAGTTAGTGCTTAAGTTCTTGTGGGCTGACTGTTGACTAGTCCCTTTCCTGATAATCTTCCTACCCTGTCATTTCTGGGTTAATATCCTCAATTCTTTCAACAAGACAGTAACAGTCCAGTCACTGGGTTTTCCATCCCTCTTCTAGATATGCTATAACTTATCTTTATCTTTTCAAAAATGCCTCACTCAGAACTAAACACAATAGTTATCCCTTCCACATCACCACTTTCCCCATTGAGGTTTCCATATATGGAACATCAGCAAGATAAATCAAATGGGAATTTTGGGGGAGTTTTGTAGAAACTGCAGACTACAATGCATAAAATATATGTATAGTACTATATAATATCTGTATGTTTTATCTTTTAATACCATAATAATTCAGATTTCTTCTCTGGTGTAAGAGGAGGAACAAAAAAATGTTACTCGGACTTTGCAGATCACAGAGGCACGATTCCTCTAACCCCAGAGATATGGAAGGGATAACTGTACTCTAGATGAGGTCTCATTGGAATAGATTGTAAAGGAACTATGAGCTCCCTTGTTCTGAATACAACCTCTCTCTTAATGCAACCAAGGAGAGCATTAATATTTAACCACTGAATTCTATTCAAATCAGTTCAGTAATCATTATCAATTAATTAAACATTTATTTATTATATTGAGCTAAACTTCTAGAATTCTGAAGTCTAGAATTCAGCCTTTTACATCTATATTTTATATAATGTTCAACTGTATTCAAATATGAAAAAATAGTATAGTCTCTGTCTACTGGGAATTCATAGCCATTAATAGGGAGAAAAAATACGTAGACAAATAAGCATATAAGAAATAATGCGATAAGGATAAATGGATCAGTAATCAAATTGATAAGACCATTATTTCTGGAAAGTGTATATCCATTGATTGCCCCCATGGCTCAACAAACCATTTTTATGATGCCTCAGGCACCTTATCTATATGCATTTTCTCCCCAGATAGAATGTAAACTTCTTAAGAGTGGGGGCTGTCTCACTTATGTATTTGTATACCCAGATCTTAAAATCAAGCCTGGCACGTATTAAGTACTTAATAAATCCTTTTTTTTTCTTTTAGTCATTCAAGGAGAGAATTAAACAATGATGAGTAATGTGAGCTTCGAATAACATTTTTTAAATGAAATTAATTAGCAGGGAACAAACAAATGGTTCCTGATGTGATAATCATTCTTGAGTAAGATCACTATGTAGAGTCAGGCCATTAAGTTGCTAGTATAAAAATAAAAATCAATACCAAATTAGAAAGTCAAATTAAACTGAACAGAAATCGCAACTTGCAGCTAAAAAAATAATGTATTTCAATGACTTGTCAGTGCTGGAAATGGGAAATGAACATTAACATAGCACAGAACCATTTTTCAATGAAATTTTAACTAATATAAATAATCACCACAGGTAGAAGAGTAAAAGAGACTAGAAACTGCATTAGCCAGCAAACACTTGATGCTCTTGCTAAGTACAGGGATATGGCCACTTAAAATTACCAACTTAGAATTCCAGTTTATTTGGAAAATATTATGGAAGAAGACTGGGAAGGATTATAATATTGTCACCTTATGAAATGGAAAGAAGTGGTGAAGGGGAAAAGCAAGTTTATGAATAGCTTGATGTGAGTCCAGAGTCAGCCAAAGTGTTCTGGGAACACATTTGAATAAAACTGGAAGGACAACGAACAGTAAAAAACAAACAAAAAAAAAGATTTGTAAAGACTTTTAAAAGTTTCTTTAATAGGCTACATTATATGATGAATTGAGAATTCTGTATTTGTGTATGTAATACATATTATGTATTACATGATTATGTATTACATTATTATGTATAATGAATTATGTAGTGTTACAGAAAGAAGGTGATCAGAAAAGAAGCGTGCCAGCATTAGATAAAACATGGATAGCCTGCATACTTCATTAGCAGCAATGTCATGTAAAGAAACTTAGAAATGAATTTCTAGCATGTCAATTGGACCCTTCATAGTAGATTCAAAGGAGTATGTGAACAAGGAGCTGCCTTCCTTTCTTGACAGTTACTAGAATGGCAGACTAGCTCAATGCCATAAGATATCATCCTGGGATTTCAAAATTTATCATGCTACCCTTTTGGATGAGTTGTAGCTATTTCAGCTACACAGTGGTACAATTAGGTAATTTAGCAATGACTAAATATAACTGAGTACAAAGAGTAGGAATCAACTTGGAGGGAAGTCTTTAGTGGAATACCCCAGAGATCTATCTGTAATTTTCTACTGTACTTAGTTTTTATCAATAACTTGGATAGGGATAAATAGAATGCAAATGGCATAAAGAAAGATGAGATAGCTAATACGATAAATGAGAGGTATGATCTCAGAAGATCTTGACAATTGAATAATGATCTTATTCTAACAAAATGAACTTTTAATAGTAGTAATGTAAAATTCTGTACTTGCATTCAAAACATTCCACTAGATGAAGAAAGATTCAAGAGGCCATGGCTAGATTATGGTCTATGTAATAAATAAGTGAGGGCTTTAGTGTGCTGCAAGATTAATGAGTCAACAGTGCTACATGATAGCCAAAAAAGACTAATTTGATCTTATGGTCTTAGGTCAAATTAACAAAGGAATATTTTCCATAATGCAGAAAACGATGGCAGCATTACTTTATTCCATGGTCTGACTACATATCTGCTGCATTGTACTTAATTGGCGATTCCATATTTTAACATAGCACTTACCATGGGTGGTGACACCCTCTAACAGGATCCTCTCCAATCCATAGCTCATAAACTCCCACTAATCAGTCAATAAGCATTTACTAAGATCTCATTGTATAGCAGGCACTGTGCTAAGTGCAGAGGGTAAAAAGAAAGGCAAAAAACACTATTCTTGTCATCAAGGAGTTCGTATTCCAATGGGGAGGGGAATAACATGTAAGGAGCTTTGAACATACAAAATATAGACAGAGTAGATGGAATGTAAGTTCAGAGGGAAGGGACAAGAAAATGTTTCTGTAGAGGTGGGGTTTGAGCTGAGTCTCGAAGGGCCTCAGGGAAGTGAGGAGGCAGGCTATTCTAGGCATAGAGGACAGCCAGTGCAAAGGCACAGAATTAGGAGATGCTATATAGAATCAGAAGATATTTTAAGAATACATAGAATTAGGATATGGAGCATCATGTGTGAAGAATAGAAAACAGACCAGTGTATCCGGATCTTGGAGTATATGGGGGGGAATAAAGTAGAAGAAGATTAGAGAGATAGGAAAAGGCCAGATTGTAAAGGGCTTTAAATGTCGAGCAGAGGATTGTACATTTGATCTTGAAGAGAATAGGGAGCCTCAAAAGTTTATTGAGTAGTGGGGTGACTTGGTCAAACCTAAGCAGTTGAGTATAGGCTGGATTGGAGCAGGCAGAGCTTTGAGACAGGGAGACCAATGAGGCGATGAGGGTTTGTGTTAGGATGGTGACTGAGACTGGAGAAAAGGAGGTGTTCACAAGAAATGTTGAGAAGGTAGAAACACCAAGATGTTACAACAAATTGGGCCTATGAGCTTTTAATCTCAGTGAGGAATTGAAGGTAATACCAAAGTTGTCAGCTCCAATGGCTTCCTTGAATGATAGGAGAGTTGGGAAAACTTCAAGGTTATGGCAGGATTGCCATAGTGACTTTTCTTGGACATATTGAGCTTGAGGTGAGCTCTAGATATCTGGTTCAACTTGTTCAGAAAACAGATGGTTTCAATAAAATATACTAAAGTGTTTATTTTTGTTATGAAGAAATCACATAGTTCAAATTAAAATCATTTAATAAGATGGTGTTTTTAATTAATAAAATATTCATATATATTAAGAAAAGTAATAACATTATGCCTCTCTCCTTAAACCTTGAATTCAACCACAAGTACCCTCTGTTAGAAGAGTGGATATGCATGGAGATTGTGCATAAGTCATATTCATGTATATGGAGAGAGAAAGACAGAAGCGGGTTTGGGGGAGAAGAGGGAAGGAAGGAGGAAGGGAGAGATTTTAAATTCCTAGGAATTGTAACCATGACTTGCACCCTTTTTAAAGTATAATACTAAGCTTATGGGAAAAACTCAATAAAACTTACTGATTAAATAATGATCATTGTTATTATAAAAGACTTCATAATATAGAATGTCCTGTGGAAATTATATATGAAACTAACACTTCTCAGGTACCTATTTCTTTGGGGGAAATATAGGAAAAGAGCAGTAAGCAGACTTGGAAAGAGAAAACTTTATTATTTTTAGAAAACTTTGGTCTTTCATTTCATTTTTTTCTTGTAATATACCCAAAGTCATTCTTAACTGGCCTCCAGTACAGCCCAAGGTGAATTTTTGTGATTTCATAACTCTGAATCAATTAAATCCAGCTTTCTCCATTCACCTCAGTTCAACTTTGGTGTTCTTTTGCATGGTTACCCTTACACATTCCAAATGCTTACCAAAAATATATATCTCATAATAAATAGCTATTGTCAAGATCACAATCTTAGAAAGTATTTAAAAATTCCTTTTTACATCTGACTAAAATTTCTGAAAAATATATGATTTGAAAGCTGAAAGGACTATTTTCAGTTGCTCCTTCGGAGTTTAAAAAAAGTAACTTTATATAGCTGTAAAATAAAAATAGTGATGGGGTTATTTGGATGTTTCCCAAGTTGGCTTATATTAAATAAATTTCACAGGATTACAAATCTAACCTTTCTTTCTCCCTTCCCTCCTCCTTCCTTTCTATCCTTCTTGCCTTCCCTCCACCTCATTCTTCCTTTCCCTTCCTTTCTATTTTTCTGTCTTTATCTTTCCTTCTTTCCTCTTTCCTTTCTTTCTTTCTCTCTTTTTAAACTTGGCCCTACCCCTTTTTTGTTGAGCTAGTAGAAAAGCAATGATAGACTGATGTTGGGGTCAACAGATAAGGTTATTTTCAGTCATTTTTTCTCATAATTCCAAATTGCTCAGCAGAATGGTTAGACCACGTCACAGCTACACCAACAGTGGAATGTTGCTTCTTCTATCTCCTGTTTATCACATAACACTCAATTACCACTTATTGATTCCATCGCCACAGTATCTTTTGAATCTGTCTACTCTTCTGCACCCACACAGACATTATCTTAGTTCCAATACTGCACCATTTTATGTGACTTTCTACAGCCTCTAAAATATTGTCAATTCCCATCTTTTGTCATTCTCTAATTTGCTGAGTCAGTAATGGAATTCCAGGGCTGTTTTTATTTTTTTCTGTTATAACTAGTTGGCTTTTTAGTTTCAAATAACATCTGAAATAATCTGATAGAATGTAAGCCCACTGAGGACAGAGCCTCTTCTGACATTGTCTCACCAATGCCTGTGTTGTTAGTTAGGTCTGACTCAGACTGCCCTTTTGTAATTTAGTTCTGATATTGAAACAAAGTGAGATAATCATAGGTCATTCAACAGTTAACAAAAAGAGATTTGCTTAGCCATAGCAGAGGAAAGATTTTCAACAAGGATATACTGTGAAGACACCACAAATTGATTGAGCTAAATTCACCTTATTTGCCTCTGGGTTCCCCATGATGGCTTGTCAGCCAACATTCATAGAGGACTTAGAGATCCCCTTTCCTATTTGTATTAAAGCCAAGAGAAAGTAATGTTGGTTGTCCAGATCTTTAGTCTCTTGACCCAATTAAATCTTGACAATGATTCCAATGAATTTTAAGAAAATGGACTAATCCAGTGCACATGGTAGGGTACTCTGGTAGATATTCTTCCTACTACAGCCTAGCCTGGTACCTGGCTCATGTTAGGTATTTAATGTATGGCTTAATAAATGTTTATGTATTGGCAAGCATGATTTATTAAAATAAATCATTGGTAATATCACTTTTTGATTCAAAGTAAACTCTTCAGTGTGTTATGGATACAGAAATGAGAAATATTGGCATCATGGATCACAGTTCAGCTAATACATCATTTGGACCATATTCCTTTGATCTATATAATCACTTCAATTCATGAAACATGTATTAATTTTAATACATTATATGCAAGGTACTCTGCTAGGTGCCAAGAATACAAAAAAAGGGAGGGAGGGAGGGAGGGAGGGAGGAAGGAAGGAAGGAAGGAAGGAAGGAAGGAAGGAAGGAAGGAAGGAAGGAAGGAAGGAAGGAAGGAAATAGTCCTTACCCCTAAGGGTCTTACAAATATAAATAAAAATAATTTGGGGCAGCTAGGTGGTGCAGTGGGTAGTACAGTGGCCCTGGAGTCAGGAGCACCTGAGTTCAAATCAGCCTCAGACACTTGACACACTTACTAGCTGTGTGACTTTGGGCAAGTCACTTAACCCCAATTGCCTTACCTTCCCTTCTACAAAAAAAAAGAACAACTATAATACAAGTTAGAAAGTGATAAAACCTAAATAAGATTAAATAGAATGCCATGAGAGACTTAAAAAGAGTAGAATCACTTCTGGGTGTGGAAATCCAACTCAATAAATACTTATAAAATACCTATTATATGCAACCATCTGTAGTAGACATTGGGAACACAAAAGCCAAAATGAAACAATCCTTGCCCTCAATGGGCTTACATGTACCAGATGATTTCAAGAAGCAATAACACAAACTGAGCTTCAAAGGGATAGGAGAATTTCAGTAAGCAGAGAAATTCAGGGTCCCTTTCAGGAATGGAAGACCATGCAAAGGCAAGGAGGTGAACAAGGGAAGGATGTGATTGGGGGATGGTTAAGTCAACTCAGTTTGGTCTGAGCGTAAAGTGTATGAAGGTTAATATGTCAAATAAAAATATAAAGATAGATTAGAGCAAAGTCATTGAGGGCTGTGAACATCTAAAGAATCATTAAGAGTATTTTTGTTTTGGTTTTATCAGATCTTTTTTATTAGAAAAATTGGTTTGGCCACTGTAAGTAATTTGTTTTGGAAAGTGGAGAAACTGGAAGCAGGGAGGCCAATTAGAAGGTAATTATAGTAGTCAAGGGGAGAAGTGATGAGATCTTCAACTAGGACAGTTGTAACGTAACCAGGGAAGAGTTGGCTGCTGTGATAGACATTGCAGAGGTTCAATCAATAGGTCTTGGCAACTGTGTATAAATGGAATGAGCTCAAACATGATCCAAAGATCTCAAACCTGGATGTGCCATATGGAAAAAGAGAAGTACAGTTAGAACTTTAATTGGCATATGCTCAGAAGATGGGAGGGTTTTTGAGAGATGATTAGTTTAACTTTTGCCTCTGGAGTTACCTAGGTTGAGCTGGAACTTTAGGACAGGAGCTCAGGGGAGTGAGTAGTGATCACTTAGAGATGATAATTGAAGCCAAGCTAATGGATGAAATCCCTAAGGCAGCCAGGACAGAGACATGAAAGAATTGAGAGTCCTTGGAAGAACAGAAGGATTCAGTGAGGAAGACTGAGACAAAGGATTAAGAGGTTACCTTAAAGAATGAATTATTGGGTTGGTTGTCCTTTATGCTCAAAGAGGACGAAGATGACATCACTAAGTCAGGGTCAAGGTACAATGTGACCTACTGTGGCTGATAGACTAACATGAGCTCAGAAGGCTTGACCATAGGTCATGCACAAATAATCTATATAAATTATTGGAACCAACAAGATGGAAGACTAGATATTTTCTCTGATCTCTATGACTTCTCAACCCTCTCTAAAATAGAAATTATACACCAAAGATAAAAGCAACTTCAGCTGTTTCTATGGTCTAGGGCAAGACAAAGGTTAAAGGAAGGTTAAAAAAAAACATGAACTGACATCTACCCTGAGCTTACTTAGCACCCCTTCTCCCACCTCCCATGCTACCTGTAATAAGGCTACACTAGCCTACCTAAGGAATGATCATATAAACTTGCAACAAAACCCAACCCCATACCTCAGTCCTACTTCCCTCTCTCCGTGGAGATCATGGTTCTAGAATATAGCAATAGGGCAGCAAAAAGACGATATTCTGGTAGACAACAATTCATGCTTGAAAATACACTTGTAGGAGAGCTAAAAAATTGGGAAAGGGGCAAGAGAGGTATCTGGGCTTAAAATGGAACTCAAGCCCGCATTCCATACACAACTCCTCCCACACCCTAAAACTCAAACTACAGAATTCAGTCCTGTAGCCCCTGTACTTTCATGCTTGCACTAGCTGTACTGGGTCAAAAAACTGAGGAACAGAGGAAACAAGACAGGGCACTGGAACAAGACATGGGGGAATATAGAGGGCAGAATATGCAGCACTCTCCTAAGCCTGAGGGAAAGAGCTCAGCATTCAGTTCTGTCAACAGCATTTCTATATAATAACAAAATACAAGAAACAAAAATAGAAAAGGAAATTCCATTCCAAATAAATTTAAAATGTATAAAATATCTTGGAATCAACCTACCTTCCAATGCATACAAAAGAATTGTACAGATTCAGTTACAAAGTACTCTTTAAAAGAATAAAGAACAACTTAAACAGCTGGAGGAATATTCAGTGCTCATGGGTAGGCCATGACAATATAATAAAAATAACAACACTATCAAAGTTAATTTATATGTTTAATACCGTGCCAATCAAATTACCGTGGGAGGGATACTTTATAAAATTTGATAATATAATAGTATTCTTTTAGAAAAACCAAAGATGTAGAAAATCAAGGAAATGAAGAAAAGAAATAGAGATAAAGAAAAAATAATACTTCTAGACCTCAACTATATCATAAATCACCTAGGAAAATTTTTTTCTTATTGGTTAAAAACTGCTGGGAAAAGTGAATAGCAATCTGCCAGAAATCAAGCTTAGACCAGCATTTATAGTATATTCTACAACACATTCTAAATCTTAATATTAAATCTTAATATTAAAGATCAGTCTATTTAAAAAAACTAGAAGGGAAATAGATCATATACCTCTCATGACTGTGAGTAGGAGAGGTATTCTTAACCAAAAAAGAGAAAGTGGCAATGACAGAGAATTTTAGATAGATAGATGGATAGCTAGATATAGATATAGATGGATATATAGATATAGATATCTTTGATAATATAAAACTGAAACATTTCTACACATAAAATTAATGTGCCTAGGATAAGAAGGGAAGCAGTTCAATGAGGAAAAAAGATCTTTGTATCAAATTTCCCTGATTGAGTTTTGGCATCTAAGATATATAAATAATTAGTAAATTACTTGTATATATATATATATATATAATAAATATGCATGTGCATACGTATGTGTATATTTATATAAAATATTTATATTCGTATATGCATATATGTATATATATGACCAGTAGATAAATAGTCAAAGGATGTGGAAAACCCGTTCTCAAAAGAATTGCAAAGTATTCACAACCACAAGAAAAATGCTCCAAATCAAAAGAATATCAAAAGAACCCTGGGATTGCACTTCACACCCTGAGAATTGGAAATGCTGACTAAAAAATGACAATATTTGAAATCAGAGTGGTTGTGGAAGCTATAGGAACTTGTGAGTGTATTGTTAGTACAGTTTCTATAACCAAAAATTGTTGTAGAAGATAGATGCACTAATACATTGTTGGTGGAGCTGTGAAATAGTGCAACCATTTCAGAAAGCGAACTGTAATTATGCAAATAAAGTGAATAAATTGTTCTTTGAATGAGAGACTTCATTACTGAGCTTATACCCCAAGGAAGGCATCGATGGTAACAATAAAAAATATTTATATCAGAAAATTTTTGAGATGGCAAAGAACTGAAACAAAGCATTTGCCCATCAATTGGTGAATGGCTAAATAAATTGTAGCACATGAATGTGATGGAATAGTACTCTGCCACAAGAAATATCAACATGTGATGAATACAGAGAAGCATGGAAAGATTTACATGAACTGATGCAGAGTGAAGCAAGCAAAGCCAAGAAAACAATCTATACATTAACTAAAATAATATAAATGGAAAAAACAACCACACACCAAAAAATCAGAAGTGAATATAACAAAATTATAAAGATCAAGCATGACTCAAACAAAGAGATATGAGAATATACCCTCAACCCAATCCTTCGTGTTAGTGAGAAGTAAAGTGTTATATGTTGCACATATTTTCAATTTTTTTCAATGTATTGATCAATGATGCTTATTTTTTTGCTCTTTAAAAATATTTTGTTTTATGGGATGCTTTTTTTAGTAGAGGGAGGGACATTGGAAATAACTGTATGATATGAGAAACAAAAGACCAATAAAAATTTATTTAAAAAATTATCAATAGAAAAAAATAATTGATTTTATCATTGCCAAAAAAGGGGCTTGAGAAGTGAAGATGAATCAGAATAGAGATAGTCTTGTTAAAGAAACCAAGTTATCACAGTAGACAAGAAAGTATCAAATAGGAATAACTTTAAATTATTCAGAAAAGTCAGGCTTGATTAGGATTGAGAAGAAGCATTGGATTTGGCAATTGGGAGTTTACTGGCAACCTGGGAGAATGTAATCTCTATAGACAGTTGAGAGTAGAAACCTTACTGTAGGAGACTGAAGAATGAGTCTTTGTTGAGTTAATATTCAGTGAGTATAGATTATCTAGAAATTTGGAAGTAAAGAAAATGATAGCCTTAGCGTGATTGAGGGAATGTTAATATATTATATAGTATTCACCACACACACACACACACACATATATATATATATATGTATATATATATATATACACACATATCATATGTGGGTATAAATAAGAAGAGTGTGATACCTGTTTGTAAATAGAAAAAGGGCACTAGGGAGGTATTCAGCATGAGAGAGTTAATATAATGCTATAAATTATTGTATCAAAACTAAAGGAAAGTACGTAATGATAAAAATTGCTAGCATTTATGTAGTGTTTTTAAGGTTTACAAAGGACTTTACAAAATCTTTTTTTATCCTTGCAACAACCGTGAAAGATAAGTACTTTTATTATCCCAATTTTATAAAAGATGAAACTAAGGCTAACAGAGATTAAGAGACTTGCCCAGGGTTACACAGCTAATAAGTACCTAAATCTGGATTTGATCTCAAGTATTTTTGACTCCAGGGGCAGCTCTTCTGTATATGGCACCACCCCGCTGCCTCTTTCATGTTACTATTTGAATATATAAACTGTCTGTTTGATACTTAGTTATTTTAGCACACTAATAGCCCATTGGTCTGAAAAGATAATTCTTCTTTTGTTCTCTGCTCAGGATGTCAAGGCACAGTGGCTTGCATTTATAGATGGAGGTTATGATTTACTGGAAGAAAGAAAGCATGAATGAATGAATGAGCAAATGAATGAATGAATGAGTGAATGAATGAATGGAAAGGTCACTACCATGGAGTATTTATAGGATAGGAAAACATGTTTTAGTCATCAGTAGGTCTCAGAGATGACAATAAAAATAAATACAAAAAATACTAATTCCTTAAAAGATTTTTTTTTCAAGCGGTACCTACTTCTATGAGCAATACACCGCATCTAGACAGAGGAATTCAATTATATCCCTCTACTTTTCTTCCTTACATTTGCTAAGGTAGAAGCTATATGCACAGCTAGCTAGAGGGTCTGATTGCTTAGTATCACAATTCACTGTTTTCATGGGATTTTTTTGTCCTTTATAATAGGGAAAAGAATGTCCTGACAAAAGTTACATCTTTTCCTCTGGAAAATTTCCATGTCAGCATCCTGGATGGGTGACTGATAAGTGGGAAAAAATGGCACAAACAGCTAAAAGAGGATAAATATTTGATGCTATGCCTTTCTGTAATTTCAATAGATATTTTCTACCTCAGATGCCCATAAACTGCATAAGATAAAAGAATTGGTTTTTATGGGTGGAGGGGGGCAGAATAATTTCTACTACAGCCTGAGAGGGTCGCCTTTGGCTACATATTGTAATCATATCCTAAAAGAGTTGATGTCTTGAGGGCAAAGAGCTTAGAAACCTTAGGCATTTTCTTTAGCTGCCATGCATTTTGCTAAGTCTACAGGAGAGATAATTGAAAAGCAAACTAAAAAAAAAAAAAGCTTTTTTGTTCTTGTGTACTTTGTGTGCTTTTGTGTGTCTTTTTAGGCAGCCGGATTATAGTAAACTCATATTAAAGTTTCATATCTCTTTTTTATTTCTTTTTTCAATTTAGCTGTGATTTTATTGATTTAGAGAACTCTTTGGGTAGAAACTCCCTCCACTTGCTATAGACTGACAACTTACCTGTAGCGTAGTCTTAAAGAGTTGCTTAGTTTTAGAGGCTAAATAACTTGGCCAGCATCATATAAATTGTACATCTCAGAGGACGCACTTGAACGTGAGACTTTACTGATTCCAAGCTTGTCCTTTCTCTATTATGTCATGCTGTCTTTCATATTTTTCATTTAAAAATCCATAGCTTTATAGCCAGAGGACACAGGTTCAAATGCCAGCTCTGACACATTAGTTATGTGAATTAAGGAAAGCAATTTAATCTCTCCGACTTCAGTTCCTTCATCTATAAAATCATTGAGTCAGACTAGCTGACCACTGAGGTGCCTTCCAGCTCTCCATCAGTGAAACTGTTATCTCTGAGTGCCACCAGCAGGTCACATGTGTCAGCAAGTTACCAGTGGGTTGGTTACCAGGCAGATGTAGTGGAATTATTAGTGGGGCTAAAATTGGGGAAAGGAGAAAAGAACAAGAATTTTTTTTTAAAAAAAATAGTATGATAAAGTGGAGAAAAGACGAGAGAGGAAGACCAATGTAAAAGACAAGAACAAGATGATATTGTAAATTATCAATGGAGTACTGATCTGGTGTAGATTTAGAATGAAAGAAGAGAAAGAGGCAAAAACTTTCACAGATGTGGTACAGATTTTTTTTTAAATCTACAGAGTAAACCATTTTTCCTGCATTATAAAATGGACAAGGGATATTTCTATTTTTTTGTGCTGTTTTCCTTAGATATGGAGAGGAGGGAGAGAAGACAAAGCCAGTGAGCTTAGGCCCAAAGATGCTTTGCTTGCCTATCCCTAGACTCATTTCCCATATGCATTTGGGAAAGATCTTCACAGAACAAACTAAACTTTTTTATTATTTGTGTTCTTTTCTCCTAGAATCAAGTGAGCAGGAAGACAAGAGTACAGGTGCCTCAGGTGAGATGCCCTCTCAGCCTTATCCTGCACCAGTATACAGTCAGCCTGAGGAACCAAAGGAGGAGATGGATATAGCGAAGCCGACAAAACCTGAAGAAAATGATGAGTTGGGCCCATTGCCTGATAATTGGGAGATGGCCTATACAGAAAAGGGGGAAGTCTACTTTATTGAGTGAGTCTTATATATTTGTTTTCAACTTTGCCTTCAAAGGATCATGGCAATAGATGATAGTGACCGACCAGTATTGTGGAAAGAAAACACTTAATTCCATTAATTTTCTGGGTTTCATGCCAAAGGATTATGTGATAGGACTCTAGTATGGTGGAGGAGGGGAATGCAGTGGGGAATGTAGGTAATTTTTTCAAGATTCATGTTACAACTGTTTCTTAAAAGGGCAATAGCCTACACAAGCTTATTAAATTAAGAGAATGGTAAGTAGCATAAAAATGTGTACTAAAATAACTCAGTGTAATGAAAGGAAAATAACAACAGTTTTTGTACAAGAAAATTTGAATCTGTATCCCCCTTAGCCACTTCCTAGCCATGTGGACCCAGACAGGTCATTTAATTTGTCTAAGCATCAAATTCTTCATCTGTAAAATGAGGCTGATGTTTTTACTACATACTTTAAAAAATGTTGCTAGGAAATCACTTTACAAACTGAGCTAATTCCATGTGATCAGCTTCTGGTGACCCATCTTCCTTAGATATACTGGAATTATTTTTTTTCTTCAGGCTGTTGAAAAATGGGAAAAAAAGAGACAGTGATTATGAACCTGTGCCAACCTAAAGATAATTTGCTTGTTTGTCTCTAGACGTGTCATTTCTAAAATGTTTCTCATCACTTCTCAAATGCTCAACACCACTGCCTGATGAGAACTGAGGTCAATTACTGAGCATCTTTGTCTCCAAAATACAGATAATCACTTGTCGAAAATTGTACAGTGGATATTCCTTTTGTGTATACATTGGAGTAGATGATCATTGAGGTGCCTTTTCAAATCTCAAATTTTGTGATTCTGATAAAATCTTGTGTTTAATACAAATGCATACAAAATTATTACCAGCCAAAAGAAAAAAATAGTCTTAACCACATGACTCGGTAATGAAGCATTAAGAAAATATTTTGTTTTTTCCTCATGCTATCTCCTACCCTTCCTTTACTTTATTTCCATTTGTTTCATATCAAAATCTATGATACTATCCTGATTTATCCAAATCATTCAGAATGCTAATCATTTAGCATGATGTAGCAGAATTAAAAATCATACTTTGTCTAGAGACTTGGGTTCTAGTCCCTGCTCTACCACATACTGACTAAATTACCTCAGGCATGTTTCTTAAGTAATCTGGACCTCATTACCTTCATCATAACTGCCTTCAGAATAGAGCTATTTTGAAAACTGAATGAGACCTTGTATATACAAAATATTTTGCAGTTCTAAAGTACCATACAAATCAAAGCAGTTATTGGTATTATTTGGACCAAATTTGTGATTTCAGTGTTATAGGAAATGTGAGAAAACTCCTTATATTAATACAGGTTGTCACCTACCTGCAACTTGTGATCTTAGAAAGTTGTTTAGAGGACTGAGAGGTTAAGCAGCCCATCTGCATTCATGTTACTATACTGTATGAGAAGCAAGACTTTAACCCATGTCTTTTGCCTCCTAGGATCTCTATCATTATTCCATGGTGCTTATTAAGATTATTTTCCTAATGTTTCTTCAAGTTAATGGTCCTCCTACGCATTCTCATCATTTTTTCCTACAAATTTCAAAAAGCACATAGACTTTGAGACACAGTAAGATATAGTAGGGGAAGATACAGTAAATACAGATACAGATATAGTAGGAGAGATACAGAAATTGACTTTGGTTCAAGGTATGAGTGAATATTATTCATTTTGTCCACTATCATCCTCAGGTAGACAATTTCATTAGAATGCATTTAATTTGTTTTGTATCACTAAAGGATTCCTCAACATGTGCCACACGATGTTTTTTTTTTCAGACTCTTCCTTGTTCCTTTGTATCTATATTAGGACAAAATAAAAATCTATTTTTTTTAAGAAAAACTTCTCTGAATTAAAAAGACAGTTCTTTAAAGCAACCCTAAAGATGCAAGACACAGGCATTATTGCAAATAGCATGAAATTAAATTGGGCAGCTAGATGATACAGTGAACAGAATGCCAGGTCTAGAGCCAGGAAGACCCACTTAACTGTGTGACCCTGGGCAAGTCACTTAACCCTATTTGCTTCAGCGCCTCATCTGCTGACTTGGAGAAGAAAATGACAAGCCATACCAGTATCTTTGCCAAGAACATCTCAAATGGGGTCGTGAAAGTTGGACATGACAGAAAATGACTGAACAAGAAGTTACCTGTCCTGAGCCCAGTGACCCTACATTTGTATGCAATCATGCTGGCTACCAGAGAGAAAGACACATATGACTATTGGACCAGCATGGTTTCTGGGTTTATATAAAATGAGTGTGATCTTGGGAAGTTGTTCTGAAAGCACCTCTTGGTAACACACTTTGCTACCACCAATACTCTCTTTCTGGAACTTCAAAATAGTACTTTTCTTTGGATCTACAAAGATATAAGTAAAAGGGCCCTAGTTTCCATGAAAATATTACAGTATCCCAGCATATCAAATAGAGAAAACCATTTTTTCACCTCACAGAAAATGCAAAACAACAAAATAGTCAGGGTAGCTCTCTCTGTCATTTGAATGATAAAATCATAAGCCAAGTAAATCCCACCTTCCACTAAATAGTGTATATAGGTCTTTAGCCAATAGAAGCTTTAGGATTATTCTAAAGGTTTGAACCACAGTTAGAAAAGAAATTGCCTTATGGTTGCTAGAGTCATTCTCTCCTGTTCCAATGAATTCCATTTTCTATCACAGGATTCTTTATAGGCCTCTAAACTTATAGAATTATCCTAAGAGAGAATCAACCTTAGCTATGGACTGAACTCAGAAGGAAAATTCTCTTGGCTGGTGAGAAAGGCAATGCCCTTCCTGTTGGACTTACCCTACGTTAATGGTAACAGGGGAGAACCAGGTTCACTGTGGGGAAAAGAGGCTCATGAGCATATACTCCTCATTTCTCACCAGGCTTTACTACTTTGGGAATTATCTGACTGATTTCTCCACCGTGCTCCTGTGTCTATCCTGTTACATCATCTCACATGTACATGCACCCTCGATTTCCAGCTTCTTTCTGTTTTTCCTTCATTAGATTGCAAGCTACTTGAAGGCAAACTCTATTTCTTTTTTCCATATTTGTATCCCTAGCACTTAGCACAGTGCGTGGTACACTAATAGGTGCTTAATAAATGTTGCTTGATTAATAACATTTGCAGTTTCTATCTCAAATATATTTATTAATGGATGAGCTTGGCAGGTTGTCTATCCAACCTACATATTGGAATCTGGATGATCATATTTTCATCCGTTTTTTTCCCTGTGTGAATAATTAAGTCATACACTCATAAGATATTATGGATATCACTAGAAATCTCTGCAACATTCCAGTGCTTGACGTGGCCAGAGTAGTATTTATTCTCACCCAGGAACTTTGCACTGGATCTCTTTCATGATTTTGTTAAGCAAATGTCTTCTTGCTTTGTTCCTTACTTTGTTTTAACAATCAAAGGGTCATTAAACAACATTACTTGTTATTATATCTCTTAAATCCCTAATATAGGATATGAGATTATTTAATAAAAGGGAAAGAGAATGGAGATTAAAGGAATATGGAAGAATCTGAAAAAAAAAACATTGTGTGGCACATGTTGAAGAATCTTTAGTGATACGAAGCAAATTAAATGCATTCTAATGAAATTGTTTACCTGAGGATGACAATGGACAAAATGAATAATATTCATTCATACATTGAGCCAAAGTCAATTTCTGTATCTCCCCTACTATATCTGTGTCTGTATCTACTGTATCTTCCCCTGCTATATCTTACTGCCTCTCGAATTATTGTCCTTTTTATGTAGGATGCTTAAAAAAAGACTTTATGATGTTCTTGTTTTTAAAAAGAAGTGAATGCTACATACTGTAGTCAGGGTGTTCCAAAAGTCCTAGTAAAGTTTAGAATGTAAGCTTCTTAAGGGCAGAGACCATCCTTCTGCTTCTATTTGTATTCAGAATGCTTTGCATGGTGCTGACACACAGTAAATACTTAAGAAATGCTTGTTGAGTTGTAATGGCTATTAAAGTTTTCATTGCTTAAAACTACACTGACTTTTGAAACACCCTATATTTTAACAAACATAAGATAATAAAAAAAAGTTGTGTGTTTTTTTCAGCAAGGTAATCATGTTGTTATTAATGCTGTTATTCCCACGCAAAGCATTACTAAAAATGCAGTTGTACATTTATTCACTAGTTAGTAATGATTATAATGATGATAGCTTACGTTTATTTAAAACTTCAAGGTTTACAAAGCACTTTACCGCCATTATTTCATTTGATCCTTAAAACATCCTGGTGAGGTAGATGCCATTATTATACCTTGGCATTCCTAGGTGATAAAGCAGATAGAGAACTGGGCCTGAAGTCAGAAAGACCTGAGTTCAAATCCAGTCTCAGACACTTATCAGCTGTGTGACTCTAGGTGAGACATTTAACCTCTATTTCCCTCAGTTTCTTTAACTGTAAAATGAAGAAAATAACAGCACCTACCTCACAGGGTTATTGTGAGGATCAAACGAGATAATATTTGTAAAATGCTTAGCATGTTACTTTGGCTGGCACGTAGTAGACACTGCTTCCCCTATTTCACAGTTCGAGGATTCTATTCAAGGATTACCTTAGAATAAGAGCAGCTAAATTATTTGCTCAGGGTCACATAACTTAATAGAGCTTTTGAACCCTCCTCCCTGAGTGCTCTTCATACGCCACCAGGCTTTCCATGTATAACCATTTGTAATGCTCACACTTTTGGAAGCAATTTAAAATAAAATCAAACTAATTTTATTTCTTAACTCAAGCAAGCACATATTTATTAAGTACTACATTCAGAACCATTTCCTGTGATTATGAAGACTACAGATTTATTTTATAATTTACATGGGGGTGCTTAATGGAATAATGTTGATACTTAAGGAAATACAATTAAATAGCTATATAAAATTCTTCAAATAATTGAGTTGCTAGATGCACACATGAATGTGCCTTTCCAGAACAGCCATTAAAATTGTAAAGTGTCTACAAAAGTTAGTTAAAAACCTTTCTTTAAAATGAAAACAAAAAGTTAGAAAATAAAACAAGCTTCCACATTGCTTATGGCATACAATACTTTGTCAATCAGATAGCCAAAATGTCATGATTTCAAGGATGGGATTCCTTATACCAAGCCTTGAAAGGAAGACATCATGGGGTTAATTTGGATTGACATGCTCTGGGGATTCTGTTAAATTACTTCTGTGTTTAGAAGTGAGTTTAGTTAGTGACATAAAAGAGACTGTTACTCCTGCCTTAGTGGAGAACAAAATGACAATAAGAACCTTGTTTACCACAATTTCCTTGACTGTCAGTGAACATTATGCAACCTTAAATAATAGATAAAAAGCAAACTTTTGAAGCTAAAAATTAGATTAGCCAAAAATAAAGTCATGGCTGTAGAGTAGTATAGGTTTTTTTTTAAATCTTTGTAAGGTTGAATTTCCTTTTTAGTTTAAATTATAGTCCAGGTTCCTTTTATCTTTGTTATTTACTTATTCTCCAAACTTTCTGAGAAATAAAAATTCCCAATTAGTATAGTGTTACATTAACAAAATGGAAGGCACCACTTTAGTACCTGTGGAATTTTTGGCTAGATAATACAAAATTAATTGCTCAGTTGAGTCAAAAAATAGACAAATCCTTTTGTTCAATATGTTTTAGACTAAATAATGGGTTATTAAATATACCCTTTTACCATCACTCTAAATAGGGTAAAGGGTAGATCCATTTGTCTATTTAATACATACTATGTCTTCTTTTACTCCTTTCCCCTTGATTCCTTGGATATTTAGATGGCACAGTAGATAAAATGCTGGCCTTGAAATCAGGAAGTCTTGAGTTTAAATCCTGCCTCAGATATTTCCATAGCTATGTTACCTTAGTGAATCACTGAACCTCTTTCAGCCTCAGTTTCCTCATTTGTATAATGTAACTACTTCTCAGGATTGCCATAAGGAAAAATAGAGTGCTTTATAACCTTAAAGCATTATCTGGCTGCTACTTATCTTTCCTTCCCAGCTGTCCTTTGTTGTTCTCTGTCTCTTTAATCATCTCTTCACATATTGCTATTGGTATTTTTTCTTTCGTCTCTATTCTCCTTCAGCCATTTTCCAAAATGCATGGTCCTTCATATCTGTTCTTTTCTTTCATCAACTTCTCCTTCACTTCTTCCCTTCTCTACCCCTACCCTATACAGCTGCATGTCCTCATTGGCTAGACAATATTCACCTTCCATGTGCTTGGCTTTTCAATGCGTTTGGTTGTATTTGTAATTGTCTAGTCTAATTGTAATGCTTGTATGGGATATATACCTTGTTGAAGTGCCTTCAAGGCTGAATTTTGTTCTATCCTATCACATGGGTATTTGAAATCTATAAACACTTCAGTACCTGTTTTGCCCACTACTCTTGCAACTCAGGTGTGTGATCATAAAGGTGTAAACTATTAAAAAATATATATCCCTATGTATGTTTTGATCAAAGATACCTGTCTTGCTTGCCTAGCTTATTTTCTCAAGAATGTTATGGAGATGACAAATGGGGTATTTGGGTCAATATTTGCTGAGGTCTTCTTAGTTATTAGCAGTATTATATAATGAATAGAGGACCAAAGTTGAAGTCAGGGACACTTGAGTTTGAAGCCTGCCTTTGATACCTACTAGCTGTTTATCTTTAGGCAAGTCACTTGAACTTTTTATGCCTCAGTTTCTTCATCTGTAAAATGTGAGTAATAATAGCATACACCTCATGGGTTATTGTTGAGATCAAACAAGATATACATATATATGTATTTGTGTATACATATATTTATGTATACATGTATATATATATGTGGGAGGCATGTATATGTATGTATATATGTATATATATATATCTTTGCAAAACTTAAAGCACTATATAAATGTCATATATTTAATGGATAGATAGATAGTTGGTCTTTGATCTTTATTGTTCTTTGGGAAGCCATGCCCCTTCCCTTTTGAGTTGAGATATCCTGAAAATGCCTTTTTGAAAGCCTTTTAAAATTGTGTCACTTGTAGCATAGATTTTTTTCTGTATGCTCATTGGTCTGGCTCAGTTTTCCTTCTCCACTTCATCTTCTACCAGGGCACTTGCTACTACTTCCTCCCAAAGTATAAACAGGTCATGAAGTGATAAAGTTCAGATATAGCAGCTCTGTGACTGTTGTCTGTGAAGACAGATTATCATAAAAACTCTAGTAGATCTATTCCATCTTGGGCTTGTTATCCTGCTCCTGGGTTTGACTGTACATATTCACAGAATGATCTGACTTAGCTGCATCTTATGGCCAGTGGTCTGTAGGCTCATTTTCTCTTTAGCTTATTTGCATTGTTTGGTGAAACAATAACTGCTCATTTGGGAGCTTGGAAGGGACTTGAGAGATCATTTAAGCTCATACCATTTTAATTTTAATATTTTATTTTTCCCAATTAAATGTAAAAACAATCTAAACCTTTTTTTATAATTTGGAGTTCCAGTTTCTCTCCCACCCTATCTCTCCTCCCCCGTCATTAAGAAGGCAAGCAATTTGATAAAGGTTATACATTTCAACCTTAGTTATATTATAAAAGAAAATGTATACAAAAAATAAAAATAAAGTTTTTTTTTAAAAAA
The DNA here is from genome assembly GCA_028646595.1 of Phalanger gymnotis. Lineage (NCBI taxonomy): Eukaryota > Metazoa > Chordata > Mammalia > Diprotodontia > Phalangeridae > Phalanger > Phalanger gymnotis. The sequence goes on along the minus strand of CM053623.1, from coordinate 125,239,720 downwards.
GTGTGCTTCCATCTGCATTCCTACTCCAGCAGTTCTTTCTCTGGAGGTGGATGGCATTTTTCATTAGAGGTGACTAAGAATTGTCTTAGGTTGAGTATTGTTGAGGACAGCAAAGTCATTTACAATTTATCATCATACAATATTGCTGTTACTGTGTGGTGTTCTCCTGGTTCTGCTCACTTCATTTTGCATCAGTTCATGTAAGTCTTGCCCAGATTTTTCTGAAATCATCCTGTCCATCATTTCTTATAGCACAATAGTATTCCATCACAATCATATACAACAATTTGTCTAGCCATTCCCCAATTGATGAGCATACCCTCAATTTCCAATTCTTTGCCACGACAAAAAGAACTACCCCATTTGTCATCTCTATAACATTCTTGAGAAAATAAGCTGAGCAAGCAAGACGGGTATCTTTGATGAAAATATACATAGGGATATATATTTTTTAATAGTTTACACCTTTATGATCACACACCTGAGTTGCAAGAGTAGTGGGAAAAACAGGTACTGAAGTGTTTATTGATTTCAAATATCCATCTGATGTGATATCAGTTCATTTCATTTTTTATGTCTTTGGAATATAGGTCTAGCAGTGGTATGATATTGCTTGGTCAAATGGTTTGCACAGTTTTATTGCCCTTTGGGCGTAATTCCAAATTGTTGTCCAGAATGGTTGGGTTAGTTCACAACTCCACCAACAATGCATTATTGTTCCTATTATACCACATATCCTCTGACATTTGTTGTTCTTTTCTATCATGTTAGCCAAACTGATAAGTGTCTCACACCTTTCATTTAAAGAGGGGGGAAGAGACATGTGAAAGGACTGATTGAAAGTGTCTGCAGAGTTTATAAGTGAAAAGGCCAGGTGTTAATTCCAAGTCTGATGCCATACTGCTTCTCATTTTGTTTATACTCTCTATTAGTATGGTCTAGAGTTGGCATGTTTTTCTACTTATCAAGAAAAAGATTAGTTTCTGCACCTAAGAATGAGATGAGATCAATGATGTTGATAGTACCTACCTCAGAGGTTCATTATGACCATCAGTCAGTCTATCACTTATCATTTATTGAAGAATCTGCTCTGTACTAAATGCTGGGATACAAACAAAAAAACTGATAGTCCCTATTCTCAAGAAACCAACAATCTTCTGGGGAAAACAGAAAGCAAACAACTATGTACAAACAGGATAGACACAGGTTATCAACTGAGGGAATGTACTGGCATTAAGGTGGATAGGGGAATGATTCTTGCAGTATGTATGACTTTAGCTAACATTTGAAAGCAGCTAGGGAGGCCAAGAAGGTGAAGATGAAGATGGAAAGAATTCCAGGCATGGGAAACAACAAGTAAAAAGACCTGGAGTTGAGAGATGGATGTCTTCTTCAAGGAACAGCAAGATTCCTGGTATAACTTAGCCCTGTTTGCCTCAGTTTCCTCATCCGTAAAATGAGCTGGAGAAGAAATAGCAAAACACTCCAGCATCTTTGCCAAGAAAACCCCAAATTGGGTCATGAAGAGTCTAACATGTCTGTAATCAATGGACAACAATAAGAAATGGAGGGTGAGAGGAAGAGAAAGACTGGGGAGGGTAACTAACGTTTAACACTAGAAAATTAGATCTACTCAGGGAGCAGAGCCAAGATGGCAGCTAGAAAGCAGGGGCTTGCTTAAGCTCTCCCCCAGGTCCCTTGAAAAACCTGCAAAAATGGCTCTGAACAAATTCTAGACCTGCAGAACCCACAAAATAACAGAGGGAAGCAGGGCTCCAGCCCAGGAAAGCCTGGCTGGTTGCTGGGAAGGGTTTATCACATGGAGCTGGGAGCTGAGCAGAGCCCACCCGTGGGCTGCGCCCGCCCCATCCAGACCAGGAGCCAGGCAGAACAGGCCCTAGCACCCTGAATCAATGAGCTGTGGCAGTTGCCAGACTTCTCAACAAACGCCACAGACAACAGAGAATGTTAGCGGGAAAAACTGCTGGAAGGGAGTGAAAGGAGTGTGCAGTTTGCCCCAGCCCATGCCCAGGGGCATGGAAGTGGTGCAGATCTGGGGCAGCTTCCAGAGCTACAGCTGCAATTGCTTCTGGCCCCAGGCCCACCCAGTGGGAGGAATTAAGTGGAGGATCAGAGCAGGAATGCAGAGCCTGCTTGGATCTGAGTCACACTCCAGGTTGGCGGTTCTTGGTGGAGGAGGAGCACTGGTGTGGCAGAGCTTGCTGTGTAGAAGTAGCTCTGAAAACAACAGCACAGCCCCTAAAGCTTGGGACAAAGCACCTTCTACAAGCAGTCATACCTAGACAAAAAGTTTAAGGGTCAAGTACTTGTCTGGGAACATGAACAGGCAGCAAAAATGGACTCAGATTCAGACTCAGACTTTGGAATCTTCTTTTGGTGACAAAGAAGAGCAAAACAGACAGCCAAAAGAAGTCAACGAAGTCAAAAAGCCTACATCAAAAGCCTCCAAGAAAAATACCAATTGGTCTCAGGCCATGGAAGAGCTCAAAAAGGATTTGGAAAAGCAAGTTAGAAAAATAGAGGAAAAATTGGGAAGAGAAGTGAGAGTGATGTAAGAAAATCATGAAAAACAAGTCAATGACTTGCTAAAAGAGACCCAAAAAATACTGAAGGAAATAACACCTTAAAAAATAGATTAACTCAAATGGCAAAAGGGCTCCAAAAAGACAATGAGGAGAAGAATGCCTTGAAAGGCAGAATTAGCCAAATGGAAAAGGAGGTCCAAAAGACCACTGAAGAAAATACTACCTTACAAA
>CM053623.1:125188825-125236443 GCA_028646595.1 Phalanger gymnotis | reverse complement strand
GGAAGCTAGTGACTTGATGAGAAATCAAGATATTATAAAACAGAACCAAAGGAATGAAAAAATGGAAGACAATGTGAAATATCTCATTGGAAAAACCACTGACCTGGAAAATAGATCCAGGAGAGACAATTTAAAAATTATTGGACTACCTGAAAGCATGATCAAAAAAAGATCCTAGACACCATCTTTCAAGAAATTATCAAGGAAAATTGCCCTGATATTCTAGAGCTAGAGGGTAAAATAGAAATTGAAATAATCCACTGATTGCCTCCTTAAAAAAGATCCCCCCCCAAAAAATACTCCTAGGAATATTGTCACCAAATTCCGGAATTCCCAGGTCAAGGAGAAAATACTGCAAACAGCCAGAAAGAAACAATTTGAGTATTGTGGAAACACAATCAGGATAACACAAGATCTAGCAGCTTCCACATTAAGGGATCAAAGGGCTTGGAATATGATATTCTGGGAGTCAAAGGAAGTGGGATTAAAACGAAGACTCACGTGCCCAGCAAAACTGAGTATAATGCTCAAAGGCAAAATATGGATTTTCAATAAAATAGAGGACTTTCAAGCTTTCTCAGTGAAAATTTGACTTTCAAACATAAGAATCAAGAGAAGCATGAAAGGTAAATAAGAAGGAGAAATCATAAAGGACTTGTGAAAGTTGAACTGTTTTGCTTACATTCCTACATGGAAAGATCATGTGTGTAATTCATGAGACCTTTCTCAGTATTAGGGTACTTGAAGGCAATATACATATACATAGACAGAGGGCACAGGATGAGTTGAATATGAAGGGAAGATATCTAAAACACAAAATAAAATTAAGGGATGAGAGAGGAGTATATTGAGAGGTGGAGAAAGGGAGAGATAGAATGGGGTAAATTATCCCACATAAAAGTGACAAGAAAAAAACAGTTCATTGGAAGGGAAAAGGGGGCAGGTGAGGGGGAATGAGTGAAACTTGCTCTCATTGGATTTGACTCGAGGGGGGAATAACATACACACTCACTTGGGTACCTTACACCACATGAAAGTAGGGGGAAGGGGATAAAAAAGTGGGGACAATAGAAGGGAGGGCAGATAGGGGGAAGAAGTAATCAAAAACAAACACTTTTGAAAAGGGACAGGGTCATGGGAGAAAACTGAATAAAGGGGAACAGGATAGGAGGGGGCGAAATATAGTTAGTCTTTTACAACATGACTATTTATGGGAGTATTTTGCATAATGATACATGTCTGGCCTATATTGAATTGCTTGCCTTCTTTGGGAGAGTGGGTGGGGAGGGAAGAGGGGAGAGAATTTGGAACTCAAAGTTTTAAAAGCAGACACTCAAAAAAAGTTGTTTTTGCATGCACCTGGGAAATAAGATGTACAGGCAGTGGGGCACAGAAATCTATCTTGCCCTACAAGAAAGTAAGGGCAAAAGGATTGGGGGGAGAGGGAAGGGGGTGATAGAAAGGCTGGCCCACTGGGGAATGGGACAGTAAGAATATATGCCATTTTGGAGTGGGGGGAGGGTAGTAATGGGTAGAAAATTTGTAACTCAAAATCTTGTGGAAATCAATGCTGAAAACTAAAAAAATCAAATAAAAAATCATAAAAAAGACTAGAAAATTAGGAAGGCAGTGGGTTATAAAGGGCTTTAAAAGTTAAATAGAGGATTTTAAATTTGATTCTGGAGGTAAAAGTAGGGAGCCACTAGAGTTGTTTTGAATAGGAGAATGAGATGGTCAAAAAAGATAATGTACATGCTTTAAAAACTGTTACCTGTTATACAAATGTCAGTTATTGGTAGAAATGGTAATGATGGAAGAAGCATATGATACAGGGGCTGTTGGGTTGGCTTGGAGTCAGGAAAACATATACTTGAGTCTTGCCTCTGACTCATACTAGCAGTGTGGCTGTGGACAAGTCACTTAATTTTCAGTTTAATAGTCAATTCTCTATGATGTGAAATTGCCAAGAAATTACATATACATCTGTGGATGGAGTTTGCATACCAGGAGGTCTTCATACTGATGAATTTTAAGCCATACCCATATGCATGTATGTACATACATGCATACATACACATGTTAGTAATAATAGAAGTAAATATGGCTTGAAAATATTTGAGTAAGCAAATTGTGTACAATTTTACCAGAAGCCTCATTATTGGCTATTGATTGATCACAGGTGACTGAATTCACAATTGATCTCTCTTCAGGTAGCCGTGTAAATTAAAAGAGACAAAAAAGATATTGTTTGAATGTTAGTACCTCATGTGGCTAAGAAGAGTGTGGAATTCTTGTATGTATAAAATAATTACCCAAGGGTTTTAATTTCAATATCTACCACATTATGATCATTAAAATAAAGGCAGAAAAAATGTGTTTCCTCTATTTGTCTCTAAGCTCCAAGTGACCATTGTGAAAGAAACTTTAAAACACATAAACCTTTTGAGAAAATGTAACAATTAATAGTGTAATAGGGTCTGAAAGAACTTGTGTATCCCATGTGCAAGTGATAATGTTTTATCTAATACAGTGCTTTTGAGGCCAATCTTATTTCAGTCTATTCTTGTAGGATTTTTAGCATGCTAGAAATTTAATTTACCTACAGCATTAGAGAACTGAATGTTCAAAATAAATATTTTCAGGCATTTTCATATAACTTATGGATTATCCCTGTTTATGAATCTATTCTTATTTTCCAAATGAAACCAAAATACAAAAGACCATATCTATCTGTCTGGATACAAACATGTACATATACATATCTATATCTGTTCTCCTTCCCAGCTTATCTGTGCATATTCTAAGAATGATTTGGTTTACCTGGGATCTCATGACTCTCTGTTTTTCTCTGCCTCTCACTCTCTCTCTCTCTCTCTCTCTCTCTCTCTCTCTCTCTCTCTCTCTCTGTTTCTCTCTACCCCTTGCCCCCCTCTCCTTCTCTCCCTCCCTCCATATATATGGATGTATATAAAATACACATACGTATATATAAACACATAAACATATTTATGCATACGTATACACATATATTATGGGTTTAATCAGTGCCTGACACAATTCATTTTACATCTTAGTACATTTTAACAAATGTTTGTTAAATTAATGAATGAACACTCTCATTAACAAAACTGCAATGGATTAAATAGTTTACAAGTATTCCTGCAATAAAGGAAAGAGAATATTGCTTTGTGTTCCATTAAAAGAATGCGGAAAAGGAAAAGAAAGAAAGGAAGCTTATGCCTGAAAATCAATGTGATTTGCATAGGCTTCATATTAGATAAAATATTTCACCAATTTTTAATAAAGTATCTTTATAGCTTGAAAATGATTTAAATATTGATCCTATTTTATCAGGATAAAATAATTCTCTAAAATGATTTTACCTTCATGTATTTTCCTATGCCCTCTTTACACTAATACATAATAAATGCTTATTGAATTGAATTGTGAATTTAAGTATACATGTAATTTTACATATGCATGAGTTTAATTTAGTATTTAATGTAAAATTATAATTATCAAGTTGGTAAATTTTTATATGGTTTCATGTTTAAAAATTTTATTGATATAAATGGTATTGACTGAACAGCAAACATAATTGGTACCATATAGAATATTTAACAAAAATATTACCAAATAAAAAGGGAAAAAGACATGAACCTCTGATTTTAAAAACTTGTTTACAAGGAAAAGATGAACATACCTGCTCACCAATAGAAGTGTTTTGGACCTTTTTCAGTACACTTCTAGACTGCCAGTAGACCCTGCCTTATAACAAAGAAAAATAGTTAAGCAAAAACTACTGTGAAAGTAACTAGCTTTGACAGCATATAAAGTACTCTACACCTGCTGTCATCCACTTTTCTACCAAGGAAAGGGAAATGTATTCATCATTTTCTCTCTGATTCTGAAATTGTTCATTGCAATTAATCAGCAGCTGTCTTTAAGTGTTGTTTCCTTTTACATTTTCCAAGTCATTCTGATTATTATTTTTCTAGTCCTGCTCAGTACATAAGAGTTTTCCCATGTGTTACTTTTTTTCCTAGGTTCCTTATATTCATCTTTTTCTTTTTCTTGTGGCACAGCATGTTCCACTAAATTTATATATAGCAATTGGTTCAGGCATTCACTATTCAGTGGGTACCTACTTTCTTACAAATAGTTTATTACATTTATTTTACTATACCTGAAAGCACTGCTATAACTATTTTGGTATATATTGGACTTTTTGTTATTGACCTCTTTGCATGTTTGCCTAGGAGTAGGATTACTGGGTCAAAAGTTATATACATGTCCATTGACTTTTCTTGAATAATTCCAAATTATTTTTTAAATGGTTAGAACAATCTACAGCTCTTCCATCAATATATTAGTATGCCTTTCTTCCTGTAGGAGCTTCAGTATTAATTTTTCCCATCTTTTATCATTTTTACCAGTTTACTGTATATGAGGTATTGAGACCTCTGTTCTTTTCATTCTTATATCTCTTGTTTATGATTTCAAGATTTTCTTATTATTTCGTTGTTGATAGTTTGAATTTCTTCTTTTGAATGCTCTTCATGTCCTTTGACCATGTATCCACTGGGGATCTAGTGCTCTTTCTACTGGATCCTATTCTCTCCTCTGAAACTATCTTCTATATAATTTCCATTTAAAAAAAAACTCTTAACAAGCTTTATTATGATATCATTTGTGCTAATTGTGTTCCAAAATTCTTGGAAAGTATTCTTCCATTTCCCACCTGGAATAAGAAAATAGCTCCTTTGTACATTCAGACTGTAGAAATTGTGTTTGTATTGCTGCTTCAGGAGCTGAAATTGGAATACAAGATTATAACCTTAGCATCTTATTTTCTTGTCACTTATACACATCCCACGCAACTTGGTTAGTTGTGGAAAATTTATGTCATGCATCTGGGGCTATATGCAAGCAATGCAAATGGAAGAAATCTGTCCCTTCCCAAAAGGAGGAAGGACAATGTGCTGTAAGCAAATTGATCAAATTCTACACATTGTTCCCTGCCTACATTTTTAATATAGTCCTTCTTAAACTGAATTGTTGGATTTCTAAAAGGTGGTGGCAGTGGTTGTTGTTGTTTTAAAAGAAGATAAAGACAAACTAATTCTACTGTATCTCAACCACATTATAAATATCTCCTTTGTAATGTATCTTGCAGGAACATGCAAATTACAAGGGTGGTGAGAGCCACAATTGAGAAATGGTCTTCTATGTCTCCAAGAATTAACAATTACTATAGGTAGCAACTGCTCCCCACAGATCATCTTTAAGAAGTTGTGCTAGGACTTCATCTGTTAAACTGTACTAAACTGACAGATTGTTAATTATGGTTCATCCCAAAAAGCCACTAAAATTAAATGCCTCATACAAACTTGCAAAAGCTAGAAATTCGCATTCTATAGTAAAGTGTCCGATATTTTAGCACAATGGAGGTGCCACACAAGAAATGTTACTTTAACCCCTGTTGCAGTGGCTCAGTAGTAGTCTATTCCTACTGAATTGTGGGCATATTCACATTCATCTGAGATGCTTAGAAGGTACTATCCAGTAAAATGAAGAGAAGGATGAGGAAAGAAGCTAGTTTAGGTGAAAAAAAGAAAAAGATTGGCCTCCCCCTTGTTAAATGCTTCTGGCTTAAATGAATCTCTATACTAAATTTTTATAGGTATTTTGTTTCTAATTGTTTTCATGCCCAGAATAATAAAGTAGGTGAGAAAATAAAGCCATTTCCCTATTTATGTAAGGAGAAGCAAGGAAGTCTGGGATGGGCTGATATTTTAAGTGTGTGTCTTGTCTTTTTTCCTTTAGCATAAAAAGCTTTGTAGACCATAAGTAAGATTGGAAAGGCAGGTCAGATTGGAATGCAAGTGCCTCTCCATACCTGTCCTTCTAAAACTAGATGAATAAATAAATGCTGACTGATTACAATAGACTGTAAGATCGTTGAGGGCTGAGACAGTTTCATTTTTGTCCCTTGCCTTTCTTGTTTTCCCAGCACTTAGCAAAGTACCCGGGACGTAGCAGGCAATAAATCTTTGACTGATTGACTTTATACACACACACACACACACACACACACACACACACACTCACACTCACACTCACTCACTCACACACTCACACACTCACACATGCTTAATAAATGCTTTTTGGTTTATTGGCTAAGGGAAACATGCTAAGGACCTTTCTTCTATATTTCTATTTATACTAATTCAGTCTTCAGTTGGACAGTTCCAAAAAGTTGTGAGAAGCCCTTCCTGAGCAATGAATTTCTGATTTCTGTAAGGTGAAGGAAAAAGTCCAAAATGTAACTCCTGCTGCCCCATTTAGAGAGTAAGAAATAAGGAAGGCTTCTCCAAGAGTAGTGATGAATGTGTCCTTCAGCTAAGGAGCTTGAGCTTTTCCTTCTGTTTTACTCTACAAACCACATTAAGATATCATCCTGTGGAACACAGTAGGCACTTAATAGATATTTGTTGACTTCATTCAACCAGTCTGGGGAGGCAGGAAGTAGAATCCCCTGCCCCGCTTCCTGCTATAAATGATGAAATTGAACAACAGAAAAGAGAAGGGACTTGGCCACAGCCACATAACTGATAAGTGGTAATTAGTGAATGGCTGCAAAGGTCACATGGACTTTTGCTTCTGTTCTTTGGCTCTGGAATCAGGGAGGGGCTACACAAAGCTAGATTTAGTGTCCTCTACAATGGGGGATTTGAAGATAATGGAAGGCCCTCAAACATCTTCCCCACTGGCTTACCATGCTGCTGTCCTTCCCTCATTTCTGCTTTGAAATTTTCCTCATTAAGGTAAGAAACATCAATTTTAGAAGAAGACTATTAAAATGCCCATTTCCTGGGAGAACTTCTTGTCTCATAATAGAACAAAAGATTTAGAAAATTGCTGAATCTTAAATGTACAAAGAACCTCAGGGGCCCTCTAGTCCAACCTGCACCTGAACAGCAATCCCTCCTGCAACATCTCTGGCAAGCAGTCATCCAGTCTCCGCTTGGATAATCCAATAAAAAATTTCCTATCTCCATATAGAGTGATAAAGAACCTTAGACTTCATCTAATACAAGGTCTTTATTTTACACATTGTGAAGGAACAACTCAAAGGGATTCAATGACATTCCCAGGGTCGCCTTTAATTACTAGAGCCAGGATTCAAACCCAGGCTATCTGACTCCCACTCTAGTGCATGACCTCATATCTGAACAATGGTTATGATACCAGAGGGGAGAATTCCAGTGGAAAAGAATGTGGTATCCAGTCCTGAATAGCGACTAGTTTACTTCATGGTTTTTGCCAGAGGTTTGAGATCTTTCTGCCTTGCAAACTACCATCAGCTTTTAGGTGTGATGGGCCTTCCCTCTACCCCCACCAGCTAGATACAAGGATTGACAAACTATGGTATAAAAAGCATTCTAACTTCATAGGCTGTAAGAAAAGCAAATAACAGGTGAGATTTGGCCTTCAGCCTTTAGTTTGCCAACCCCTTAGTTAAAATATGGGTCTACAACATTTTCTTCATGAGCTGGTAGTGATTTCTTTGAAGTCTGTGTTGGAGGTTGAGAAAGCCATAGGGAAGAACTGAGTAAGAATGCACTGCAGACCTGTTAGTGGTCCTAGAATATCTAAAACTGGTACAGACTTTGGAGGGCATTTAGTACAGCCCCCTTATTTTATAGATAAGGAAACGGAAGCCCAGAGAAATTATGGGACTTGCCCAAGGTTGCAAGTCACAAAGACTACATTCTCTGTTTATGCAATCAAAGGGATAAAAGTTATCATAAAACTAACAACGGGTAACTAAATGACAGACCTTAGCAACTTCATAGGTGTTTGACTTGTGTTTTATCTTTCAATGAAAATGTATAGTTACTTTCAGAAATGGTCTATATGAAGTGAAGATTTTTTAAATTCCCATTAGAAAGTCTAGGCATTTTTGTTAAGATTTTTTTTAATTGGCAGAATACTTTCCTGAAGACAGGTTCTATAAATTTAGAGGTTATTGCATTGCTAATTCCTGAAAGCTATCTTCTAGGAATAACCAAATAAAAACATTTTCTTTCAAATTAAATATCTCTTACTTATCCTTTGACTGGTTTTAGAAATACTTAAAAGAAAAATAGCTAAAGGTTGCTTAATGAAATTGCTATTAATCATTATGAGAGAGAAAGCCGAACTTACAAGAACACGTTCTAATTTACATCACTTTTGCTATGCTTTTGCCAGCACTGCTGTTAAAGGGTAACAAACAAGTATTTATGAAAAGAGCAAGTTTGTGATTAAAATAATTCTTTTGCAAAACTCAGAAAACAGTATCAGAGTATGCGAACTGTGCGCTTCCAACTGGAGAACCCTGTATTTGTAATAAATTCCTTTTGCTCTGGATGAGTTCTGCATTTTCAATGAGGTTAACTTGGCAACATTCTAGTTGATTTTAATAAAAATAGCTGCTTTGAGGACAGGGAGCTGAGGTTGCCAAATTTACAGCTGCCTTGCACAATTACTCTTACACCTCCTTCAGGGCTACTTAGAACCAGTAAGCAAATTAAGTGTATCGATTGCAATTTTTTTGGACTAACCTTTTTTTTTTTAAAGGAATAAACTTGATTCCTTTCACTATGTGTCTGTTCAGAGTGATCTCTTTTCTTTTCAGCCATAACACAAAGACAACATCATGGCTGGATCCACGACTTGCGAAAAAGGCTAAACCTCCAGAAGAGTGCAAAGAAAATGGTAGGTTATTAAGTTTTTCTGCTGTTTCTGGAATGAATTTTTAAAATTTTTGTCATTATTAAAAGCACACTTTACCTCAGGAAGGAGATCCTGTAGTTACTGTTGGGAGATAGATAAGAAACTCGGCATTTCAAGGATGCCATGTGGTTGGGCTTTTTCTCTCTGATGATACTGTGCTGAATATCACACCCGGGTGCTCTCTGTTGGTTGTTTGACTCCTGGACTGACTTCTCCACCTACCACGAAGGTCTTTTGTTTGCAGAATGTCTCTCTGGGGACTCTGATCTTTGAATCGGAATGAGATATGGTGTGTGTGGAGAACCAGCATGTGTTTGGATTATGAATAGGATTTGATTTATTCTTAAAGGTATAGTACTTTACCTACCAGTAGTGTAAGAGTGAGCAATAGTAATAATTGTGTCTTTAAAAATGTTTAATAGGCAACTTATAAATGAATATAAAATACCAGTCAATGATAATATCATGCCAAACTTTTGGAATTACAACCCAAAAAAATGATGAAATAGAAAATTGGAAATATTTTATAATTTTTTTTCCTCAAAAACCAATATTATAGTGGTAGTTGCAGCAATAAAATAGACATTACTCTTTTCCAAATATCAACTTGATTTCTTTATAAATTAAATGTTTAAATAAAAGTGCATGTTTCTGATTAAATCTACGTTATGAATTGGAACCAAAATTCAGAAAAAAATATTTTTCTTTGTGTATATTATTATATTTCCAAAAGTTTATTAGTTTATTGGCATTGCTTTTGCTAAAAAGCAACTGTTTTGTGGACCTAAGGATAGTTTTCATCAGTTTTGAGTAATTGATGAATGTAGGCTTTGTTTATTTGATCAGCCAATTCTATTTTGCATAGATAAAAGACTAACACTGATGATATTTGTAATCATTCAAAATACTGGGTCACTTGTTTGTTATGGGGTCATTTCACACTTAGGGAAATATCTCTGCTTTAAAGAGTTTCAAATTGTAAGAAACCTTTTCATTTTATAAGTAATCCTTACTTTCCGAGAATCTACTCTAATTGTTCTGTGCTTCCTCATGTTGTGTTCAGCTTGTACATAAACTAGGACTATTAATGATTGAAAGCATGGTTATGTATATATTTGTGTGTAAATTCATATACAGACACACTTATTTGCATAAAAGTAGTTTGTTTGTTTTTTCCCTAATGACATGCTTGGCTACTTGACATTATGGACTTGTAAGAGTGATTAGACTGCATTGGGGTAACATAAGTGGATATGGTGGTATCATTTGTGATGGTATGTAAATTTAAGTTACCTTAGTTGTTGTATCTTAGAGTTACTTGGATCCTAGTAATTATTAGTTTTTCCTTATAAGACTAATTAAATTATTTTATGGTCCATTGATATTAAACTCCTCAAATGTAGTTTATTGACTTTTGTCTGAGTTATTCATCTCATAATTCAAAGTTCTGGAAGTTAAACTTGAAGAAGATTCTGGGGAAAGATATGAGCAGCAAGTATATTTGACACTCCTTAAGAGATGGTTCCTAATTTTTTGAGTTTATCCTAGTCTTCTCCCTCAGAGAGTAGATACCAGACGCTAGCATGCTGTGTACCATACTTCATAGCTAGAACCCTATAGTTTAGAATGTAAAGTAATTCCATTCATTGTTCCTATTTTGATTATTGTTTACTTTCATTTTCCATAAAGCAAACAACTTTGGATTGTAAAGTATGTGGTTAAAAAAAACCAAAAGGTCAACCAAAGGTACCTGGCATCCAGTTAGACATAATTGGAATGAGGCTGAGAAGCTTTGTGGCGTAATAGAAAGGTCATTGTACTTGGAATCAGAAAATATAGGGTCAGATTCTAGTTCTGTCACTTACTGTCAGGTCTTTAGGGTTATAGATTATGGAATAACTCTGGGATAAGGAGGAGTAAGGCTTATCTGGGAATAAAATATAGAAAATTCAGCCTTTTCCATGCCTAAAATTATTGTAAGTTATGTAGAGATAGAGGTATAAGCATGACATTATATGTAAGTATCTTGGCAGCTAGGTGGCACAGTGGATAGAGTACCATGGCTGAAGTAAGGAAGTTTCATCTCATGAGTTCAAATCTGGCCTCAGACACTTACTAGCTATGTGACTCTGGGCAAGTCACTTAACCCTGTTTGTCTCAGTTTCTCATCTGTAAAATGAACTAGAGAAGGAAATGGCAAACCACTCCAGTATCTTTGCCAAGAAAACCCCAAACAGGTGACTAAATAAGAACAAAAATATGTAAGCAGATATAGTGTCACATATATATATATATATATACTTATGTAAGAATATATAAAATATATAATCACATTTAATATTTTGCAAGAGGAAATATCACAACCATTGACTTCTCACAAAGTCCCTATATAATAATAAGACCAACAGATACCTATAGGTCGCAGTTTTGCAACTATCTAATATAAGGCAGGGAGATATAGTAAAAGAGAAAGGAGGGATCAACTAATATAATCCATGTATAAACTTGTTGACCTTACAGGGAATAGGGTTGTGGGCAAACATTCTCTTATGTCCATAAAGTGGACTAATATAATATGTAATATTCTTGTGGTTACAATGGAGAGGGAAAGCATTAATGGCTCAATGTAACACAATGTCATTATTGCAAAAAACATACATTATTAAAAAGTACTGACCACGAGTAAATAGCCTCACCTTGATATAGAAATAACCACACACATATAGCTGTGTAAAGACATTTACAACCTACTACCTGAAATACTAAATTTTAAAAGTACCTATGATACAATGTTGGGTCAGCTTGTTGTGTCTGTACATTTTTTCGGTTCAGGGAACCTATTTATATTCTAGAAAAATGGAACTGGTAAAAGTGTTTGGTTTTATGAGCTCCTTCATGTACATGCTAGTCCCTGACTGTTAGCATATTTGTGTAATGGCTTCTTAGAGATGTCATGGAAATGCAAATGTCACCATTTTTCAAAACTACTTCATAAGTTAGATCTGACTGGCAAGATCACATTAGGCTTCCATTCTCATCAGAAATTTCCATTTTAATTTTAGTTCTGATTTGCTCTATTCTGAGGTCCTCCAGCATCAAAACTTTTCCTGGTTCAAGTGAAGCCAATCCATTCTTCTTTCTAGGGAAATTCCTACAAGTAGTCAGCAGACTAGAAACATTCAAAGGCCCACCCCTCTCTTAAAATCCAGATAGAGTCCCACCTTTCATCATACTCCATCTGTGAAACAGGTAGCACACACATATTGTTAAGTTTGACAAAAACTGTCATCCTAGTTCAGTTTTCTTGATATTACTAAAATCTTCCATTTTTCCTTCCACACTTCATGTTAATGGAAAGGTAGGGCATAATGTGATAATAGATAAGTCGAAATTTGGGTTTTTCAAAGAAGGATGATTGTCTAATGAATAGGACATGACTTTTATTGCATACTTAATTGGGTTCTGGTTGTTTCCTAAGTTAATTCTATGAAACTGACAGTTAAATTAAGGGATAAATAGCTTCCCTTTTGCAATTAAACTTCTCTTTTTAAGACCGCATGGGGTATTAAGGTAGCTTTAGTGTAAGCCTTTATAAAATGTCTTGGTGAGGGAATCTACTAGAATTTGAACTATGCCAAACTTGCTCTACTAATAACAAAACTACACTAGAAATTAGTTCTGTGGTTCATGGGCCAGCTCTTATTGTTTTTCCCCTTAAAGAGTGGTTATGGTCTAGTTTCTTATTTAATTCTTCTTGCATATTAGCAATCCTAATTTCTCAAGAAGATTAAATATGGCCAAGGTGATTTCACATTTAAATAGCTTTTTTCTAATCTTTTAAGCTTGCTAAAGTGGTATTTGTGAAGCACCTTGAAATTCCCCCATTAGGAAGAGTAAAGTAGAAGATGAGTCACAAATGTTTAGCTATAGAAGTATTCTCAGAGGGTCCATGTTCATTTCTATTCAATTGGCTATTTACAAATAAAAGTTAATTTATGATGGCTTTTTCAGTTTTCATATTAGTTTTGGCTAATATGGCAAAAATAATTTGTAAGTACACTGGTAAAGAGAAAGAAATTCCAGGGTTAAGCAATTTTCAATGGCCACCATATGAATTATTCATATTGTAGTGTTTTTTGGTCCACATACTAGATTTTCTACTACTTGGCAGAATTCACTCTGATTGCTTAAACTCTGGTTCATCTCCTACTTCCAATTGGTGAATATTTCAAGACAGCAAAATAATTTAGAGCCATGGCTGTTCAAATAAATTTGACTATAGATGACTATAGTTTCATATTATTAACTCAAAATTCAAATATTACTCACTTTTGTACTATAGATTATTTTGTCATATTTGTGCCTCTGTTTCTTTAAGATAACTCTCATTCTCTCACTCTCTGGCTGTCTTTCTCTTCTTTCCTCCCTCCTTCTCTTTCACTCTATATGTATATTTAATTTTTATTTGAAATTCCCATGCAATATTTATATCTATCTCATTTTATTTGTGGTTTGCACTAGACATTGGCTTCTCTAACGCTGCAAGAGACCAAGAGGTCACTGGGCTCATTTTTCCATGCATAGTGGCAAACCATTCCCTAATTCTTTCCTTAAGGCAATTTTTGGTAGAATTGATCAGCTGTAGTTAAAATTTGAAGGCCAAAAACATAGTAAGAATATTTGAGGAAAAAATATGTTTTTTTAAGAGCAGGTTTTTAGTATTCCCCCAGAATTGGGTGGGGGGAGAATGAAGGATAAACCATATGGTTGTTCCACGGTTTCTCCTTTTTTCTAGTTCTTCATGTTTTTGAAATAAACTAGTTACTGTTCTTTTATTATTAAACTATATCACACAGTAACACATTTTATGTTTGTAAACTAATAAAGTATTTAAAGCCATACAGTGCATTAAAACATTGGATGTTTTTCCCATTTTCTCCGTGTTTTTACTTTTTTAAAATAGGACTTCCCCAGTGACTTCATAATTTCCATCTATGGTTTAGCTCTAGTTCCAGCCAGCCTTTCTGCTGGAGAGATTGCTGTACCTGGAGAGTACATGTTAATTTTACAGCGACAGCACTTGAGTTCAAATACTGCCTCCGACACTTATTAGCTATGTGATGTGCCCATGCAAACTGCTTAAGAATTCGGACTCTCAGTTTGCTTATGTATAAAAAGGTCATAATCATACTTGTTTTACAGAAGGAGTGTGAAGAAAGTGTCTTGTAAATTGTAAAGCACGACACGTATGTGAGTTATTACTTACTCTGTTGGGGGCAGTCACAAAGTGTCTTTGCTTTCCAAAGGAGTTTCTGGCTTGGCAACTCCCTCCATCAACTGACAGGAGATAATTCTTAGAAAGTTGCCTGAGGTACATAGAAGTGAAGGGACTTGCCCCATGACTCACGGTTAATGGTCTGAGATAGAATTAGTACCCTAGACTTCCTTCCTTGAAGCTCACAACATGTCTACTGTGATTCCTATTGCCATGAGTAATATCTCTGTATTAATGGAATGGTACAATAGGGGGTAAATATCTCTCAACCCCATAGGACATACAAAGCTCTGTAATATTAAAAAACAAACAAAAACTATAATTTGGATAGTTCTAATATTAAGAAATTAGTTTAAACCTTTTCATAGTGGAAACATCTGTAGACCCTCAATCAACAACTAGGTCCTTAAAAGTTAGTACGGCATAGAAGTTAGGAAAAACAACCCAGCTCATTTTCTTTCATTAATTTGGTCCTTTCAGATTTCACTAAGGTTCTAAGGTTTGCTAGTAGAAGCAGAGATTCTACATCATAAAATGTTTGCAAACAAGCTGATGACTATAAAGCAAACAAACAAACAACCTCCTTTTACCAGTTAGGAAAGAAAAAAATGAGCTCTTATGACATAATCCAATGCCTGATTGATGCCTAACCACTAAGCAGCCCAGAGTGCTTGTTACAATATGTGTTAAATGATGCTATTCTTGATGCTGTAGTTAAGGATATGTCAGTGTTACCATTATAAACCCATGTTTTCAGGGAATTATATTTCCAATAGCTCGTGGTTTTATGTGCTTTTTGTGGGAACTCCTGAAGCTTAAAAATGTTCCTTTATAAGAAAAAAAAAGGCAAACATTGCTTTTTTGTGGGCCATTAGTTCATAGGGCAGAACAGGGCCACTTGGTGTTTGGAGACAAAGGCCATATGAATAGATAAGGAATTCAAATTGATATAGGGCAGCTGTTTTTCCTAATCTGAGTCTCAGTACCCTTGTGAAATTTGAATTGATTAGATTTCTTAATGTTAACACTTAGCTAGAAAAGAAGAGGATGAGTTTTTATTCCTCAGACCAAATGATAACATGTCATATTTATGAAATATCTTTCTGACAGAAACGTTAATAATCTTCACCCATTATGTTTTAAACTTTGCTCCATGCTTTCTTTGACTCTGATTACTTTTTCCTTTTGAAATTCCCTGTATATTTCTCAGTTCTAACATAAACTACTTTTTAAATTTTATTTGCCTTTGTAGTAATTCCACTATCTTTCTCAGAGGCCTGGTTTCTGTGCCATTAGCCAAAGAACAGAGTCCTCTTCTTGCTATTTATGCTACTCAATGGTTTCATGGTTTTGGACTAAACACTTTTTACGTAGTTATTCTCTCGGTAAACACTGCAGACTCATTAATTATTTATTTGTACATTCAACAAATATTGAATCCCTCTATTATGCATTAGCAGTGTGCCAAGCACAGTAAAGGACATGAAGACATATCACACATGGTCTCTGACCTCATGAGATCCTAGATTTGTAGATAGAAAGGGAATCTCAAAGTAAGTTTAGCCTATCCTATTCCATTTTACAGGCAAGAGGAGTGGGATGAGAAAAAAACATGGAATCAGGAATTTGAATATTGAGTCCAGTGAATAATTTGGATGGAGCAGAGACTTCATGTTGGGAAATATTAGAAAATAAGATTGGAAAGGTAGATTTGTGTCCATTTATGAGTAGGCTTTAATGTCAGTTAATAGGATTTTATTTTATCAGAAGTTCAGAGCAAAAAGTATTTTTGTCCAAAGTATTTTAGTTACAGAGCAGGCTAGGGGCAATCTGTCAATTGACAAATACTTACTGGATGCCTTCCATGTGCCTAGCACAGTGAGGGATGCAAAAGAAAAGTAGGATTATACAGCAAGTGGAAGTTAGTGATCCTAGATAAAAGCTAAGAAATTTCTCCCTGGGCTTCAGTTTGGTAATGCTAGAATGACTAGAGAAAGCATTAAACAAGGAAAATTTGATAGGAGTTGATGGCTCTGACAGTGATGATAATCTAGGGATGTCAGGAATAAAGGCCATTTGGGGGATAGGGAGATAATAAGTGTAGTTTTAAATATATTCCAATTGAATCTAAGAAGTGACATCCACATTTCAGTCGGCAAAAAATTCAACTCTGGAGAGAGGTCAGGGTTAGAAATATCTATTTGAAAGTCATCTACATAACAAGGATAGTTAGGTCATGGAAGTGAATACATTGACCAAGGATGGAAGAAAGGAAGGTGGGAGTTTAGGGGCAACTGGTGTCAATAGAACAATAGATAACACAAAATAAGCACATAAAACAATATCTTAGGGTGAGGCTTGAGCACAAGCCCCCCATAATTCCTCCCTCAAATGAATGGGGCCCCAAATCCCTTGGGGTAAGGGGCAAAGGTCTCTTCTATAGCTGCTTCCTACTGAAATTGGACATAGAGCTGACCGTGCCCCAAGAGGTCCCATTTGAGGTGTCAGTTCTTTAGCCAGCATCCAGAGCTTGGTTAATATGAGGTCCAGGGATGACACAACACAGTCTTGGACAGGGGGTAACATCCAGCTCAAGTGGTCAGGCATCTACTGGTAGCAGGCACCAAACCTGTAGGAAACAAATCTAGCAAACAAGCTGAAAAGCCAAAAAGAATAAGGAGACAACAACCAGAATTACGGTAAATAAAGGGCCCGCCGTGCTTCTGGAGTCCATGAACCCACTAAAACTGTATTAATTCCTATCTTCCTTACTGCCATGTATTTCTTTAATCTGAGCCGGGGCTTGGCCAATTTCCTATTCTCCCTGAAGGTGTGACAAACTTAGATACAAGAATTCAGGAGGATCTATAGGGGCAGTTCTTACTTCCCTATTCAGTCTCATATTAAGCCCCTTTTCTAGGTACATCTCATAAAGCTCATTAGTTGGGATACCATCTATTCATCCAAAATCTATCCCTGCTCTTAATAGAGCAGTAAATAATTCCTTTCTTCTTAATCTATTCTGATGTCGAATCCACTGGCTATTTACTCTTCTCTCTCCAAGAAATTTATCTTTTCCCGATTCCCATAAGTCACTTAACCGTGAAATCTTATCCAGCATCTCCAAAAGAGGGTGCCCTATTTCCCCAATTAATAGTCAGTATTAGGTGCTTATGAACAGGAGGGGCCATCTTCGCTAGTATATTTCTATGAGAAAATGCTAAGGGAGTACCATAATATGCATCTGTGTCTCTGATCATAATTGCAGTTTTCATTACCTCTTCCTATTAACTTTCTCATACAGTCTCTCAGTGAATACCAGGGTCTATCTTATCTCCACTGGGCCACACAGAGTCAGTAGGATACTGTTTGTGGCATGCTATTGCAGCTAAAGCTAAGGGATTAGTTCCATTGTTACGTTCTTGCATATGATACTTGCTGTACAGAAGGATTCTGACTAATACCTATGAATTTCAAACAATCTATGTTATCTATCCCTACCCTTCCTGCCCCTTCATCACTGATTCTCACTATGCAAGATACTAATGATTCTCCCATGGTGGGGGGGGGGGGGGCGGGGAGTGGTGAATCAATTCAAAATATCTGTCACCTTCTACTGAGTAAACTCCTCAATTATTTCCCTAAACACTGTGTAGCCCCCTAGTTCTAATGCTTTCTTCTTAGTATTGGAAGAACAGAAGCTGACTCATCTAAGTTTGTTTCATTCTCCTCCCACACATCTTCCTGGCAGGTGTTTGGGCCCCCAATCAGGACCAGCCTGTGCAAGGGCTGCATGCACTTTCCTCTTGTTACTTTTTTGCTTCTTTTTATGAGCTAAGCTAACAGTCGCTGTCTCTTCTGACACCTGAAACTTTCTAGCTTGCTCTTCTGAAGGAAAGTTTGAATGCTGTTGCACAGAAAGCTTCTCATGCAAATCAGCTAACTCCCGATTCATCTGAACCTTTTCCTCCAGCAATTTGTCTCTGCTTTTACATACAGTATAACTTGTTAGCAAGGCCCAGCCTTTTCTGCACAGCCCTGCCAGTTCTTTCCCCAGTTCTATTGGTATTCTTTGTAAACATCTTTCTAAATCTCTGGGTCCTCCCTTCTATGGCCTCAGTTCCAGAGTCCTGTGCTTTTAGCCCATTCTCTCACCAGGGAGGAGTAAGGTAAATCCTCCTATCCTTGGATATCCATTTCCTTCCCTAAAGCCTTCCTACCTCCAAGTAGAGGTTTTATACCTTGCAATCCTATGCTCCTCACCAAATGGAGGGACAAGGTGATACCCACCATGGCTGTAGCTGCTATGAATATGCTAGCATAGTTCTGAATCACAAAGTATAGCAGACTCTTTTCATGGAATACAGAACCAAAACATTTATTCCAACAACAGAAAGCCAAATCCATCATAACAACAAAGAAATCAATATACATTATCAAGGCAGAGAACACTGCCATCCTGAAACCTTCCCTTCATCAGGCCTCCCCACAAATGAACTCTCTTAAGCAAAATCACTCCCTTTCTCACACACACTAGTTCCTCTGGCTGCTCTCTCTTTCTCTGCTCTGACTGCTCTGTCTCACTTCCTGCTCTATCCCTTCCTGTTCTACCCATTCAACGTGCTCTTCCCACCATAGGTTCATGTGACTCAAACTTCCTTGTGACTGAGGCAGGTCACATGGACCTGTTAATGGATGGGAAAAACTTCTATTGCATTAACAATACATTAACAATACAACTTCCTTTTGAAGATTCTATCTATACTTCTGTGAAATTGCTGGTGGTGTTTTCCATTTTTTTCACTCTAATTTCTTTAAATGTATCCCTGTAATGAGAGGCGGCATTGCATAGAGGATAAAGATCGGGCCTAAGCCAGGGAGACCTGGGTTTACATCCCAACTCTACTCATACTGGCTCTGTGACCCTAAGCATATTGAGCACCCTTTCATTGCCCTTTGACAAACTCCCCCAAACTATAAACTGTAAGATAGTTGTCAAACTGCATTGGCAAAGGCAGTTTCCTCACTATGGAGTTCCCTATTCCAATGAAATGAAAGGTCCAACCACCAATAACAAAAATCTTTATATAATAACTTTGGGAATAAAAGCCATGTTGTTGAACTTATTTTAGTCCGGAAGCTTAAATAAAATTCAGGCTTCCATCTTAACAATACAGAAGCCATCAAACATCATAGGTGCCATCTAAGAGGTTATTTGTTCAGTACCAAAAATAATAATACTGGCTATGAGAACCAACTATAGTCCTGAAAGTGCCATCCAACTCTTTTAATTTTTTAAACTTAATAGACCAAAAAGTGGTTCCAATTTCCTAAAAATTATATATATAATGTCCATCTTGCCATTCATTTTCTAAATACTTTGTCTTTGATTTATATGTTTGATACTGAATAAGCCATTTTTTAAAAGAAAGTAAGTGGTATTTTCTGATTAGATTATCTTTATTTACTTCTCCCTAAGTAGAACCATCTCTGTGAACTTTAGCATTCTGTTAGTAGTGAAAGGGCCCTTAACTCACACTTACCTTTAGAGGTTGAAAAATTTCCCTGCCTTTTCTTTGTTCATGGACTTCCAAAGTCATTGGAAAATGATAAACATTTATCATTATCATCTTAAAATTAAATACATGAGATTATAAAAGAAACAAACTTACTAAAATGCATTTATTAAAAAAAATTTAAGTGAATTCATGGATCCCAAGTTAAGAAACCCTGTCTTTGAGCTTGTATATCAGTGTGTGTGTGTGTGTGTGTGTGTGTGTGTGTGTGTGTGTGTATAACACACAGGACAAATTGGACCCAAAGTAGTTAAACAATATGAGAGTGGGTTATATTACCCTTGAGAAATTCTAAAACTCCCACATTCCTCCCAAAAACAAGCGCCTAAATTTTTATACTGATATTCCACTATGGTTTTGTATGACCGTGAATCATGTGAGTCACTAAAGTCTCAGAAGAATTAAAAATGAGTATCAATGAAAAAGAATTTTAAAAAGCGAGGTGCAGTGACAGATGCAATAGAGAGGCACTTGGTGAGTGAGAAAGGGGTTCAATATGTGACAAAAAGGAACTTCAAAGAAGAACTGAAATTAAGAATATGATCTAAGAAATACATAATTTGTTTTATAAAACAATATATGTGCTGCTCATGTGGAAAAAGAAAGGATAATCAAAGCATAACTCAAACCATGCTACTCGTGATATTGAGAGAAAATGAGGAAGGCCCCCAGTAAGCTAGACTGAGCCCTTATGCTGAGCAGGTGGGAGGCCATGGACAAGAATTGAATAGGATGGGCAAACAGATGGGTTGCAACATGTGTCATTGAAGAGAACATCCGTGTCAATAAGGTCATTTTATTAAGGTTAGGAAACTGGAAGCTGTTGCAGGTCTTAAACAAGGGTCAAATATGACACACAACATGGCTTGGAAAATGTGAAATTCTCCCCTTCCTCTAAATGTGTAATGGTGGCTACCTTGACTAACAGCCCTCCATTACACTTCCCTTTAGTGCTTGACACTGAAGGCTTATATAACATAATGTGTGTTTTCTTTCTCTACCAAAACAGAAAGTAGGTCTTCTCTTCACATCCCAGGATACATTGCAGAAGAGAGTGGGTGCCCATGAAATAAATGTTGTTGATTGACTGACTCACTGCTCTTGGACTGAGCTGCTTCTAAACATAGGCTAGCCTCTTCTGCTGAAAAGTAGCTGCATGGCGTGAAACTGGGAAGGAGCTACCAAAATCTTTTCTCCATGTGACCTCATTTAACATTTCCACATATAGTTAACAGCAGCCCTATTTTGAGAGTAGAGTTGACTGTTTTGAAATTTACTTTCCCGTTAGTTTTACAGGCACTGTGGGACAGAGCTAATAGATTGGGAGTCAGAAAATGTGAGTTCAAATCCCAGTTCTTCTATTTACTCACTCATGAGCTTTGGTAAGATACAACTTTTGCAGATGTTGGTTGTCATATCTAAGGAGACGGACTAGAGAACTTTTTTTTTACCCCCTTTCATCCCTCCATCTTATTGGGTCACCAAATTCGGAAAGAAGCATTGCTATGTTTTTACATATCTTCCCTAGTCTACTTTTGTGCCAGTTATTGGTATTGTTCAGGCATTTCAGTCATATCCAACACTTTGTGACCTCATTTGGGGTTTTCGTAGCAAAGACACTAGGTGGTTTGCCATGTCATTCTCCAGTTCATTTCACAGATAAGGAAACCAAGGCAAATAGGGCTACGTCACTTGCCAGGGTCACACAGCTAGTACCCATATGCGGCTACATTTGAACTCAAGTCTCCCTTACTCCAGGCCTGGTACTCTATCCGCAGAGCCATCTTGCTGGCCATGTACTTTTGTGTAGATGACAATAAATTTCTGTCATGGAAAGCATAAGAAATTTTGTCAGTTTGCTGTGGAGATTCAGTTTTACTGAATTGATGAGAAGAATTATTGTTGGTGATTTTCATTTCCAAATAACTTGAATGCATATTCATTTTTATTTTTACAACTCAGTAATGTAGGGTACAAGTAATTTTATCTCATTTTAACAGCGGGAAACATTGAGATAAACAAAGGTTAAGTATCTTGCCCCACTTAACATAACCTTAGTTAATAGCAGTCAGGACATGAATCCCTCCCTACACACTCTCAGTCTGAGGTTCATTACATTAGACTATGCTGTCTTTATTAATTCCCAAGTATCCACTGATTTGTTAGAAAACTGAAACTGATTTCTAGTGAATCTTTCCTTCCAATAACTGCTTCTGCAGCTACCACAAGTAGAAACAAAAAAAAAACATCAGCATATGTTTATGGGTGATGCACTTTCCATTATTGTGCATCTTGAGAATTCATGCTCAGTACATTAGCCAGTCAGGATGCTCGAATTCTCTCTCTCCATTCCATTGAGTTTATAACATGCCATTAAGTAGAATGGTATTGCCTTTACCATACTCTAGTATCAGCCAGTGCACATGGTACCTGCCATTCTTAGAAATACAGTGCTCCCTTAAGGATGGGGGAATTTGCCTGAAACTTATTAAATGCTTAGGCTGTTTCAAAGTGGAAGTGCAGTCCTTCCGAGAAATTCTTCTGTGTTAAAAACCTGTTCATTTACCTCTCTTTTCTGCCTTGGGACACATAGATTATGACTCTTTAGTTCTTATTAACATTATAGTCTGTTGCATTTCCCTGAATATTCTTATTAACTGAGGAATTTGTCTTGTTGATTTGAAGGTGTTGTCTTCTGGTTCAAATAATTCTGTAATACCGTATGTTTAGTTATGGTAACCTGATAGGTAGTTAGGTGGCACAGTGAATAGAATGCTAGGCCCGGAGTCAGGAAGATTTATCTTCATAAGTTCAGATATGGTCTCAGACACTTACTAGCTTGGTGACCCTGAGCGAGTCACTTAACCCTATTTGCCTCAGCTTTCTCATCTGTAAAATGAATTGGAGAAGGAAATGGTAAACCACTTCAGTATCCTTGCCAAGAAAACCTGAAGCAGTCATGAAGGGTCAGACACAGCTGGAAAAAAACTCAACAACACCCTGGAAAGTATTCTTGCTTTGGAGTCAATGAATCTGATTCTGAATCCTAGCTCTGCCATTTGCTATCTTTGAAAATAGTTGGATCACAGATCTAAAGCTGGAAGAGATCTGAAAGGCAATTTAGTCCCTCATTTTGTAAATGAAGAAACAGCCCCAGAGAGTTTAAAGATTGTCCAAGGTCACATAAGCAATAAGCATTAGAGGTGGGATTTGAATTCAGGTCTTCTGTCTCCAAAGCCTGTATCTTTTCAATTGTATCCCCTCTTGGGTCTGTCATTTATCTGTCTTCAGCCCCAGATTTTTTCAGCTATAGAATGAAGTTAGACTCATAACCTTTCAGGTTGCTTGCTGCTTCAAATCTAAGATCCTACATATGATATACGTATACAAACCTATCTTTCCAATGATACTTTAAAGGAAACATGGATACATTGTGTCAAGAAGTAGATATTTTGAGGATAACCTAAAGTACTTTGGAAAATTGAATTTGACGTGAAAACCTATACTCATTATGATTATAAACTATAATCATAAGAATTTATAGAGTAGGAGGGCAAGAGTGCCAGCTCACCTTGAGGAATCATTCCCATTGGCCTTTGCCCAACGGGAGGGGAAGGTCCAATAGTAATGCTCTCCCAGGGTATACAAGCACACTTGGCCAAAGCCACATGCTCATTTATGAATATTACTCTCAAAATTTTGGTTGCTCATCTTAAGTGATAAAGAAATGCTCTTCTTGCTTCACTTAGGAGGCAGTTTAACCTCTACCAAGATAATTGTGGCATACGTCCATGTGAAGGAAATTTTCAGTTTAACATTTATCAGTAATAATGCATATATAGTCCATCACTTAGTCCCTTCTTGTTGTTGCTAAGTTATTTCAGTCGTGCCTGACTCTTCATGACCCCATTTGGAGTTTTCTTGGTAAAGATACTGGAGTGATTTGCCATTTCCTTCTCGAGTTCATTTTACAGATGAGAAACTGAAGCAAACAGGGTTAAATGACTTGCCCAGGGTAATTTGGCTAGTTACTGTCTGAGGCCAGATTTGAACTCAGGAAGATGAATCTTCCTGACTTTTGACTTTATCCACTGCACTATCTACCTGCCCCAGCCAGGTCCCTGAATATGCATTAAGATAATTTTAAAGTCCCATTAGAGATAAGTCTAATAATAAATCAAAATCCTAGAGTAAATGTCTAAGTCCTGTTCTTTTCTTTAGCATCTGCTAACCCAATCCTTGACTTTTAAATGCTGCCTAAGCATGGCTAGAGGTAGCTGATCAATAAAAGCATGCCTAGGGGCAACTAGGTAGCAGAGTGGATAGAGTGCTAAGTCTAAAGTCAGAACGACTTCAAATCTGGCCTCAGAAACTTACTAGCTCTGTGACCCTGGGCAAGTCATACAATCCTGTTTGCCTCAGTTTCCTCATCTGTAAAATGAGCTGGAGAAGGAAATGGCAAACCACTCCAGTATCTTTGTCAAGAAAATTCCAAATGGGGTCACAAGGAGTCAGACATGACTGAACAACAACAAAAAACATGCCTAAGTATTCCTTAGCAAAGGAAACATTTAGTAATAAATTCTCACATCACTAACCTCCCCACTCCACTACACACTGTGTTGTGAACATCTCTTGTTTCCTTTCCTTCTCACTGCCTCAGTTGATTTTTTTTCAAAAGAAGACAAACATAACACTTTTTATTCACAAAGAATCATCATATCCACAATGTAATTTTATGATGTAACTAAGTTACAAGTGTTTTACTTTGGATCCAAAAGGATTGGTGCTTTGGATTGTTTTGCGGAACAGAAATGAAAAGCGAAAGTAGTCTTTGCCCATTAGGATGATGTTGCCTCTGCATGCAATCTCTTTAAACACATTTTGGTCTGCCACTAAAAACTGCATATCCTTACAGGGTACAAAGAATTTGAATACATTCTAACTTCTCAGAGCAGTTATTCATAGAACATTCATATCAGACCTTTCTCAAAAAAAAAATGCAGTTGACTCTTTTACTGAGGATCCTTCAATTCTTCCTTTTCTTCTTAGATAATATCCCCTTCTATTGGCCATACTCAAAGGATTATCCAGAAAATGGACCTCGGAGATCTGTTCACATACATTTTGAACTCATTCCAATTTCGTGGAGTCAGAGCTCCACAATAAAATGGAATTCATTGAAAGATGTGAACTTGATGACTTTGTTTCGGTCATACCATTGTTTCCAGATAATAAGTTAATTCAGCCCTGAAATAGATTTCAGAAGTCATTAGGCCCACAGAAAGTCTATTTCTATCCCAAACCTCGTACTGGTTCCACCCTACCATTTATAAATACTAGCCTTCCACCTACGGCTTATCCTTACTTCCTTCTCTTGTTCCAAGTGTCATAAATTTAGACAACTACCTCTGGCCACTTCCTTTCTCTTGCTTCCTAAAGCATACCTTCTTTTTTCCATTAGGTCCACATTTCTGATTCATAGTAATGTTGTCCTAGTTTCCATTAGGTCCTTGGCATGTGGGTCATTGTTTATTTCCAGGATTGAGCTAAGTGATGCTGTTTAAGTTTCCTTTTTCAGAAATTGCAGAGTTGCCAGACAGGACATAGTTCAAGTAAATGACCTGGTAGATCTAATTTTGTGTTGCTTTAAGCAAAAGTTATGAAATGAAGAAATCGCCCAGTACAATAAAGTTATCTCAGAAAACCATAATTTACAATTGGGTCAGTGTGGGGATTATTAAGTGAAGGATTTAGTGAGAAGATATGAAATTCAAGTTCAAACTCTAGTGTTAGAGGATAAGGAAATATATGTAAAGATTCTTGGAAAAATTAAAAGGTTTAATTAATCTTGTTAATCATACAGGATCATTTCTGTGGTCCCAAATATACAAATATAAGGCTTTGGAAATAGCCATAGAAAGATTATATCTCAGCAGGAAAAGACAAGTGTTTCTTAAATCATGGACTTTCCAATAGATTACCCATACTTTCTAATTTATAAATTCTAGATTTTTATTTACTAATTTTGTCTTATTTCCCTTTATTCTCTCCTTCTGTCAATTTCAGCTACATATATGACATCCTCAAAAACCCAGTAAAGGACAAAATTCTTCACCTGATCCTCCAGAAAGAAAACTAATTCTTCTACCTTTGCTTACTCTTCTGGAGTATGGGTTTTTTGCCATCTTAACTTATAATTCAGGGGTGAGATTAATAGGGCTTATTACCTTGGGGATTTATGGCTGATTCTCTCTAAAATATTTCATAGGATTTATAGTAGTTAACAATGGTTCGAGAACAAATACTTTGATATATGTGATATATGTGAATATACAGTCATTATGTTTTAAATTTCATTTTCTTGTTCTAGTATTGACTGTACAAGTAATTTAAGACAGGGTTACAGAGCTTCAACTTTGAATAAATTTGACTTCAGGTGGTATTCTGCTGGTTATATTATTTTAAACCTCATATGCTAGGATTTATCTACATAAATCTTTAATGTTTTTGGTGCTTTGTTTCTTTTTATTCAAGAGTGACTTCAATCTTAGATAATGTTCACAGGATGCCAAGAACATTAAGTGGAAAAGCGAAGAATTCATTCAAACAGTGGTATGTTTTTTCCCTTTATATCACAGAAGGAATATTAGATCTGGAAAAGGCCTGGAGTATCATCTAGCTCAAGGCTTTCCTTTTACAAATCAGGAAACTGAGATCTAAAGAGGTTAATTATGACTCTCCTGAAGTTACATGACTTCTTTATAGCAGAAAAGGGACTGAAAACCAGGTTTCCTAATCACTTCCTGTCCAGTGATTTTTCTACTGTATTATGCCTGTAACTATAATCAGTTTGATTAATCTTTGATTGGATTTTTTTTCAATATACCAGTTCCTTCCCTGCTTACTAGAAACTGAATATTAACTTAGTGCATAGGGTTGAGAATCCACTTACATTTTACTGAACTTAGCTGAGGGCTGTTTTGTTAATAGGCCAGACTCTGCTATTATTCAACTCAGAAGAGAGTACACAGAGTCATTTCTTCCCTTCCTTCCTTCTTTCCTTTTTTTCTTTCTTTCCTCCTTCCATTATGCCTTCCTTTCTATTTCCCTTGCTTTCTCCCTCCTTTCCTCCCAGGTTGCCTTCCTCCTTCTATTCCTCCCTTCCTCCTTTCATCCCTCCCTTCCTCGTTTCTTTCCTTTCTTACTTCTTATCAAGATGAATACATTTTGGGTACATGGAATTTTGTTTATTTACTTAATTTTTAATAGCTAAATTTTATTTTAATACCATACAAATATAAACCCACAAACTGAAACTGAAGTCTACTCCCTAAAAATAGTGCAGCAAAACAACACAAAAGACTGAATTTGACAGAACATTTCACCATATTTTCGAAATAATTTTATCTTGAAATTATAGAAACATCAAGCATTTTAACTTTAGCAACACTGTAACAACATCATCATATTTAAGCTGAATTTTGTCACCATTTAATATTTTATCCATTTCATAGTTGTAGTCTAAGTACAGATTGTTCTCTGGGATTTTCTTTCCTCATTCTACTAATTAACATTCCTTCCAATTTTTATTGACTTATTCAAATTCATCATTCTTAATGATGCAACATTACCCTACTTACATGAATACACCACAATGTATTCTGCCATTCCCCAATCATTGGATGACAGTTTGCTTCCAACTTTTTTCTCTCATACAAATAGTGCTGCTATAAATTTTTGAATAGCTGGATCTTTTTGTGTTATCAATGATTTCCTTTATATATAAAACTAATAGTGAGGTCACTGTTATTTCTTCTTTTTAAAAAAAAACTTTTTTTAAGGGGGAAGGCAGGGCAATTGGGTTTAAGTGACTAGCCCAAGGTTACATAGCTAGTATGTGTGTCAAGTGTCTGAGGCCAGATTTAGGTCATCCTGATTCCAGGGCCAGTGCTCTACTCACTGCACCACCTAGCTGCCCCTTTTTAATTTTTTAGGGGGTAATTTCTTCTAATTCTATATCACTTTCCAAAATTGCTTTTCCAAATTCATAGCTTTTTCAGCAATGAATTAGCATGCCATTCTTTTCCGCCATTTCCCCTCAACATTGTTATTTTGTATTTGAACCATTTATTCTTCCTCACTATACATATTGTTTAGCATTCATTTAGCCTACTCTGCAAATGAAGCTAATATTTTTCATCTTTGATTTCAGAAATAGAGGTAGGGTTGAGTAGATGTAATGTTAATAGGATATGAAGATCCTCCCCGCCCATTAATAGACCTCACATGGAGCCCATTAAGGGAAGCTTGTTTACAGGAGGCTTGCTTGTAGGAAGGCTTTCATACCTTTTGATACTAAGTTGATTAGGCACTGAGTCACCAGGGTTGTGATGCCTTCTGGCTCTGAGAAGTGTATGTATACTCTAAATTGGTATTTTGCTTTCGGGTTTGCTTATGAGAAGGATCTTTTGATTCCCTGGTCAAGACTCTGAGTAGCCAGCCATATGTTCAGAACTCCCCAACTGCTCAGATGTAAAAGGCCTCTTGATCCAGTAGTATATGTGAAATATATAGCAGTATTGCTTTGATTCAGGCAGTTGAAAACCCTGTCTATTGGTCTTTATGCTAATTTCTTTGCTTGCATTTTCTCTGTTTATATTTTCTCTGATGTTCAGGGGGCTGACTTTTCCCCTGAACTAGTGAATGTAATTAAAGTAAATTGTTGACCCCTTTAAAGTTGTTTTCCTTTAAAAGCAGATTAAAGAACCTGTGCTAGCAGGCCATCCTGGGTATGCTAGGGTGCTTGCTGCTACAGTAGAAAACCTAAGTTGAGACTAAAATCTCCATTGTTGCCATTACAGTTTGTTATTTCCATCTAACATTTCTCTTTCTGACTGCAATATTAAAGTGTTTTGTATTAATTGTGTTGTTGTTGTTGTGGAGTTATTTTGGTCGAGTCTGACTCAGGATTTTCTTGGCAAAGATACTGGAGTGGTTTGACATTTCCTTCTCCAGCTCATTTTACAGATGAGGAACTGAGGCAAACAGGGTTAAGTGATTTGCCCAGGGTCGCACAACTAGTCAGTGTCTGAGGTGAGATTTTTACTTAGGAAGAAGAGTCTGCGCCACCTAGCTACCTTTAACTTTAAAATTCCCTTTGTAAAGGCAAATTTTAAAAAGGAAAAGAAAAGAAAAATCTAAGAGCAGATTTTGTATACTGCTACTCTGGCTAACAACTGTTGTTTTGTCTGCTATCTAGTGCTATATATCCAGAAATTGAGCTTTCTTTGGCAAATATATAAAAAAAATGATTCAAAGTATTAATTAGCACATTCTAACCTGAAAATGAGAATGTTTGGGTTTTATTCATGGCTCTGATTTTATTTGAGATGAAGCAGTACAGAAGGCTTCTTTCCTTTCATCCCATACCAAAAGGCTTAGAGTTTTTTCTACTGACTGGTCTCAGGAGCTGAGCCTTATCTTCTCCCCTGTACCCCACTTCACAAGAAGTAGATATTATAGCAACATACCCACTAGCCACTCCTCTTGAGTGAAACAGAAATTATTGCTTACAGGGAAAATATGTAAAATTTCATTCATTCACCCAGTGATTTTTTTTCTACACAGAATCAGAATGTTAGAACAAGAAAGAACTTTAGAAAGCATCAGGTCCGTTGGGTTTCTAAGTGAGTTGCAATCTTAACTGGTTATGCAACAAAATTGTGGATACTATGTTATTGTAGATCAAAGAAAATTCATAAAAAATTTTCATCTAAATTTTTTTATCTATATGGCAAGTATACTATCCTTACAAAAATGATTTGTGCCTATTTCGTGTACACACTAATCTCAAAACATGTCGTATTAAATTTGCAAAGAACTCAACAAAATGGCTACTCTTATCTAAGGTAAAGCATGCATGAGTGAGTATCCCAAATTTCCTATAATATTGCAACCTTAAATGTTTGAGGTTGACAAAGAATACCACGCTATGAGCAGAAATGTTGAGAACAACCCATCTGCCCTAATCCATTATGTCATTTGACCTATGAGAATACTGAGGTCCTACTTTCTACGTTCAAGTAGAGAAACAGAGATGCCTAGATACTTTTGTCAAATTCTGGATTGAAGTTTTAGTAATTTCCCTGACTTCTTATTCATACTATTTTTATCCTGAATTTAGATTAATTTCATTTATGGAGCACTCTTCCTTAAGTTCACTCCAACTATCTTTCCAATTAATTTTCCAGGTAAGAATGTAAGTTCAGATATGACAGATAAGGTGTAGCGTATAAAAAAGACCAGCATTGGAGAAAGTGATTGACAATTCATAGTAGAAAAAACAATGTTTGCGTATAGTGCTTTATGATTTACAAAGTATTTATACTTGTTTTACTTATATAAAGATTACAGACAATAAAATAAACATAAATATTAAAAGCAAGAAGCAAATACAGCCTCAGATG
The DNA here is from genome assembly GCA_028646595.1 of Phalanger gymnotis. Lineage (NCBI taxonomy): Eukaryota > Metazoa > Chordata > Mammalia > Diprotodontia > Phalangeridae > Phalanger > Phalanger gymnotis. The sequence continues at coordinate 125,206,342 of CM053623.1, read as the reverse complement.
TGAATATCACTTGGGATGAGACTCACAAGTAAAATATAGTAATGAAAGAGTATATTTTATTTGAAATAATATGTCACATGTTTATGTGGGTAAACTCATGAGCTTGAAAAATGAGTCACATTAGAAAGACCCCTAATCCTTTCAGGACTCAGAATCACAAAAAAAAAAAAATAGAAGTAGTATCATTGGAGAAATAGCCTGCAGACTATCTATGTTGATCAGGGAAATGGATAATTTCCTGAAACAGATTTCCCAAAGGCAAGATATAATGTTCTTGAGAGATTTCAGCCATATAGATATTTGTTGAAAGTCTCCTTCATATAAAAGCAGAACATTAATAGATTCATGATTTTTCTTGTTGATACTTTCACCTCTTAGGATTCAGTGAACAAAAATACCAACTTTATCTAATCCCAACCAATAAGGATAAATTAGCTGGTTATGAGGACTGTGGGAGAAACTGACAAGGTCATCTTAAAATTAATGATAACCAAGGAGAGGAACACTGTCAGTGCATAGTCTAACTTGCACACTAAACAATAGAAAAGACTATTTCTAAAAGTTCAAAGACCTAATAAGTATGATTCCCCATGGCTTAAGACTCTAATAAAGGAAAATAGTTCAAGAGGAATTGGAACCCTGCAAAAAGAAACTGACAATCATGGTTAAACCCAATGAGGAAGAAAAGTAAAAAAACCATTTAAAGAGATTGATATGACTTCATAGGGAACTCTCTAATGAGCAGATTTTAAAATAGTATGCACAAAATGGAGGCATAGGCACATCTCAAGGGGAGGAAATCCAAGGATAATTGGAAAAAAAAGATTTCCATAGACCTATAAGACTACACTTGGGAAGATTAAACCCTAGGATAACCTGAGGCTGGGGGATGAGAAGGGAAATGCTAAGAACAATAATAAGGACTTTATCAGATGTCTGAGAAAGGAGGAATAGATCCACTACTGGTAATAGACAACTGAGAGAGCAAACTTACTATAAATCCTATTTTTCTTCTGTGATCTTATTCAAAGAGATTATGTCAATTTCTTCTAGACTTGCTAATGAATTGGAAAGGGGGTGGAGGGAGAGAAACATTGGTTGGGGAAAGCCTGGAATGTTGAAAAGTTGTCATTCAACTAAATTAGTAAAAGAGAAAAATTTACTTTTACAAATGACCATTAAGCTACTATAATAGCCATTTAAATCTCTTGAACAGAGAAATTATAGGAAAAGTAGAACTGATCAAATTAGTCATGAAATTTACTAATTTGCATCAACCTTGTCAGTTTTGACTCAGGAATACAATGTGTAAAATCAACTTTCTTTTCCACCTTTCCAATCCAATTCAACAAACATGTTGAGTACTTACTACATGTCACAGAGCTAGGACCCAGCAACACAAACGAAAAACAAAACTGTCCCTGCCATTACAGAGTTTTCATTTTTCTGTGGGTAGGGTGGGAAGAAGCAAGACATACACAAATACGTATAATACAAGGTAGGAAGGGATGGATTGAAAAAAAGAAAAATTCATACAAAGTAGTTCTTACATACAAAGAATATTTTAAGAAGGAGATAACATGTTTTCCTGAAGTATTAATGAAGGCTACGTGGGAAAGCCATCTGATAACCGGCTTGGAAGAAAGCTAAGGATCCTAGGGCACAGCTGAGAAGGGAATGCATGCCAGTTATTGGAGACAAGCTTGTGTGTTGAACAAAGGAAGAATGTGACACTGAGTTCCAGGAATAGATAGACATATTCTGGAACATGGAATATATAAAAAGTAATGTGAAATCAGGCTAGAAAGGTAACCTGGAGGGAGCTGGTGCAAGGCTTTAAATGCTAGGCTAAGGAATTTTTGTGTGTTATTTAAGTTTGTATTCTTTCCTAGAAGGTATGGAAGCCACTGAAAGTTTTTGAGCAGGAGTGTAACAATGATTTAGGAAGACTGTTATTTTTGCAATTGTGCAGAGAAAGAATAAGAATGGGGACCCCCCCCCCATAGCTGAAGAGATCAGGCTAAAGATTGTAAAGAGGGAAGGGAAGAAAAAAGGCATTTAGTACCTTCTATGTTGCATGCTCCGTGCTTACCACTTTAAAAATATTATCTCATTTGAGCCTCACAACAACCCTAGAAGAGAGTTTGCTATTACTATGCCCATTTTACAGTTGAAGAAACAGAGGCAGATAGAGGATAAGTAATTTGCCCAGGGTCATATAGCTATTAAGTATCTGAAACTGAATTTGAACTCAGATCAGATTTTTTCCAGGTACAACACTCTACGGGGGCCTGAACCACCAGAGTAGTGATTTTAAGTGGCGAAAATAAGATCAGAATTCAAGGGATATCATGGAGGATCAACAGGCCTTGATAGCTCATTGTTTTTTTTTGGGGGGGAGGGGATAGAGAGGGCAGACTTAATGAAGAATTTGACATTATGAATTTGTATAATGGTGCTGCCCTCGAAAGAAATATAATGGTTTGAAAAAGGGCCACGTTTAGAGAAGAAGATATTGAGATCAGGTTTTTTTTTCCTTTTTAATTTTTTTCAATTTACAATGTAACAAATGTTCAGTCAAGCAAAATAAATTCTTGCATTGACTATGTCCAAAGAAATGGATGTATGAGCTCATTTTCCTACAAAGTTTAGGCTGCTAACTAAGTATCTAGGCAAATTAACCCAGTGGACAGTTGGCATTCCAGGACTGGAATTTGGGAGATAAATTAGGGCTGTAAAGAGAGAGAGAGAGAAAAAGAGAGAGAGAGAGAGAGAGAGAGAGAGAGAGAGAGAGAGAGAGAGAGAGAGAGAGAGAGAGAGAGAGAGATAATGTGTGTGTTTAGATATTATCTGTATATAACTAATATTCGAACCCATGCAAATGTATTAGATCACCAAGAGAAAAAGGAAGAATGGACAAAACCTTGGGAGAAGCCTGTGTTTAGAGGTTAGAAGATAAACCAACTAAGAAACTGAGAAGACAAAGAGAAGAAAAACCAGAAAATAGCGTCATAGATACCAAGGAAAGAGAGAGCAGAAGAAGAGAAGGTAGAAAGAGCATTCACTAGTGTTGATAGCTACAAAATTCAAAGGGAACGTGAACTGAGAAAAAAATCCATCAAGATTTAGCAGTTACAAGATCATTGGTAACCTCTGATAAAGTATTGTCTCTAAAAATAGTAATTGTGAAAAACAATAGGAGGAGTTAGTTGATGAGTGTGTAAATGATGAGGCCTTGGAGGTAGCAAATGTTACTTATTATCTCTAGGAATTTAGCAATAAAAGGGTGGCAAACTAAAGGATAATAACTGAAGGAAATGCCAGGACCTCAGATTTCATGAAGAATAACACAGCTGTGAGTAATGAGAAAAATTAAAACACTAAAAAATACCGAATTGCCACACAGGAATCTGCATTCCCCTTAGGATTTCAGAATATCTTCATAAGAGGAATTTTTAAAATTTTTATTTTATTTTATGGAGTAAAACAAGCATTTCCATAGCATACTATAATAATAAAAAAGATGTTTGCACATGAAACCGCAAATTTATTATGTACAACGTGCTGTCTCCCTTTTTATCCTCGTCCTACCCCCGTCTCCTGCCTCGAAGATAACTACTGTTAGACGGAAATATGTGTCTAATATGTAAAACTATTTTTACATGCTTCTATTTATCAGTTCTTTCCCTGGATGCAGATAGCATCTTCCTTCATGTGTCCTTTGTAGTTAATTTGGGTACTTATATTAGTCAAAATGACTTATTTGCTCAAAGTTGTCCTTAAAATAATATTGCTGTTACTATATACAATGTTCTCATAAGTGGAAGTATTAATTCAGCAATTGAATTAAAGAGGTGTATCAAGCACCTACTACGTGCAAAGGAACATCCCCTGAAGTCGCGCTAATCTTGTAACTTCTCATGTCTATCTGTTCTTGCTCTCTATTGGCTTTTCATTGTTATTTTTGTTATTAATATCCTTTGGATTGAATTTCCTTTCACTTCACTCTTGCCTTGCCCTCTTATTCAATATCTTGGTTACAGATAGCTTTATCCACCAAAACTACCTTTAGTAAGAGCTTATGAACCGGAGGAGCTGGCCGTTTTATGTTGCTTTTATAATGAGAGAACAATTTTAATAATATTTGAAATAACTCATGCCTACATAAACCTATATAAAATATAATTGGTAAAAGTTGTATCAAAGAGCTAGCCTAATTCTTAATTCTAATATTGGAATGATGTGGCCCTTTTACTTGGTCTGTTAGCTCTTTCCTAGATCTTTCCTGTTCAGTCCATACTCTATGCCATAGATCTGATTTTACCCATTTTTGCTTTCTCTTGTCTAGTACCTCAGAAATAGGACATCTACGTTAGAAAAAGTGGTTAGTATCATATCCAGATTATAATGAGCCAAATGCCAGTTATCAGTATTGACCTACATGATTTTAACCTGGAATTTGTGGCTACTGTGAGGTACAGGGGTCGACGATAATATATGTTATCATCTTCAGAGATGTTTACTCTTTTCCTCAGATCCTCTATGCCATTTCACTACTGATATCCTAGAAAAAGCACTAGATTAAGAGTCAGGAGAGTTGGGCTGAGCTCTAACACCAGTGATCATGGGTGCATCACAACTGTTCTGAGTGCATTTTCATCATCTCTCAAAGGAGGGTAACAATACTTGCCACTATCTACCCCTACAAAGCTGTTGCATAGAAATTGCTCTATAAGCTTAAATGGCTTTGGTGGTGTAAAGGGGGGTGTATTCTTTGTTACTGTGAACACTGGCTTTGGTGAGAGGAGATGGGGCATGGGTTGAATTATTCTGCAAATCATGATATAGTTGAGCTGATCTGTATGGCAGTATTGCTCTATTTGTCATATACAACATATCTAGAACAGTAGCATGTCTTAGCGTCATAGTCAAACTTTTTGGTTGGTTGGGGGAAGGAGATGATTTTTTTAAATCATAACTGTGATTTCATCTATTTGTGGAAATCCCTAGTAGGCCTTCCCTTTACCAGTGAAGACTAGTACCTGATCTGAAACTTAATCTTTCATGTGTCATGGATCCCTGACTGTCTGGTGATAGTGTGGATGCCTTCTCAGGGTGTTTTAAATCCATAAAATAAAATTTATGAGACAAAGGAAACCAACTATATTGAATCACCATTATGAAATGGAAAAGAAAACAAATTTATGGACCCTAGGTTAAGAACAAAGATACAGCTCTCTCCAATGAACAGAATAAACTTGATGTTTTCTTTGGGAAATAAAGAAGCACATGTTTATCTTAACACATGCTTTATTGACTCATTTTCACAGTATTCTCAAAGATTGGCACAAATGTAGTAGATTGTGATTCCATCCCAACTGAAGAGAAAGTTCAGAGTTGCTCAGCTTTTCTTCATGTCACCCTGGCAGACTTAAATGACCGGCAAATACGCTTTGACTCATTTCTTCCTAGGCAATTTTAAAATACGGAGGCAAATGGAGTAGTTTTCCTTGATGAGATTGCAGACAAGTAATAAAGATGTATTATATTCTGCTTAAATTCACACCAAGGATGGTCTTAGTGTTGAGCCATAAGGAGACTCAATTTCAGAAATGGAAGATAGGATTAAAATGGGGTAAAGGGAATAAGGAGTGTTCCGGTAAATAAATGAGAATGTGCAACTGTTATGTCAATAAATCACAGTAAATGTGTTCAACCTCGATTCTAAGAAGCTTCTCAGGAGAGAAAAACAATGTTATTTTATTGAAGGCAAATTAAACTGTTACACTTTTGAGTGCCCCAGTAAGCTCTTCCCTTTCCTCTTCACCACCATTGCAACTGTTTTAATTATATGTATGACAATTGATAAATAGTATAACCTAAGACAGTCACATTGGTAGGATATCTAGTGACTGCTTTTCTCCTTTATATATGAAGTTCATGTTGAACCAAGTTTCACCAAGCTGTGTGATCTGGGGAGACAGAAATCACTCTTATTCCAATTTTTTTTTAAAAGAATATACTTCTAAATGGATAGCCTCGCATAATTCATTGAGAGCTAGCTTTGGAGCCTGGAGGACTTGGTTTCAAGGATCACCTTCAGCCTCTGGTAGGTCACTTAACTCTCTATGTCTTCAGGCAACCCTGTTTGCATACCAGAGATTTTTAATCTAGGGTTGATATTAATACATTAATAACTGTAATCAACTACCATTGTCTTCCTTTGCAATCTTATGCATTTTATTTTATGCATTTTAAACCATTTTTGAGGAGTCTGTTGATTCACCAGACTGCTAAAGTAGTCCATATTACAAACACATACATGCGCATACACATATGCATGCACACACACACACACACATACACACACACACACACACAACCTTTAAAAATATATTGCATTAGGTTGACTACCAGAATAACTTGGAAGGGTGGGGGGAGAGAGGATAAGGGAAAAGAGAAAATTGCTAACATAAAAAGGGAGATCATCATTTCATAGGAGAAAGATCTATAAAATGCTGGTATGACTAGTTAGTTACCTATGGACAAAATTGCCAGGGAATCACTCTAGGTTCAGGTGTTCTTTGATTTGGATTCCTAGTTATCAGCTCTTTTGTGGTGGCAAAGAATTGGAAGTTGAGGGGATGCCCATTAATTGAGGAATGGCTGAACAAGTTGTGGTATATGATTGTAATAGAATACTATCGTGCTCTAAGATTACCAGAATGATTTCAGAAAAACCTGGAAAGACTTCCATGAATTGATACAGAGTGAAGTGAGCAGAACCAGGAGAACATCATACACAGGAACAGCAATATTGTATGATGCTCAACTGTGAATGACTTAGCTGTTCTCAGCAATACAGTGGTCCAAGACAATTTTAAAGGCCTCATGATAAAAAATGCTATCTGCCTCTAGAGAAAGAACTGATGAAGTCTGAATACAGATCAAAGCATGCTGTTCCTCACTTTCTTTGGGGGTTTTTGGTCTGTGCTGTCTTTCACAATATGACTAATGCAGAAATATGTTTTGTATCATTATTGCATATTTATAACCTATATCAAATTTCTTACAACCTCAAGAAGGGGATGGGGCAGAAGGGAGGGAGAAAATTCGGAACTCAATTTTTAAAAAAAATTGTTAAAAATAATTTTAGATGTAATTGGGAAAAAATTGTTTTTTTTAAAGAAAAAAATCTTAGCTATCTTTACAGTGTACTTGAAAAGGATGGCCAACTTTTAAAGACAGTTGAAATCCATGACCCAAAGCTTATGTTAAATGAGATGCGGTATGATCAAAGCTATTTGTGGCATATTATTTTGATTACATATGTGGAATAAATTGAATGAGAAAAAGGCTAGAGATGACAAGAGAGGAGTCAGTAGAGATAATAAAATTAGTTGCCATCATCGACATCAAAAGCGAATATTTATTAATCACCTGCTTTATTCAGTGTATCATGCTAAGAATCAGTAATATCTCAATGGGGAGACAGAACATATACATAAAAATATATATAAATAAAAATCAACTACATAAAATACCTATATTATTACAATAAATATATGATAACTAATAAGAATACAGAGAAGAGATCATTCCTTGAGAGCCAGCCTAGTTGGGGCAAGGCATCACAGGAAAGATGGGAATTAAACCGGAGCCTTGAAGAGACTTAAACCAAGAGGAGACTGTGAGTGAGCAAAGACACAGAGTGAATAGGTCAAATAAGTGAAATAGAGTAGATGGGTTTTTACGGACAGTATTGGCAAATAAAGATAAATCTACATAGGAAGCAGATGGTAGAGGAACTTCAGTGTCTAGTTATAAAGTTTAGGCTTTATGAAGTAGATAATTTGAAGGTTTTTGATTGAAAGCATCCTTGTGCAGGATGTGTCTTAGGAAGATGAGTCTTGCTGCTCTGTAAATCGCTCATACAAAGGAAAGGTTCAAGGCAAGGCAACCAGGAAATAAGCCATTGAAATAGTCCAAGCAGGATGTGATGAGTATCAACATTAGGTGTTGATAGAAGAAATGTAAAGGAAACATTGAAGAGATGTTATAGAGGAAGTCACAGCAAGACTTCATGACTAACTAGATGACTAGAGGCTGGACATTTTTTAGCAATAATATTGAATAGGAATGAGCACCGCTGTATAAAGGCTGCTTTTAAGAGAGTAATGCTATTAGCAGCTGCAGGAAGCCATCTTGCTATGATTAATTTAAAGGAGTCTGGAGCCAGCTTCATGAGGCCATGCATAAAAGCCCTCATTTGCCAGCAAAACTTTGTGAATGCTTTGCAGAATTCATCCGCTGATCATTTGAGCTAAACTGAAACTCTGATTTAGATACTAACTATTGCCTGTGACCATGACTTTACTCCTCCCTCCCACGTAACATATCCCCAGCAACTGACTAGTGCTTCAGAGTCAATAACAATGTTCATAAGCCTGTGTGAGAATCATCAGGACTTTTCCTTTCCTTTCTCCCTGTTCCAAGAGCCTTCAGTCTTCATCATGAAAGGAAGCTCTTCATTTCCAGTCCATGACAAGTATTAGGCAAATCACTGAATCTATTTTCTCATCTCTAAAATAAGCAAATTAGTTTAGATAATTCCCCAGGCCCCTTCCAGCTCTAAATCTATGAGCCATTGATCCTTTCCCCAGGGCCAGGTAGAACAGTACGAGGAAAGCTAAAGCTAAGAAATGGGAGAGTTTTGCTTCAATCCTTTCTTGATGTTTCTAGTTCTGTTGATTATTGGCAGTTGAAATTTGAGGGCCATTTATTTCACCAATAAGAATATCACATGTACTTGTCTGACCATCATAGAGCTAAAAGAGCCCTCATACTTTGGGGGTTTAGGAAAGAAAGTTCTTGAGAGATTTCCCACATTAAGAGTAGATTTAATTTCATAATTATCTCCTTTTCCATGCCATATGGGACATATGTAAATGTTTGACACAGCAACTTCTCCAGAGGACAAACTAAGGTGCTTCCATAGTTAAATGTAAGCTTTGGCATCTGTTAACTGTACAACAATTTGATACAACATATTGTGCCAGGTAGGTACCATGCTATGCATTCAAGGAATATACATATATAACATGGATTCATATATACCCATATACAATTATATTACATCCACCCATTATTATTTTGTAATATAAAAGCTGCAGTTGAACATGCAAGTTAAAATAAACAAGTTTGCAAGTTGAGATTGGATGCCAGAAAATCTATCCTTATTTGTGGTGACTTTCATTGACCTACCTAAAGACACCTGCGTGTGTCAGTACAAATTGGGTTAGTTCAGCAGTACCATATGTGGATGGATTTGAAGCCCAGGAGCACTTAGAATAAATAGTTTCAGTAGGTTCCATTTGGTTAACACCAGGACAGTAAGGTGTATCTTGCTTTGGCAAATTTCCATTGTCTGTTTTCCTCAAGTTTGCTTATTTATTCTAGGGACACTGCATTTATTTTTCTGAAATACAAATTTGAAAAAAATGGCAATCAAAGCTAAGCCAATGGTATAAAATATGAAAATATAATAACTTGTAAACTTATCCTTGGGATAGAGAATAGTGAGAGTGGGATGCTTACAGAAGGAAACACAAACTTGCTTCCAAGTTGTTTTCAAGGATGTTACTATCTCCCTTTTCATAGGATATATATAGGGATATATAGGATTATGTAGTCATTTTGAAAAGTTCAGGCATCACTCACAATGACAGGCTGTACCATGCTAAAAAAGACTGTCTTTGCTTTGCTTTTGTCACTTGTGAGCAATGGACTTTTTTAAAGCATTTCATTCAATGGAAGGGCATTTTTAAAAGAATGGAAACATTAATTTTATCATACATAGGAATTTAAAATATGTAAAAAATAACAGTGCTTCCAAATCTGGTTGTCATGTCAATCATTTTAAAATGAGCAAAAAAAATGTTTTCCAAAAATCTCCTATGTATTTTGTTTGTTTCTTTGTTCCTTTCTGTTGTCATCAGTACTTTTTTAGCTGCATGAACTACTCTATTAATTACCATGCATTTCCCCCTTTTATCCCCTGATCTGTTACACAATGTTCTTGGCTGTAAAGACATTGACTTTCTTCTTCTTTTTTGTACTGGTTTTCATTCCTTGACAATCACACCTTTCCATTATATTATTTTTACCCATTATAATCCTTATAATCAGAAAGTAAACTAATTATGTCTAACTCTGCATTAGAAACTGCAAATGAGAACTACTATCTCCTCACCTCTAGGAGATTAAAATTGAAATCAGATACCCTGAGATAAAGGATGCATATAGAGGATAAACAGATGGATAAGAATATTATGCCAGTACCTAATGGACAAAAGGTATTACCATCTTATTCAGGTCCAGGATGAATGCATCTTCAAGGTAAAAAACATGAACAAATAACTAGGACAAATTTTCCACAATGGTACCTAGGGAACTAAGGAGGTATCACTTTCTTTAACTCATCAGGCAAATTGTTTTAACTGACCAAAAGATGGATTGACAAGAGATTAGGGAGATAGTCTTAAGTGAATGTCACCATTTTGGAGAGGGATTAAAAGGACTGAACAGAGGAAGCCATCAAAGGACACTGGAAAGGAGCTCCTGCCAGAAATCATGTAATGTTTTGCCCTGATCTTGCTATCTATATTCCATGTTGTCTTGGAAAGCATTGTGATGTCTGTTTTCTAGGTAAGCCCTCTACTTAATATCCCAAAACGATCCTGCCTTTTCTTTTTTCCTGTCTTTTAAAAACACATCACTACTAACTGAAATGGTTAAAATGTTTTTTAACCATTGACTCTCTACAGGAGCTGAGATGTGTCAATATTTCAGGAACCAGCACTGGGGTCACTAGGTGAAACGACAGACAGAGTACAGACCCAGGAGCAGGATTTTTATTTATACTATGACTTTCATAAAAAATTGACCTTGTTCAATCCAGCTTTTGCTCCTCACATTCCATTTAATAGCAATACTGAAGATTTCCTCACTGTGGAATTCAAAGAACATAGTTGATTTCTCTTCTTAATGCCTGTGTGGTTTTTCATCCTGTGACCTGTTGCTTACTCTTAATATGGCACCTAGACTCCTCTTCAACTTAACAGTTTTGTCTCTGTCCTCCCTTTTTTTTTCTAACATGCTCAATTTTGGGTAACTTAGGAAACTCAATATTTGATGGAATAATTATATATACATATATATGTATGTATAGCTAAAATTATATAATAATACTCCTTACCTTAAAGTCACAGATTATCACTTCCTCAGCCAAAACTTTTTTGCGTTCACCACCAAAATGATATGACTACACAGTACTAAAAATATGAACTTTTTCTTTTTGGTCCTGATGAGTTTCAGTGTAGGGAACTCATGACAAAGAAGCTCCTCCTTCTAATACAGATCTGTGATCCATCAATATCTTAGAGTCTAAGAGAGTTGCATAAGGCACTAGGCTTGGAATCAGGAAAACATCTTCCTGAATTCAAATCCAACCTGACGCTAACTGTGTGACCTTGGGCAGGTCACATAACCCTGTTTGACTCAGTTTCTTCATCTGTTAAAAGAGCTAGAAAAGGAAATAGCAAACCACTCCAGTATCTTTGCCAAGGAAACCTCAAATGGGGTCATGAAGAGTCAGACATGACTGAAAATGACTGATCACACACATATATCCCTAGCCTTTCCCTGTTTTCACTAAACTCTAGTACCTTGTAGGTGGTATAGTGGTAACAACATTGGCTTTGGAATGGGAGGATAAGAGTAAAAGTCTTAGTTCCTCCATTTCTACATAAGGGATCTTGTACATATCATTGAATCTCTCTAGGCTTCATTTTTTCTTCTGAAAAATCATTGTATTGAACTATCTCATCTCTAAGACAAGATTCCTTCCAGCTCTATTTTATGATCCTTTGTATAGCAATTACCCCGTATTCAGTTTTTATCAATGCATTCACAATAAATGCTCAATGAAAACTTAAGTTACCAATTCAGCGCTAAATAATATTTTCTACAAAGCATCCCAGATTGCAACAACTCAAGCTGAACAGAACAAAGACAAAGCATCTCATCATCTCTTCACTACTCTCCCCTGTGCCCAGCTGTCCCATGACAGAGAGTAACACCATTATCCCTCTGATATCTCAAGCCAGGCACCTCAAAGTAATCTTTGAAATATCTGCATCCCATATGGATGAATTCAGTACTAAAATTCTTCCACTTAATCCTGCACACCATCTCCTACATCTGACCTCTCTTCTGACCACCACTGCCTTAATCGGTGATCATCTCTCTTTCAATTATCATATACATTTCTTGGATGTATTTCCTGCATTCAGCATAATTCCTTTCCAGTCTGTCCACACTGTCACCATGAAAATCATTATCTCTGCCTATTACTTTGGCCATGCTTCCCTTCTCCGAAAGCCAAGCAATGACTTCCTCTGAAGGAAATCCAAGAGCCTTATCCAGTAGTTAAGAAGGTGCCACTGATAAAATGTGTGTGGTATTTTTTTTTAATGTCAGAATTTGCCTCTCAATAACTTATCTAAATCTCTGCATTTCCATCTGTTATACTCTAGCACCAACTGGTAAACTTTCTACAACTCACCATTTTTTTTTCTTGTTCTGAAAGTCTTTCCCCTCCATTATAAAACACTATACCCCCCAGCTGTAGTCTGACATCAATTTTTTGTGCAAACCATTGTCAGGTTATGGCAACATTACATTTGAAATCTTGCCACTAGCACGCTAAAAGGCCACATTTTCAGGGACCATGCTGGGTTATCATGGCAGGAGATCATTCCCTTCCCCATCCCCACCTACTGTGACTTTGAATGGCCTCAAAAAGGGGAGCTTTGCAATATAATGGGTCTACTTAAGGAAAGTGTTGATGCTACCTGTTTGGGAAAAAATGTGAATTGGTCTTTTCATAAATAAATTGCCTTTTTAATTGCATTTGGGAGAAATCTTTCTGTTAAAAGCCATGTGCGTTTCTTAAACTCCATCAGGTTCAGATAGGTTGGCTTCCACTCAGAGTTAAAGTGCTGGAATCAGATGCATTTTCCTCAGGTTTATCTGGAAGAAAAATAATTTCAGCCAGTATGTCACAATTCTTCTGAAACTGACAATAAATCCCCAGTAGTAAAAACAAGCCTTCACTCTGAATCCAATTACCATTTTGGATCAGATACTGACAATAATTTACCCTTGTTCCTGGGATTAACTTCCATCATGAACCAAAGGACCTCTTAATTTTTTTTTAATTTAAAAAAATAATTTTCTGATCTCTCTTCCATTTTCTATACTCTTCTATACTTCTATCCTTCTTCTATACTCTTTCCCTTCTATACTCTTTCCTTTCTTCTATTCTTGCTCTTTTTTTTATCAACCCATTGTATCTACCACCACCACCACTCCACCCCCTACACGTAGCCCATAACAGCAACATTGCTGGGTAGGGGTCGATAAATATAAATCTAGCCCAATAAGCCTTTTGGAGACAGATGAGGGAAGAAATAAGTGCCTACTTACAATGGCCTAAAAATAAAATAAAAGAACTGTTCTCCCGACCTGATTTTTTTCACATTCTTCTTTTTAGGTGGGCACAATAAATATTGTAATAGCTTCATGGAAAAAGGAATATAGAAAGACTGAGGGAGGAATTGAAAGGCAAGAAAATGGAATGATCAGTGAGAATAGTGTTAACAAGGCATTTGACCATGTACCCATTGAAATTTTATAAGAAAAATATGAAAGTTCTGAGTAACTTGACAAAGGCATTGGACAAAAACAATTTTTTTAAAGACAGTAATTTTTTTCAGGATAAATAATTTTGGTTACCAATGAAATTTGTCAGCTAAAGAGAGTTTTGGATGGGGACAAGATACAGACTGAACCTACGAATTTCATTGGTATAGAGAATTCTAGGCTAAGGCTACTTCCTCCAGGTCAGGCCCTCTTCTATAACTTCTAGTCTTAGACAATTGCCTACAACTTTGAGAGATCAGATGCCTTTTCCAGGATCACACAGCCAGCAAGTGTTAAAAAAGGAATATGAAAAAAGGAACAGGTTTTCTTGGCTTTAAGTCCAGTTTGCTGTTCACTGTGCCTCTCCAAAGGGATTTTACTGATGTTAATTTCCTTCAGCACACTTATATTATTACTGCGGCTTAGGAACAAAATTCACCTATTCTTTTCCTATTACCAATCAGTAAATTGTTTGCTGTTTCTATCCTACATATATGTATATATGTATGTGTATATGTGTGTGTGTGTATGTAAATTTGGGAGGAGAGTTTGAAAGGATCTTGGGAATCCAATGATTTTTTTTATAACTACATTATCAAGCCAGTTTGTCTACAACTTAGTAAAAGGAGCAACATTGACTCTAATGTCTGAAGACCTGTATTCAAATTATGCCTCTGACTACTTGTGTGATCTTGGGCCCGGCAATTATCCTCTGTGACCCTCAGTTTCTTCATCTTTAAAATGAGGTGGTTGTACTAGATGGCCTATGGGGTCCACCACAACTGTAAATCTTTTCATCATTTAGCTAAAAAAAAAAAAAAGAATACTAGCTACAGAGTCCAGAAATCTGCAGTTGAATCCTACTTTTGACTTCCTATGTTACCTGGAGCACCCTCTGTGGGCCTTGATTTCTTAATCTATAAAATGATACAGTTGGAATAGATGACATCTGAGTTTTCTGTCCCAACTCATTGCCTATGATCATAGTTAATGAACATTAAGGATAGGAATGAGACCTGTGATTTCATTGTTATAGGGAACTTGGAGATGAAGGAATTCTCTCTCTCAAAGCACATTAAGCACCTTCCTTCAAACTTGGGCTGAGATCTGCCTAGAGTACTGAGAATTTACAGACTTCCCTGAGTTTACATAGCTAGTATGTGACAAAAATGAGCCTTAAACTCAGGTTACTTAAACCAAGGCCAGTTTTCCATCTACCATGTTGCCTCAACTGTACATTATTCAGTAGTCAATTAATAGTTTATAAGCATGTATTAGGCCCCTCCTATGCATCAGATATTGTGCTAAGTACTGGGTATACAAATACAAAAAAAAAAGGATAGTCCCTGGGAGATGATGTTAAGGCATGGTGGAGAGGTTACACAAAGTAGGGCAAAGTAGGAAATGTCTGAGCTGAACTTTATCCTCAAATAAATGTTTGAAATTCATGGCCCTACATTCCAATCAGAATGCCAGAGCATAGTAAGGAGATGGAGTACCAAGGCTGATGAAACCTTGCAGGATGATAAGGTTATCACCATAATGAGCTTTAAAGGGATTGGTAAAGAAGTCAGTCATTGGCTTTATTTAATTTGGAATTCCAAGTAACTATAAAATGAGAAGGAGAAGGAGAAGGAGAAGAAGAGCAGGAGGAGAGGAGGATAGGATAGGAAGGGGAAGAAGAAGAATTGAACAAAAGGATAATAGAAATCTTAACAACTCTAGTCCTCTAAAATGAAAACCTATGAATAAAACCACACCTATAAGCTGGGTCAGGGTCCTTAGGGCTTTGACCATGGATAGGAAAATATAAAGAGCTGCCTCAGCCATTATAATGTTCTAATGAAGACAGCCGATGCAGAGGATCTCATTTATTCTCGTATTTTTTGACATAGTGTAATCTGTAGTCCTTCTCCAGTTTCTACTTGCTATTTCATTTGGATTAATGGTTTTATTCACCATTTACTATTTGTGATAGTCTTTTGTATTAACAGCATTCAGTAGAAAGGATTCGAGCTGGCAAGGGTTACCTAAAGACCTATACTTCCCCTCAGGAGCCATCAAGGAAACAACGTTTGTTCTGGACCTATTGTACCCCAACCCAGATCAGCAACATTGCTGGGTGGGGGTAGATAAATATAAATCTAGCCCAATAAGCCCTTTGGAGACAGATGAGGGAAGAAATAAGCACCTATTTACAATCCTTCTCTTGTCCCCCTCAAAGCAGAAATTACATTCCTCCCTTGGAGAGAAACGCAACCAATTCCAGTACCCCTCCTTACTGTGAGCTTCATTGATACAATTAGACAACCCATGTGGACACACTGTATCTTACAGAGTGAGTGTGTGTGTGTGTGTGTGTGTATGTGTGTGTATATATGTATATATATATATGTATATGTATGTGTGTGTATGTATATATACATATACACATACATGTATGTGTATATGTATATATACATATATATATATATCCAATAAGCAAAAAAGCTTTTATGCCCATTCATAAGTGGTCATTCTAAGGAATTTGGAATGAGATATTAAGTGAGGATGCAATATGGTGCAATGGAAAGAATGCTGGGTTTGGATTTAAAGCAGATGAATTCAACCACCCTTGTGACATTGAACAGTTAATTTAATTCTTTTCTAGGTCTCAGTTTCTTCAACTTGTGGATGTAAACTGCCCTGATGGATGAATGAGTGTTTCCACAATCTGGCTAGCAGCTTCTGGGGTGGGGTGGGGGCGTCCAGATCCACCCACAGGCAGCACCCAGAAAGCTGCCAGACAGCCAGAAAGCCCAGGTTCTTTTGATATGCCTTAATGAGGAGAGCAAGGTTAAGGGGTTGGCAAGCTTACTTTAATTCAGCACACAAATATCATTTACTTAGTTCAGGGGGAAAAGCCAGCACCCTGAACTTCAGAGCAAAATACAAGCAAATTACAAACATCAACAGACAGACCTTGTCTGATTCAAATCCCAATACATAGTTACCAGAGTTCAACAAAGTCTCAGCATCCAGGTTTACAAGCTGGAGGGTTCCTTGGCTACAGCTGCCCAGAGTCTCCTCATCAACACCATCTCAAGAGCCCTAAACAAAAAGACAGACCCAATACAATTCATAGTTACCAAGGAACCATCAACATTGAGTTCAGCCGGGAGCTCAACAAGGCTGGCTCAGAATCACGCGCCACTCCTGCTGCGTCTCAGAGCTCCCAGGAAGAAGAGGCCAACCCCTGGCTTTTATATCTTTTTCAGCGTCAGGGGTGAGTCACGCATGCGACTTACCCACTCGACCCAAAATCGCCTCAAAGAGGTGGACTCAAACCCACGAGGTCCAAGAGCAGTTTTTGTGAAATAGTGAATTCTTAGCCCAGAAGCTAGCCTCTTTGTGTTTATCAAAGAGTAGATTGCTATAGTCGTTGACTTCTCCATCTACGTACCTATCCTATTCCACTGATCCACAACTGTTTCTTAGCCAGTACCAGGTAGTTTTGATGACTGCTGCTCTATAGTACAGTTTAATATCTGGTATGGCTAGGCCACCTTCTCTAGCATTCCTTTTCATTATTACCCTAGATATTCTAGACCTCTTGTTCTTCCAGATGAATTTTGTTATTATTTTATCCAGCTCTGTAAAATAATTTTTGGTAGTTCAATTGGTATGGCACTGAATAGATAGATTAATTTAGGTAAAATTGTCATTTTTATTATATTAGCTTGGCCTAACCATGAGCAACTGATATTATTCCAT
>CM053623.1:125094233-125188325 GCA_028646595.1 Phalanger gymnotis | reverse complement strand
TGGTTGATTTTACCTCTCAGGGTTTCATTTTCTCTATTTAGATTCTGAATCTCCGTAGCCATTTTGCCAATCTTATTCTTTAGGGACTTGATTTTGTCAGTGGATTTTTTTTTCCATTTTTTCCATTTTTTTTCCATTTTTTTTCCATTTTTTCTTTTACCTCCCTAATTTGGTTTTTAAAATCCTCCTTTGGCTCTTCCAGTAATGTTTTTTGGGCTGGAGACCAGTTCACATTACATTTTGAGGTATCAGATGTGGATATAGTGTCATTGTTATCCTCTTCCAAATTGGTATTTTGATCCTGCCTGTCTCCATAAAAAGAATCAATGGTCCTGGATTTTTTTGTGTTCTTCATGTTGGTTAGCCTTTTCCTGGCTTTACAATAAGTTTCTGCTTTTGGGGCTCAGGGCTCTCTGGCCCAGCTTTCTTATTCTGGCGATTGTCAGTCTCATTGTTGGCTTTGTGAATTACAGCCTCCAGTTTCCTGAGGTGTGGGGGAGGGGGTCTGGCTGCCCGAAATCTCCTCTTCCCCTGGGGTTGTTCTCCAGCCCTGTTGCTGTTCAGCAATGGTCTCAGCTCTTTGTTGTTTGGGCTGGGTGTCTGGCACTTCCCCTGGGGGAGCAAGGGCACATCTGGGCTCCTGGTGTTGACCCCTGCTGGCTGTGCCCCTCTGGGACTCAGGTACTCCCGCTACTCGGCCACTGAAGCCCCACTTCTGTCTCCTCTATTCCAGTGTTTTTGTTATCTTTTTGTTTTCCCCCAAGGAATTCTCTGGGTGGGGAGGGGAGGGATTAGAGCCGTTTACCTGGCCATTATGTCTCCCAGAAGTTCAAGAAGCGTTTCATACCTTTGGGCTGCAAGCCTCAGGAGTTGATATCTCACGGTCAGTGGTGCTGCGCTGCCTCTCGTCACCTCCACACAGTGCCGTCCTGTGTTGGGAGGCCTAGGGATCTCCGCTGGTTTCGGGTGCCTGGCCTTCTCCCAGCCTGTCTCCCACATGGGTTTCCCGGCCAGCTGCTTCTGCCCTGGTCCCGTCTGGAGCAGCTCCACACGCCGAGCGCTCTCTTAGCCCACAGATTCACTCCCTCGGCCTTTTAGACTCTCCTGGCTGGGAAATTTGCCCCACTCAGACCTCTCGCAGTTTCTAACTCTCTCAAATCTGCTCAAATTCACCTCTTCCTAGGAATCTGACAGAACTTGTGAGAGAGCTCCAGTAAGATGCTGCTTTCATGGGGCTATCTTGGCTTGGAGCCTCAAGCCTTACTTTAGATGGCCTATTCCCAGAGCTCAAAGGACCTGGGGATAGTAGTGCCCCACAAATCAATGATCCTTCTTCCAGCCTGGCCCCTGTACCCAACAAACAAGGGCTTAGCTGCTGTGAAAAATACACCTGCAATCCCCGTAACTGCCAATACCCACTACTGATCAACTGGTATCGATGGGCAAATGAATAACAAGATCCAAAGGAATAACAACCACCACCTCCGACAAAAACGAGCAAACAAAAAAAGAAAAAAAAAACTGACTCTGCTTCTAGCCCAGGCCCTAAAAGCCAACATACAGGTGATGAATTCCTGTGGAGAGTGCACCAAGCATCCATACCATCTGCCAAACAGCTACTACACTGACAACAAGCCAGCCTCACTGAAGCAGCAAGGCACTCTTGAGAGAGCGATAGGAAGCATATTCTAGAGAAGCCAAACCATTGCCTTAACGTCAACTACAACCTTCCCACAGATGTGGATGGAGGCAGCCTACAGACTCTGAGCCAAAGAGCCCTCCTATTAGCAGTCCCTCCTGGACCCCAGCCCTGCTTCTATTTCAGCTTCAACAGCCAAAATCCAGGGGATCAGCCTTTATGGAGCTGTGACCTTGCAATTTCTGCAGATTTTACAGATTCTGTCTCCATTGCAATCATAGCTACTGACGACCTGGAAAAGAAAGTTCTCCAAAATTCTTGGCATGCTCAAAAGCTTTGACTTAAGAAACAGATAGGGTTTTATCAATGGAAGTAAAAATAAATAAGAGGCATTACCATCTGCTTTGCTGCTGAACCCTAAAGACCATGAATGAGGTTTTCTATTTTACTTAGAGCTGAAATTTTCTATATATGTTGCCTCCCCCATTAAGATGCAAGCTCCTTGAGAGAAGGAACTGATTTATATTCTCTATTAATATCCCCAATACTTAGCACAGTGCTTTGTACTTTGTAAGCACTTATAAATGCTTTTTCATTCATTTATTCATTAAGCCCACATGAGACCAGGGTTTGTTGTCCTAGAAGGGTCTGTATCCCCAAGAAAGGACCAATTTCAACAATTTGACTGGAAGCATGTTGCTCTGGCAGTCAGGAGAACCATACTTTAACACTAACTCTAGATCTTGGTTTTCTCCCCTGTAAAATGAGTTTTTTCAAGATGTCTCTTGAAGTCTTTTGTTTTGCTTAGACAGTCATTGAATCTGGCAGACCCAGACTCTATTGGACTCTAAGTCAACTCAGCCTGAATTTCAGCAAGAATCGAATGAGCCTTCCTTGGTGATCAAGGACCAGTCACCTCCCCTCTCTGGGGCCTCAATTTCTTCCTCTACAAAATCCAGACATGGTACTAGATGACCCTGAAAAATTTTCCCACTCTAACATGACATTTGAGACTGTGAGCTGGGTTGACTTGAAAGTCTCTTTCACCTGCCCTCCCTAAGCTTCTACTTGCTATAAAAGTTACTACTTGATCCTATTCCTCTAGTCGTCAGCAGTAATTATCTGAAGTCCTGTTTAAGTTCTGTATTATAAATTATATTATCTATAATAGATTTCCAAATCACCTCTTCTAAGCAAAGTTGTAAGAAGTCTTTATATAAACTAGTAAGGGACCTGTATTGAACTTAATTAGATTGCCTTCCCAATTTTCTGTCATCTACAAATGTGATGAACATGACATCTGTGACATCTCTGTGTTTGTCCTAGGGAATGTTAAATAGCATGAGGCAAAGAACAAATTCCTTGGGTATTCCACTAGTGACTGCTTTCCAAGTTGACAAGTCGTTGTTGCTAGTATTATTTTTAAGCAAAATTCACATTTCTTGCCTTTGTGATTTAGGGGCAAGAATTAGAAACATTTTGGATGAATAAACAAACCCCTGATTTCCTGTCCAAAATACATGGAAATTTAAGTAATATATACATGATGACAAGCTCTTTTACATGTATAGCATATATCCATAATCTATATAAGGTGTTACATTTATATATTGTAGATATATATATATATGTAAATGTATAAAACTTATCTGATGTTATGGGCATAAGTATATAAGTAAATATATTTTCATTAACAAAGAAAAATCTTCAAGTTATGTAATTTTAAATAGCTGATGTTTTCTGCAAAAAAAATCAGAGTTTTGGAACTGAGTGAATTATTAGTCTCAGTCCATCAAATATTCACAAGGGTGCAAAGTTTCATTTTAAAGATGGGCAAAAGGAAAACTGAATATCTAAAGGATAGCCTCCTGGCAAATGGATGCCACTAAAAAGCATTGAAGGGCCTAATTATTTCCTTCCTCACCCAGATCCACATACTCTGATATGTTTGACAGTGTACCAGCATAGCCTTTGAATAAATCTAGCTAAATCTCCATGAACTATACTGTGCTATACTGTAGGGAGTTCTTGAATAATTTATATGAAGGAATAAGTATTATCATGTGATTCTATATCAAAGCAGTTGCTAGTATGAAAACCAGCTGGGTGTAGGGGGTATATATCAAGCAGTTATTTGATTCGTCTCTCTGGAAAAATTAGAGAACATAATGAGCAAAATTATGAAATCTAGGGAGCAACTTCTATGGATACCTATTAGTAAAAAGGAATTTGATTGGTGTGAAGTCTTTAGATGTTTATTATTTCTGCATTCACTAAGTCTAATGTGGGTTATTCATCACATTGGTGGAGGGGGGAGAGGTTAATATAGACTATTTTTATTTTTATCCTGTCTAGTTGAAATGGCTAGGCTGCATTTATCTCTTCAAAATCTAAAGGTCATTCACTAATGCCTCAGGGAATTGGAGAAGGCCGAGTTCCATTAAAATGTTAATAAAGTCTCTTAAGGATTTTTTTTTTTTTACCAGACCTATAAGTTCATTGATATAGGGAATTCCCAGTGAGAAAGCATCCTCTACCAGCAGCCTTACTTCTCTACCACTAGCTAGCAAGCTGGGTGGTAGAGTGGATAAAACACTCAGCTTGGAGAGTGAAAGACCCAAGTTCAAATCCAGTATCAACCACTTATTAGCTGTGTGACCTTGGACATGTCAGTTAACTTCTCTCTACTTCAGTGTCCTCATTCATAAAAGGCAAATAATAGCAACACCGACCTTTCAGAATTGGTGTAAGAATAAAATGAGATAGTATTTGTAAAGCACATTGCAAACCTCGAAGCTCCATATAAATGCTAGTTACTTTCTTACTAATTATATTACCAATTATTTATTATTTGATACTTATTAAGAATTAATAATATACCTTGTACAAATTAGCAACTATTCTATAACCTGCCATCTTAGTGCATCACCTGGTATACTGAATGTGTGTGACTTGGCCAGGGTAAGAATGGACAGTGTGTGACAGAATTGAGCTTAGGTCTTCCTAACTCTCAATAAGATCCACCCTGTATCCACTGTACCAGGCTGACCCACACACTCTCTGTCTCCCTCTGTCTCTCTGCCTCTCTGTCTCTCTCTGTGTCTCTGTCTGTCCGTCTGTCTCTCTCTCTCTCCCCCCTCTTCCCCTCTCGTTTGCTACAGTGTTAGGTCATTTAAAAATAGTATAGAACATGACATGATCAACATTTCCTAGTAACAAAATATATGCATGAGGAGAAGGTATTCAATTAATGTTTATGGTATTCACTGTACATTTAATTAAGGAAATCTTTATTTCTCCTGCTTATGGCATTCACTTAATGAGAAAATAGTGTTACCATTAAACTATTGAATATGCCTCATATCAATATATTTTCCAAAATGTATAAGAATAAGGTAATTGAAAATACCTTTGCTCTTAAGAAGGCTTATGCCTTCTGCCTGTGAATTTAAATAATTCAGAGCTGCTTTTATTGGTCCTCTCACTGCTTTGGAGAAAAAGGCATAAATTGTTATTAGTATCCTCTTTCCCCCTTTAAACCCTGAGCCCCAGACATATATATTCTCAAAACTAAGAGCAAAAAAATATCTCAGGTACCAACTCATACCTATTGGAGTGGCTAATGTGACAAAAAAGGAAAACTTTGGATGTTGGAGGGGATATGAGAAAACAGGAGACGAACGCACAGTTGGTGGAGTTGTGAACTGATCCCAACCATTCTGGAGAGCAATTTGGAACTATGCCCAAAGGGCTATAAAACTGTACATTCTCTTTGATCCAGCAGTAGCACTGCTAGGTCTATATCCCAGAGAAATCCAGAAAAAGAGGAAAGGATCTATTTGTTTTGTTTTTTTGGGGGGAGGCAGGGCAATTAGGGTCAAGTAACTTGCCCAAGGTCACACAGCTAGTAAGTGTGTCAAGTGTTTGAGGTCAAATTTGAACTCAGGTCCTCCTGACTCCAGGTCCGGTGCTCTACTCACTGTGCCACCTAGCTCCCCTGAAAGGACCTATTTGTACAAAAATATTCATCACAGATCTTTTTGTGGTGGCTAAGAATTGGAAATCAAAGGGATGCCCATCAATTGAGCAATGGCTAAATAAGCAGTGGTAGATGATTGTAATGGAATCTTACTGTATGGTAAGAAATGACAAGCAGGATGATTTCAGAAAAACCTGGAAAGACTAACATGAACTGATGTATAGTGAAGTGAGCAGGACCAGGAGAACGTTGTACACAGAAAAGGCAATATTGTTCAATGAAGAGCTGTGAATGCTTTAGCTCTTCTCAGCCATACAATGATCTGAGACAATCCCAAAGGATTCCAAAACAAGTATTGATGTTCATTGAATACAGACTGAAACATGCTATTTTTTACTTTCAGTTTTTCTTTTATTTGAGTCTTCTTGTAAAAAATAACTAATATGATAATGCTTTACATAATCCTATATGTATAACTTACATGTGATTGCTTACCATCTCAGGGAGGGGAGAGGAGTAGAATTTGAACTCAAAACTTTAAGCAAAAATGTTTTAAAATAATTTTAAACTATCTCAGGTTGTTCTAACTATTCCCAAGTTGTGAATCATCTGCACTTTACAATGACATTCTGAAACTCTTTCCAAGGCTTTTTGTTTTGATAATGTATTAAAATTGTTTTATTATATTCTAAACATTTTTGTTTTTTCTTGTGTAATACATTTGAAAACAAGGTATGGTTAATGTTAGGAAAGTGTATTCCATCTTACCTTGTGAGATTTAAACACAGTTAATTGTCGTTACTGCTTAAAAAAAATCTAAGAATAATTCTGAAAACATCTTTATTTGTTCTTTCTCACAATGAGTAGCTGTTACCCATCTACTGGCTTTAGAATAGAAGGTGAACTAATAACTTCCCTGCTCCTCCATCTGAACAATGTGATTTTTTTTCCCTCAGAAACAAACCAGACCAAAGAATGAATCCTTGACAGGCACTTTCTTTTCCTCTCTTCCCAAGTAATGGCAACTATTTTTAGTGGTTGAAAAAGACATTGCTGACACACAAAAAGGAAGGCAAACATTTACTGTCTTCCAGGCATGATTTTTTTAATTAAAATCCGCCTCCTATTTTTCTCCTATTACTTTGTGTTCTATGAATATGAGCTTATGTTTACATAGCACATTACAAGTTTTTAAAGCCCCTTGTATGCATTATCTCATTTGATCTTAGCGACAACTTTGTGAGAGAGGTTACCGCTTGAGATAAAATAGAAGCACCAGACTTCTAATTTCTTCATTGTAGAGAGGTCCTTCAATGAAGAAACTCATTCTATTGTTGTACACAGGCACCTTCTCTACAGCTTTATAGTCATAGAGCATTGTCGAGGGTCTGATATGACAAGTAATTTGCCCAAGGTTATGTAGTCAGGGCATTTAAATATGGTAAAATGCTTTAAATACTTTATCTTATTTGTTCCTCACAATTATCCTTTGAGGTAGAGCCTTGGTTATTAAGTCAATTTTTTTTAGTCATGTCTAACTCTTCATGACTCCATTTGGGGTTTTCTTGGCAAAGATACTGGAGTAGTTTGTCATTTCCACCTCCAGCTCATTTTATAAATGAGGAAACTGAGGCAAACAGGGTTAAGTGACTTGCCCTAGGTCACATAGCTAGTAAGTGTCAGAGGCCAGATTTGAACTCAGGAAGATGAGTTCTCTGACTCCAGGCCTGGCACTCTATCCATTAAACCATCTAGCTACTCTGCTACTGGAGTTTTAGATATAGCCTGAGGATGTTAGAGACTGCAAGAAAAGCCCCTATGTGCAAAACTGTTCAGAATAGTATAGTGGCAAAAAGTTGAAACAAAATATATGTAAGTAATGGGAGAATGACTGAAAAAATTCTCATATAGGAGCATAAAGGAATATTACTGTGACAAAAAAAGAAAAAAATATGAAGAATTCAGAGAAACTTAGACATAAGTAGTGATGCATATGAAGAGGAAAAAGAATAATATATGGTTAGCTGAGTAATATAAAGTCAATAACAACAACAATAATGTTTCCATACTACTTTAAAGTTTGCAAAGCATTTTATGTGTCATGTTATTTGATCTTCACAAGCCTGTGAGATGGGTGTTACTAATATCCCCACTTTTCAGATGAGTAAATGAAGGCCAAGAAATGTTAAATGACCATTTCCTGAGTCATACAACTAGTGTTTGAAGCAGCATTTTTGCCAGGTATTCCTCATACTCAGTCCAGGATTCTAACCACCGTTCCACATTGCTCTGTCTGTTCATTTGTCTGTCTTCCTGAAGTCCCATAAGTGGTAGAACTGACTGTAGCTACCTTTTATTATGTTCAATTGTCCAACTTAAAAGTGACAAAAGCACACACAGAGTTAAATAATATAGCTCAGTAAGCCATATTCCTCAAGTTGTACCTCTAACCCTTACTGCTTTATTGCATTCATAATTCACAATTCTTGGCAATGTGAATTCTATATGGGTGTGGTGGTGTGTGAAATAAGCATTTATTAAATAACTTCTATGTGCCAGATACTGTGCAAAGCACACATCATGAGATACATATTATCTCAAGGGACCTGTAAGATATTGGCCAAAGTGTTACAATATTTATGTCCTTACTCATGTCACACACTCTAGTTGTGGGGATTCCCCAAAGCTCTGCTCTGACCTCTCTTTTTTCTCTATATTCTTTCTTGGTAACATCATCAACCCCCATGAATTTAATCTTCTCAATGAAACTAGATCAAGATTCTTCCCTCAAACTTTAGTCCAGAATTACCAAGTAGCTATTGGACACTTTAAACTGGATATTTCAGAATATCTCAAAATCAATTTGTCCAAAACAGAATTTGTTATCTCTCCCTCCCTCTCTCTCTCCTTCCCTCTTTCCCTTTTTCCCTACCAAATTTCCCTGTTCCTCTGAAAGGCATTACTATTCTTCCAGTTTCTCAGGTTCATAAGCTCAGCTTTATCCTTGACTCTTCACATTCCCTCACCAGACATATCCAACCATTTGACAAATCTTGACATTTCTACCTTCATAATCTCTCATCTGGCTGCTCTCCTTTCCCTATGGAGCCGCCATCTTAGTCTCTCCTTCAATAACTCTTGCCTAGATTATCACAACAGCCCCTTAATTGGTCTTCCTGCCTCAAGTCTCTTCTCTCTAATCCATCCTCCACAGAGATATCAAATTGACTTTCCTTAACCACAAATCTGACCTTATTATTCCCCTATTCAATAGACTCCAGTGGCTCCTATTGCTTCTTGAATTATCATATCATACAATGCCATGCCATGCCATCTTATCATCTCATCTCATCTCACCTCACCTCACCTCACCTCACCTCACCGCACCGCACCGCACCGCACCGCACCGCACCGCACCGCACCGCACCTCACCTCACCTCACCTCACCTCATCTCCTCTGTTTAGCTTTTAAAGCCCTTGATATCCTGGCCCCACTCTATCTTTCTAGCCTTGTAAAATGAATTGTCCCTCTTCCCATGTTTTACATTTAGTGAAACTGACCTTCCATTTCTTCCTCATCCACAATGCTCCATTTCCTGGCTCACATGCCTGGAATTCAGTCCTTTTTCACTGCAAGCCACCTCGTAGAATGCCCTTCGTCTTCCTTGAAGATGCAGCTCAAGCATCTCCTTCTAGAGGAAGACTTTCCTGATATTCCCTCCCACCACTCAACTGTTAGTGTCTTTCCTCCCTAATTATTTTGTGTTTAACTTTCTTATATTTATGTTATAGTTTTCATATATTTGTACAGGTAACATATAGACATAACTTAGTGCTGATATCTATGTGTAACCTGCTATGTCTTTGAGAGTAGAAATTGTTTCTTTTTTATCTTTGGGCTTCTAGTATCAGATGCAGTTCCTGACACATAATAGATATTTAATAAATGTTTCTTGGTCAATTGAATTTATGGGCACAAACACTGTAAATAGAGGTAGCTGATTCTGTTGTCCTATACAAACTTAGGAGATTCAGCAATTAATTCTGAATTCCTATCACGCCACATCCCAAGCAAGGGCTTTGATTCAAAAATCAGTTGTGATGGTTCTTTCAAAAGCCTAAAGAAACTTCAGTTCCAACCTACGGCCCTACAAAATCATTATTTTCTCTCTTTTCATCCCTGAAGAAACAGTTGACCATAAAGACACAGTCCATTAGTGAGATTATATGGTGTTAATGAAGTCCTTCAGTTTCCCCATCTGTGTATTTACATAGCACCTGTCACCACGGTTCCTAGGTGCTTATCTATTACATTTGTAAGGGAAAGTACACATGTGTTCATTATACAAAGATTTTGGCAGGCTTCATTCTTGATATACTAGAATAATGAACACTTCTTGGGTCAGATGATGTTTATTTTCAGTGTTAAAGAAAACATGCAGACAATACTGGGAACCAAGGCTGGCAATAGTTAAGACAGCACTTAAAATTCATATATTTAGAGGGTGAAATCCAATTTTTAAATTGTACTTTCTAATTTTAGCATCAAAAGGAGGTCTTTTTTTCTTTTCTATGAAAATATCTTCAAGATTTTCTCTATGGGAATCTTTAATCTGGAGAACTGAAGACTTAGATATGATCTCACTGTTCTCTTCTTTATATAAAGAGTTTCCTATAGAAAAAGTATTATACTTTCTTTTTTCAGAAGAATAGGTGGCATCTACAAAGGGAGAACTTGGTTATTTTTAAGAAAATTTTTTCTAACTATTCTAGACATCCATCATTAAATAAGTTTGTCTTTAGCGACAATTTCCTCTCATTGATGGTTATCAAGTAGAAGTGGCAAAGAAAGCCACAGGACAAGAATGTTGTGGAGAGAGATTTCTGCAGGTTTGACTAGATAACCTTGAATTTCAACTCTGTGATTCTGTATCTGGAATAGAAAAGCAGTGTTATGGTTTTATCAGAGTGAAAAGAGCATCATGTGGAAATAAACTTGACTTACACTGATCAACAGTTCTCTGTAATTTAGACTCTTAAAGAGCTTCCCATGTCACTGAATGGGTAAATGAGTTGGTCATATTTACACAACTTGAATGTGCTAGAAGCAGGACTGGACCCCTTTCTATTACTAGATCTACATAATACCATCTAACATACTATACTACCTTTACATATTACAAAGAAAAATGTATTTAAGTTATTTTTCCCTGAAACTAAACAATTGGTTTAGCTGATTATTTTACCAAATTAATTGATTTTTCAGGAACTAAATTTTCTAAATTCTACAGTTGTTTTGGCATTGTCTAGACATACTCTCCTGTGAGAAACTTAAGTTTTCTTTATAAAATCAAATACTTGTTGGCTGATTGATTTTCTAATTAATTCTATTTTTCTACTCAGATTCTTTGAGAATAACCATATTTCCCAAAGTGATTCTTTCAATATGCCTGTAGAACAGTGCATAAAATGGAGAAATTCTGTGCTCAAATTGATATTTATATCCAGTCTTCATGCAGATGCATATAATCTTTGGGAAATAAAATTGAGCAGGTGGAAATTTGCAGATTATATTTAACAATAAAACTATTTCAGAGAACAATGGGTGGATGACTTTGGGGGGGAATCACTCAAATAACCATACTTTGTAAATACAGTATGGGGAATATGGTCACCTGGGCTGTCCTGAAAGATTAGATAGATAAAATACCATCATTTATCTTTTCTCAATCAAATGTCCCTATTAATAACTGAGGATAAAAGCTTCAGCTCTTTCTGTCTGATCATTTGCAGAGAAGGGAGCATCCTGAATATCTGAGAAGTATATAAGCACCAATTGTTATTTGGAGAGCATTGTCAACATTTATCTGACTTTGTTGGGGAATGAGCTATTCCACCCCTCAAAAAAATCAGTCTATAACTTTAAATTTAAAATTTTTATCAGCTATTTTTATGGAAATCTTTCTGAAATTCACTGTACATTTTACACAATTCTCTCTCTTCTTAACAAGAGCATACTTGAAAACTTCAAAAGAGTCATGAGTTCCCTAACATAGGTATACATACCAGTGATAAAGATCATAACCCTTCCATGCCTTAGTAGATTTTTTCCATATTTATTTGGAAGTGACCATCTATTCCTTTAATTGAAAAAAAATGTAATCTTTTCTACATTGTCTCCAGCAAGAGATTATCTAACTTTCACTTAAAGACATATATGGGGGAAAAACCACTACTTCCTTCTTTGGAAGAGCTTAAAACCTAAAACTGCTTCTTGAAAAATTCAGTCCATTACTTTTAGTTCTGTCCCCTTGAACAAAATAGAAGTCTACTCTTTAAGTCCCTTCTGTAGCCCTTCAATACAGTTACCATGTTCTGTCTAAGCCAGCTCTTTTTCAAGCTAAACATCCCCTATTGCTTTAACTTACTCTCTTATGGCGTGACCTTGAGGTCCTTTATGGTCCTTGTCACTATATTTTGGATACCCTATAATTAATCAACATTTCTCCTAAAACATAGTGTCCAGACGTATTCATATGGTTCTCAATGTGGTTGGAGCAGGTTAGTGCAATTTCCATATTATGTTGAATAACACAGATGTAGAAAACAGGATGGAGTCTCTCTTGGAATAATCAAATTAATCTATTTATTGAGAGTACGATGCATCTAAAATCTAAAGCAGTCAAAAATTGACTAGTAAAAGATATGAACTTTGGCAATACAAGACAAAAACAGTAATTGAAAAGCAGGACATTCCATTTTAGAGCTGGAAAAAGGAAAGTATGCATCTTCGAGGTGCAAATATGGATTCCTACTTTCAACCTTACGTGTTTGTTTTGAGTGGGGCAGGTGTAGAGGCAAAGGCTTAATGGCATATCTCTTGACTAGAAGGAAAACACACCAAAAGAAAAGAGATGGAGCGGGACATTCCACATAAGAGTTTCACAGGAAATGAAATAAACCTCCCCTACTCACCCCTAGTACCACCGCCGCATTCCCCAAAATACTTGCTAACTCCAGAGGATAGCAGCAGCTTCGTCTTCATGGTATTTGATTTTGGTTTTGCCCAAAGAGGTAATAATCTTTTCTTCTAAAATTCATAAAGTCTTAGTTTTATATCTTTGTTTTGGGTGAATAGGTCTTCAGTTATCAAAGGTTATAAAAGCAGTCCTTGTCTGGCCAGACTGAAAAGGCTGTGGATAGGCCTGAGGATGAGAGAAGAACTTCAGGATTTATCATCTGTGGTTAAACCTAGTTAAGTTTAGATTAGTTTAAGCAGCAAAAAGTTGACAACTAGTTGGTGGGGTTTTTTTTTCGTGTAGCAACTGAAGACCATCTACTAAGATTTTCTAGAAGGTGTTATGATCTGGGTCAATGGAGGGCATGTCCACATCAAGGAAGTAATGTCTTCCTGAATTATCAAAGAAAATCCATATATATACATGTGCATAAATAAATGTGTGTATACATATGTACAAGTTTGTGTGTATGTATACATGCATAAATTCATACATTTACTGGAATTTTATATTGTAATAATAAGCTGCAAATAACAGACTCCATTAACCATGTTTTTGATATGCCAGGATGTCTAACCAGGCTTAGAACCTTGAGATTCTTGCAAAACTCCCAAGTGAATATCAGGTAGTACATGTGACTTTTTCATATAGATATGTGTGTGTACACACACATATATACATATACACATGTGTGTACATATTTATATATACGTATATATCTACGTATATGTACACACACGTATACATGTGTGTATGTGTGTGAAATAAATATTGCTGCTCCATATCATACCCATGATCCAACTAATTCAGGGGCCTCTTTGTGACAGTGACCTAAAGGAACATTTTATAAGACAGCATGATACCTGCCCCTTATGCTAAGCATAAATATTCTTCCACAGTCTAATGAAGAGCTTTCATCTGCTGATTTATAAATAGCTTTCATGCATTTATTTATGATTTCTACTATTATTTTTCAGGCAAATGTTTATTTACTGCTGTGTAAATGAGAAGCAGTGACCAACAGTGGCTGGAGGTTTAGATACAGAAACCAAAAACCTGGGTTTGAATCCTGCCTCACAAAACTACTAGCAGTATGATTTCAGGAAAATTTCCTAACCTTTCCAAGCCTCATTTTTTTCATCTGCCAAATTTAAATAATAAATAAAACCTAGCTCTCAGATTGTTCTAAGGAAAGAACTTTGCCATCTTTAAAGCACTATGTAAATGTAGGTAGTTGTTCTTGAGTAATTTTTGACTCATGTTTCCTGAGTAATTCTTTTAAGAGGTATACCAGGTATTTGAAATTTCTTCAGGCCAATGACTTGCAGAAAGATCATCTCAAGATTCAAATCTAAGTATATGGAATAGGAAGCCCATTTACTTACTCGGGCCATTTTTTGGTGCTCAGGCGATATTTAGTCCCAGGTTGGCAGTTAAATGAATGGGCCGGAACAGCCAAACAGCCAAGGACATTGTCTCTTTGGATGTCTTAAGTACTGATGAGCTTCTCATTTAACACAACTGGTGCATCACAAGTCATTAAGGAGACTATATGAAAGGAATCATACTTGCTTAATTTGTTCTATATTCAATTATTTTAACTATAGAGAAATAACTCAAAATTTCATTATTATCTCAATTCTCTTAAAGAGGCTATTTCTATGTCCTTTTTGTCTTTTCTCATTCCTTTAATTGTATAAGAAAGAGTGTGCTCTAGTGAAAAGATGGATAGAGTGGAGAGTAGAAGACCTTGGTTCTGTTCCCAGCTCTGCTATAAAGTTATTGTTAGGCATTTGGGGAAATCATTTAAGCTCTCTTAGCTTCAATCTTGTCTGCAAACAGAATGAGTTTAATTCAATAATCTCTGAGGTACCAGATATGCACCGAAGAGTAAATGAAAGTCAGAATACATTTTCCTATTTTTAGTCTAGGATGCGACCTCCTTGAAAGTAAGGATTGTTTCATTCTTTGGTTATGTACCCCCATTACCTAGCATAGTGCCTGGCACATAGTCTGTACTTAAAAATGTTTATCGATTGATTGAGTTAGATCTGTTTTAATAATAAAAAAGAATAACTCCTAGTTACATGAATGAATGGAAAATCATTATATAAAGTAACTAATTTTGTAATATGTCACAGTTTTTAATGACCCTATAAAATAGGTTAGAACAAGTATGGAATCATAGAAGCTCCTCTTCCAGGTTTTTTTTTTTTAATTCCCTTGTCATCCCACCCTCCAACCCAGAGTTCCAGATGACTGAAGAGTCTATGTCAAATATAATTTCATCTTGGCTGGAGTCTTCAGAGGCATTCCTTCTGCCCCTTTACTTTCTTTTTTAAGAGGAAATACTACCTAAACCTGAATTATTATTCCTATTTTGCAGATGAGAAAACTGAGACTCGGAGAGGGAAAGTGACTCATACAACCATTATGTCTTGGAGTTCAGACATAAATCCAAGTCTTATGACTCAATGTCCTGTATTCCATCTATTACATCACGCTGCCTTTCACTAACTCC
This sequence comes from Phalanger gymnotis, assembly GCA_028646595.1. Taxonomy (NCBI): domain Eukaryota; kingdom Metazoa; phylum Chordata; class Mammalia; order Diprotodontia; family Phalangeridae; genus Phalanger; species Phalanger gymnotis. Next base: position 125,173,167 of record CM053623.1, on the reverse strand, counting down.
CAATTTGTCTAATGATGCTCTTATTTTAAGTTGTGAAAATTTAAGAATCCTGAGTTAAAGTACTTTCATCTCATTGAAGCATATGCTTTTTACATGCTGTATCCAACTGAGCCTGCTCATTAATAGGAGAAAAATAAAAGAGCATTTATTTTCAAGTTGATTAAATTATGACTAAATGGGGGTAGTTTCAAGATATGAATAGCCTTGCATCTATTATATTTCTAACTAGGTTTTCTTTCCTTTTTTTACTCTGCCCTCTGGGTATAGTTAAGCTTATAATTAATTTTAAAACTTTCCCCTAAAATTCCTTGCCTCTTAACGCATTTTGTAGATGTTTAGTATTTTCATCTAGAGTGCACTTTCTCCTCATCACCACCTCCTAGGATCCTTAGCTTCCTTTAGAGCAGTCTGGATACTACCTCCTACATTAGGTCTTTTCTAGTCCCACCAGTCATTAGCAATCTCCTTATTGAAATTAGTTTTTGTTGCTGTGTATACAGTCTCTCCTTACTGTTGTACATGTTTTGTCTTCTTGCCAACAAAGTGTAAATTCCTAGAAGGCAGGACTTTTGTTTTTGTCTCTATATTCCTGGCACCTAGTACATACAGTGCCTGGTACAAAATGGGAAATTACTAACAATTTCTTGTGTTGAATAAGCATTTGAGGGATTGCAGATGATTATATACTGTTTCTTAATGACCTGGAAAAACACATATGAACATTCACTGTTTTGTCTGATTCCATTTTTACCTCACTTATACTCATAGGAGGGAGGATAATGGATACAGCGCTTGAGCTGGAGTCAGAAAAATCTGAGTTCGAGTCCAGCCTCAGACACTTAGTAGTTCTATGATCCTGGGAAAGTCATTTACCCTCTGTCTGCCTCACTTTGCTTGTGTGTAAAATGAGAGTCATAACAGCACCTGCCTCTCAGAGCTGTGAGGATAAAATGAGATGACATTGTTACACTGCTTTGCAAACCCTTCAAACGCTATGGAAATACTAGTTATTGTTATCATTATTGTTGTAGTTTATAATTTTTCCCAAGCGGAAAATAATGAGACTGCAAAATCCACTGTTGCCAAATACAAACGAAAGGTGGCTGCCTCCATCAGCATATTCTCCTCTTGATCACTTCCACACATCTATCCACTATGTTCTTCTAGCTTCACTCTAATTAGAAGAATTCTAATATCCCCTCTCTCATTGACATTCCATTTCTCTTCCCCTCACTTAATAAGTGTTACCATTTATTGACTCTCTGTTACAGATACCTATAGACTAGGTGTCCTAGGAACAACATAAAATCTTCTTAGCTTTGTTCTTTAGAATCATTAATAGGCTTGCTCTTCAATGTATAGCAACTGTAGACAGTAGTCTGCCATGCCCTGGCATTCTCTGCCTTAGCAGTAATGTTTGAATTGTGAAGAGAGTCACTAACTGGTATAACAATTGTAGAACATTCACAGATTTTAAAAAAAAATTCCCATTCATTGATTTGAGAATTTTGTAGAAGACTAACTACCTAAGATACCCTCAGTCTCATTTCTATTCTGTCTTTTGAAGCCAAAATGGAGTTATATGTGATGTAGACACTTCAGTTATCTGGAAGTCTGGGGTGGAGGGTGGGAGCCATCAAACACCACCTATCATTACTCTGTACCATCCTCACTTAGATGCCCACGCATAGGCATCCACATGGGAGGCTGCTTCTACAGTAAATATGGAAAGGGAGGTTGTGACAATAGCATCTTCGTTTTAGGAGCAATGGGGGGGTGAATTAGTAGGGGGAATGGAAGAACAGGAAGATCTTCAATTTAGAGATGGAAGGAATCATCAGAGTCATCTAATCCAACCTCATCAACCTACCAATAAGGAGACTAAGGACCCCAAACGTTAAATCACTTGCCCGAGCTCACAGATGATAAATGGCAGTCAGGATTTGAACCCATGCCATCTGATTTCAAATGCAATGTCTTTCTCCTGTACCACACTGCCTCATTGAGTCTAAAGAAAGGTTGAAGACATTGCTGACACCTTTCTGCAAGCACAGAAATGATCATGGGATTAGATCTAGAGCTGAAAGGGATCTTAGCTGCCAACTCTGTCATTTAAGAAACTGATGTCACAAGAGGTTAATTAGCTTGTCTAAGGTCACATAGGTAGTGACAAGATTTTAACCTAAGGGAGAACTGGAGAGATCTGGAGACAAGTTCATCCCTGATACAGTTTCTGCAAGTGCAGGACTGTGTTATGTTCGTCCAATTTTGAAGAAGTTCCTATAGCATTTAAGTCATGTTCTTGATTCATTTGGTTTCCTAGATCAGTTCGATGCCCCTTCATGTTTTTATGTGCCCACTGTACTATGCAACTTTTACATGTTGCAAAAATTTTGCTTTTCAAGCTTTTCAATATCACTTCCACTGTAAGTCATTTCTAAATCAAATATCTTTCCTCGTGTTGACCGTTCATGCTCTGTCATGTTTAGTTTTCACTTTATGATTAGTTGATGCTTCCAGAAACTTACTAGTGAAACTATATGTATATATATATATATATATATATATATATATATATATAATGCATTTATATACATGTGTACATGGACACATATATTTTTAAATTATTCTACAAATAACTTTTCCGCTGCCACTGGACTTTGATGATTCAGGAAGAGAGAGTGAGGTTGATGACTTTGTACAACTCTGCCTCACTTAAATCAAATTCATGTGCAAGTCAGTACATCACCCCATGATGTCATTGGTCCTCTTCAAAAATGAAGGAGGCAATAATTGTTCTACAAATTATGCAGCATTGACCTAGTGAAGAAACTATCTTCTGACAAGTTGCTTTTCTATGTGTGATAGGTTAGATTTTTCAGAGCATATTTTATCTTAGGAGAGTAAATTTGATGTTGTTTTTGGAAGAAGGTCCAGACTACCCCAGTGGGCATTTAGGCATATGTCTGCTGTCTTATGTTGTTAGCCTATGTGGAGAAGAAGGCTGGAATGAGTGCCAGTGACCTACGTGTGCCCAATTCCGTCCTTGTTCACATCTCCTCCTACAGCTAACTCAGTTTCTCCATGTCATTCAGTAAAGCAAGCACGCCTCTCTGTCTCTGCAACTCATAGATAACATTTATTTGGCAGTGTTAGACATTAGACATTGTTTTATGCTCAGCTTGCATCTAAATTAAGTGTTTCTTCCTTAGAATCAAAGGGTATAATAACTAAATTGATGAACTGATCCTTGAGGGCAGAGATCATTTTTGCCTCCTTTTATATCCCCAATGTTTAGCACGGTGCCTGGCATTTAATAATAGTAGTAGTAGTAGATATTTAATAAATGTTTATTGATTATTTGAAATTTTCTGAGGCTGTGTCTATGCAGTCAGTGGCAGAATTGTTCTGTGTAGCTAGCAATTATATTGATCTTTAAGGTTTGCATATACCTTTATGTATATTATCTCATTTGATCTGCACAAGGTATGTGCAGTAAGGTAGGTCCTATTGCTATCCGCATTTTAAAAATAAGGCAATTGAGGCTGAAACTGGTAAAATGAAATGTCCAGGGTTCTAAAGATAATGTCTAAGGCAAGATTTAAACTCATATTTTTCTAACTCCAAGTCTAGCTGGCTCTATCTACTATGCCACCTGGCTGACTCATGATGGATATAATGGTAAAGTTATAAGGCTGAGATATCATGTAATATGCCTTATATGATAAAAATAAACCATTTCAAAGCCCTATATTAATGAAAGCCATGACCCTGGAAAACCTAGCAGTGGCCTGGTGTTCTGCAGTGTTCCCTTACCTGCTCTAACAAGCTTTTGTGACCATGCCTAGAGAAGGAAATTCATTTCATATAGGTGAGCAACCACAGGTTGTTATTATTTAACCATTTTTTATTATTCCTTGACCAGCCAAGTCTTGAGGCAGCAGCTGTCTCCAAACTATAGTAATACAAATCAGTTTTTCAGTAAATCTAAATCCAAGGCCAGGGCACCATTTATTTTTAATGAAAAACATAATTAAATAAGAAGTTTCCCTTTTTCCTTCCCAGGGCTTCCAGGGAGAACAGGATTATTGCATACCACTCTGGATTTCCCTTTTAGATGTACCCACATAACTCCCATTACTATTCCCTGGAGTGACATGTGGAATTGAAGAGGAAAATCTCTTCTGAATCATTGAGTCTTTTCTCTCTTAAATACCATCCCCGATGGAATGAGAGAGAGAGACAGCAGGACTATTTTGCCCCTCCTTCCCAAAATAATATGTAACATCTGCTCCCAAGTTGTTTCCTTAGAATTTCTAAGCATAATCACCTTCTGATGCAAATAAGAATGAAGACTTCAGTATTACGGAACTTTCCCCAGGTTCCAGGTTCAGCCATATGCATGACTTAGTCTGTAAGCAGCGCCTTGTTCCTTGAGATACCACTGCTTGCTCTCACTGCTCTAGAGTGCTATCCACTAACTGCCCCAACATATTCTCATCCAATGAAGACCTTCCCATCATATGTTATAGTGCCACTTTTTGACTCAAAGTTTCCAAAATCAAGCTGAAATATTCTTTCCAAACACATTATTTGGGAGTGATTTATCGAGGAAATAGGTTCTTCTACATATACACATCTGTTTAATAGTCTTATATGATAGAATGCACGTATTTGTCAAAAAATAGGAGGTATCGGGCCCCAATCAATATTAAAAGATATAGGGAATGGAAAACAAGTCATTTATTGTTCTTCAACAGCAGTCAAGCCATATGACTCCTTCCGCTCATTTTCAGTGTCTGTCCACATAGGAGAAGGACATTGAGTTGTGTTTCTCCTTACTTGCTTATGCTGAATGTGTAAACTACCCTTTCTAATCTCCTATTGTAGATGAAAGCAAAAGGGTCTGTATCAATAAATTATTCTATTTGTTTATTATGTATGTTTAAAAACAGTGAACACCAAATCAAATAGCTTTAATGCTCAATTATGTTAAATAGCCCCATTTGGTGGTTTTCTCCCAAAACAAATCCAAGTAAATATTGATAAGCAGCACAAAGCATATTAATATATTGTCTAAGCTTGTTATTTGGGGGATTAAAATCACAGCTGAGAGAACAAATAAATATTACAAGTCCTACTGCTTCCTATTTGCCAAACTTCCTAAATTATCGTAAATCCACTGGGTAAATGCAGCAGCAGAGCACAATCTGTTTCTCGTGCAAATCTTAAATCCACTTATACATTGTAACAGGGTGTGGATGGGATTTTAGCTACAATTATGAGAACATTATTGAATTACTGTAGTCATTTCCAAGCAAGGTCATTCTTGAGCTTGGTCTTAAAAGTTTACTCCAAATTAAAACAAGAGAAGAACTTGAGCATTTGGTGGATGTTTCCATTTGCATAAATTTTGGGGGAAAGTAAAATATCATGAACTAAGAGAGAGAATACCCACAGAAGAGCAAACATAAAATACACACTAATGTTCTGTCCCTCTTCACACTTACTTATCACAAAGCCTCCTTGAAGAGTAAGACCATGTCATAACTTTATTTCTGATGCCCTAATATAGGTGGGAAGGAAGAAAGGAAAGGAGGGAGGGAGGAGGAAGGAGAGAGACAAGAAGAGAGGGAGGAAGGGAGGGAGGGAAGGAAGGAGGGAGGAAGAAAAAGAGGGAAGAAGGAAAAAGGGAAGGAGGAAGGGAGGAGGAAAAGGAGGGAGAAATGAAAGAAGACAATGGGAAGGAGTAAGGAAGGAAGAAGGGAAAGAAGGAAGGAAGGAACAAGCATTTATTATGTGCCTGCTATATAGTGCTAGGCACCATGGGAAGCATATTAACAATTTTAGCTCATTTAATTCTCTGAGCAACCCTGAAAGCAGCTACTATTATACCCATTTTACAGTTGAAAAAAACTAAGACAGAGGTTAAGTGACTTGCTCAGGATCACACAGCAAGTAAGTATAAGAGGATCTGAATTCAGTTCTTCCTGACTCTAGGTCCATATAGTGCTTTATATACAGTGCTTCTTAGATCAATATGTCAATATATCTATGATTTTATTAATAAGGCTATTTCCCTACACAAATATAGATTACAGTCCCTCATCACTTTGGTAGACAATTTCTTGAGGAGACAGTTTGATGAGTTTCTATGGCAAAACAAAACAAAATACATTATCTCTGGGACACCCTTCTTGGAGATGAGCCTCTCCACACTTAGTCTGGTTATTGTATAAAAAAATACATAGCTTATAATCAATCTGTAGTCAGTTATGGTTAAGATTTGTAAGATATGTCATGCCTTATGGATAATAGAATTATAGGGTTGGAAGGGTCCTTATAAATCATCCACTTTAAACTCCAATCCTATTTTGGAGATGAGAAGACTGAGAGGCAGAGAGATGACGTCATTGACCCAAGGTTACACACCTACTTAAACTTGAGTGTACAAGCCCCTTGAATAATTTTCTAGTATATCACATTGCCTCTCCACTAGCAAAACCTTGGACACCACAAGGTAATTACCCTACCATACATGATTAGAACTTAAATGGTGCTTGACCGTAGTAAACACTCAGTAATTTTTTATTGATGATGGCCATGGCATCCACAGAGCAGTTTCCCTGGGTAAGAAGAGAAAAAGGGAGAGGTGGTAAAAGGACAGTATCTTCACTAACTTCATTATGTTCTCAAGGCAAATTAATATCTATGATATGCTGGATAAAGTCCTGGACTTGGATGCAGGAAGATCTTGAGTTCAAATTCTGTTTCAGACACTGAATAACTATATAACCATAGGCAAGTCACTTAACCCCTGCCGGTGTTTCCTCACCTGAAAATGGGATTAGTAATATCATACCTCACAGGGTAGTTTTGAGGACCAGATGAGATAACATATGTAAAGCATTTTTTGCAAAGTGCTTTTTAAATTGCTTACTATCATCATAATCACCAAGAAATCTCAAAGTGAAGGGTAGATTTTTGTGATTGATTAGTTCATTCAGAATGTGTACACCATCATACTCAGTATTTTGGATAACACCAAACAGTCCACATTTGTTTTGGGTTAAATTCTTCTTGTTGACTTCCTGCTTACCCTAGATGAGCCAAATATTTGTTTTGGCAATTTCTTTTGCTTCACCACAACCCAGTCCTCTTTTTCGCTCTGCCTGGTTTCTTTGCTTTTCTTCTCAATGATTCCAAAGCTCTCTGCCCTCTCAGAAGTTCTGACCTAGTTTAATCATAACCCATCCTAAAAAGAGAGCAAATGTTGGGCTAATTTAAATATAGTTTGAATATGGATCAATGGTCAGATACGACTATGAGTTTCCGAAAGCAATTGGTTGAGGATCACTGAAGACCCACCCAAGAGTCAGACATTTTCAGGGATAAGAGGATTACAGTTTATTGAGGCTGATGATAGAGAATAGAGCTGAAAAGCATTCAGACAAAAAGATTAAAATTGTGGAGCATTATTTTAAGGTGGGGAATTGAACTTATAAACCATTTGACATTGGGTATTGTGAGGCACTTGTGAATATGTAATCTAAAGCTACGCTGTAAGTTTATAACATGAAACATAATAATTCAGATTATACTTTACAAGACTAATTTTAATCTCAGTTCAATTCAACAAGCATCTATTGTGCTGGGTGATATGGTGAATAAAAAATATCTCTTTGACTATGCTAATGCTCCATCCTAGCCTGTAATTCCCAACCCTCTCACACAAATTCTACCTGTTCTTCAGGGCTCAGAACAAATTACATCACTTCCATGGCACCTTGCCAATGACTCTGATCCTACTGATCCCTCCTCAGATCTCCGAAGGCTCTTAGATAATTTGATAATCATTCATTTGTTCTTTCACGAGTGTTTATTTTGTTTCCCCACCTAGATGGTAATTTCTTTGAGGAAAGGCACCATATATTAGACTTCTTTTTGATCCCCCAGGAGTATAGCATTGAGCACATAATCAGTACTCAGTAAAAGCTTTTTGATTGATTGCTAGAAGTAGAAAGACATAATTAATTCGACAAATATTTGTTAAGTACCTACTATACATATAGTTCCATGTTGGACCTGTACAAAAATCATGGAGACATGGCTTCATGAAGCTTATATCTAGCAGAGAAATAAGTCTATAATGCAGAGTAGAATAAGGTCATAGGTCAACTACAATAAGTGTGTTATGTATTGTCCAAATAAAAAGAATATGATAAAAGATATCACTTGAATGGGGTCTTAATGGGTAGCTAGGAATTTTACCGATTGACATTACATAAAAGGATAGTCCAAACCAGGGGAAAGCTGTGAGAAAAGATATAGGTAGAAAAGTACAGTCTAAGGAATTGGATGTAGCCTAAAGTACGTGGAAAGGAACAGTGCTAGATAGAGCTACAAAGGTTAATTAGCTTGACGATGGAAACTTCCCACTTTTGTCAGAGATGTGCCCTGAGCCACGTCTATGACATCAGGCAAAGGAGCTTGACTTTTTTTTGGTAAGCAGTAGGAAACAAATGAAAAATTCTCATCATGGGAGTGGCATTATCACATTTGTTCGTGCTGTCTCTCTCACAACTGCCAGTAATAGACCTCTCTTTGGAAATCTGAATGTGCCTACAAGTCAGAATCCCTTACCCTTCATGCAGGACTAAGGATCAACTTTAATTTAAAAAAGAAAATTTTAGGAGCCTTAAAACTCTAGACCTAAAATCTTGGCTAGTCCTGGAAAACACTGAATTTGATTTTACAAGAATGTATCTATCTGGATAATTTTTATGCATATCATGATGCTACATATGACAGAGAGTACCTACTATATATGTAGGAAGAATATTTAGCAGTAGAAGCACCTGGAACACAAAAAAGATAGGGAGATCCAGTAGTAAAGTCCATTACCTCAAATATCTATGCAAGTATGAAAAACAAGGAAAATGAATTAGTGATCCTCTTTCAAGAAAGTAAATTTGAATTCTTAGATATAACTGTGACTCTGGATTATAATGTATCCCAGAAAAAGTCACCTTTAAAAAAAAACAAAAGAGAATGAGCACCATTGTATATTTAGAAGATATACTTATTTGAGAAAATCCAGGAATTAGATCAAAGAAGCCAGGTAGACAATATTTAGATAAAGACAATAGAGAAAGAAATAAAAGTGATGTTTTCCATTCAAGTATATTATAGACCACCTAGACAAGAAGAAAAACTTAACAAGTAATTCTGGAAACTTCATATGCTTAGAACAGAGGAATGATATAATGGTGATAGGGACTTTGTTTTTCCACATATCTGCTTAAATGCTGTGCCAAAAGGAGAGAAACTAATAAATAATAATAATAATATTCTTCAAAAATGGGAGAATAAATGAGAATCACCATTCTAGATCTGATTCTTGCTAATACCAGGGAACTTGTTTCTGAGGTGAAAATGATGGCCACTTGAAGGAAGAAGAGAAAGAAAATGACCACTTCCTCTTAGAATATATGGTAGAGAAGTAGAAAGCCAGAGCACTCTAACATGTATCCAAGAATTTTGGAGAGCAGATTTCCGTGGATTCCGAAAAAGGACATCTATGATCCCATGGAATAAAATTCTGTAGGAGGTGCTGGCCAGGAGAAGTGATGGATGACTCTCATTAATGACATTTTGAAGTCACAAAAAGAAATAATTCTGATGAAAAGGAAAGGGGGACTTACCTAAAAATGTTGCCATGAATCCACACTGTACTCAAAAATCAATCTAGATTTTTAAAAGACTGGCAGAAGATAAAAGTAAGGAGAAGTAACAGAGAGTGAACGCAGGAGTTATACTGTCCTTTAAGAATAAGAGACATGGGTGATGTAGAAATTTGTTTTGCTTGACCATGCATACTTGTTAAAAGAAGGGTTTCAATTTTCTTCTTTCAAATCAGAGAGGTAGTGAAACAGAGAGAAAATAAACGCTTTTTGGTTGAAAAAATAAATATAATTTTAAAATTAAAAAAAAAGAGTAGGGCCTATAGTACTAAAGCTCATAATGGCCTGTGGCTGATGGGGCAAACTACAGATATCAAAAAGCTTATTTTTTTTTTACTGTCTTGGGAAAAAAGAATTGTAGAAGGCAAAGGAGCCCTGCTGAGAAAGAATGGAATAATAACAGAGAAAGGTCAGAGCTCTTCAGTTCTTATTTTGCTTCTGTTTTCATTGCTATTATTGTTTTTCTGCCAAAGAGTATGATCTTTTCACTGAAAAGATCAGAACACAAATACCTAATGGGAATTCCTTCCCAAGATAAGTAGATAGGTCTAAGGGAGCATCTAGCCCCCCTTGATGTGTTTGTTATGTGACCCAAATGAACTACATCGTAGAACACTGACGGAGCTAGCCAGTGTTGCTCAATGTGCTGAGAAGTGTCACAGGATTGAAAAGGGGCAAATTCAGTCTGCAAAAATGTCAAGAGAACAGAGCCTGCAAATTATATGCCAGAGAGCTTGAACTTGATTCCTGGTTTTTAAAATTATAGTAGTTAATATTAAAGACATGTTTAAGGAAAAGACTATTCGTTTGGACTCTAAGGCTCTGACTGGTCCACTATACTAAATGTGGAATAGAGATCCAAACAAGCAAGAGCAAGGGATGCCACTCCCTGAAAGTTAGCATGGCTTCCTTAAGAGTGAGGCATGTTGTACTAACTTTACTTCCTTTTTTGACAGGGTTATTAGACTAGCAGATCAGGAAAATACCATAGATATGACTCACTGATATTTTAGCAAAGTATCTGACAAAGTATCTCATCATATTGTTGTGATTTATGGGCTAAACAGTAATAAAGTTTGGTCATTTCAATATTGGTGACATAACTACGCCCAAAGAGTAATAACTGATGGTTTAAATTTAATTTGGTAAAAGGTCAACAGTGGAGTGCCCCAGAGATCTGTACCTGGCTCTATGATCTTGAATATTTTCTTCAGTGACTTAGATAAAGGCAAAGATAATATTCTTTTTGAATTTGCAGGTTAAAAAAGGTAGAAATGATACATAAGCCTCTGTATAATAGAGTTAGGATCCAAAAACTATCTTGACAGGCTCGACATTTTGTCAAATCTAATAAGAAATGTAAGCTGGGTATGGTGGAGCACATCTATAATCTTTTCTGCTGAGGGAGGCTGAGGCTGATGGATTGATTTAGCTCAGGAATCCTGACTGCTGGAAGAATAAAGCTGACTGGATAGCCACTCTTAAGTCTAACACCAGTATCTTGAGTGCCTTTATGTTGCTAAAGGAGGTGATCCAGCCCAAGTCAGAAAAAATGGAAAATGTCAAAATTTCCATGCTCATCATTATTAGACTTGGGCCTATGAATGACTTCTGCACTTCCAGTCAGGGCAAGATAGGGAGCACCTAAGGGAGCACAAATTGGAGGAAAATTTATAAGAATTTCTCCGAAAAATTATCTGGGGATTTTAGTGGACTACAGGCCCAATTAGAGTCAACAGTGTAATATGGGGGTCAAGAAAACTAAAGCCAATTTAAGCTACATTAAGAAATGTCTAGGACTAGAGAAATGGTAGTACCACTGTGCTCTGCTGTGATCAGGCCATATCTGGAATATTGTGTTCCCTTCCAGGCACCACACTTTAGGAAGGATATAAACAAGCTTAAAAGCACCCAAAGAAGGGCAGACACAATGACAACAGGCTTGATATTTGTGGTTATCAGGATCACTGAAGGAATTAGGGATGTTTAGCCTGGAAGTGAAAAGATTTAGCTGGCAAGTACTTTAAGAAGTATTATGAGAATTCAGGAACATCCTTGTTCTGTTTAGCCATAAAAGCAAAACTAGGAACAAGCGACGTAAGATGCAAAGACTCAAATTTAGACTTAATCTAAGCGAAACCAACTAATAATTAGAGCTGTCCCTCCTCATCTGCATCTCCTGGCTTCTCTGGTTTCCTTTAAGGCTCAGCTAAAGTCCCACCTTCTTCAAGAAGCCTTTCCCAGTTGCCTTTAGTCTTAATTCCTTCCCGCTGAGACTACTCCAAATTTATCCTGTCAATATCTTGTTCGTGCATAGTTATCTGTATATTGTCTGCTCCAGTTAGACTGAACTCCTTGAGGGCTCAGTCCGTCTTTTGCCTTTTTGTTGTTGTTATCTCCAGCATTTAGTGCAGTGCTAGGCACGTAGTAAGCATTTAATAAATGCTTCTTGACTTGGCTATCCAGAATTTTCTTGGCCTGCTTCAGAACCCTGTAGGTTCTTCCACCCTGGAGGTCTTCAGCCAAATGATACTCATAAGGTACTTAAAACAGGAGATTCTTGCTTCAGTGTAGTTGATCCCTTCTCACTGTGAGATTCTGTGCTTTTGTGATGTCAGGTAACCAGAAGGGCTGCCAAGGAGGGTTAAGATACTTTTCAGGTGAACCAACTACAAAGGACTTGATACATCTATCTTGTAAATCTTAATTTCCCAATACACTTTTCAGTTCATTCATCTTTCATCATCGAGTTTTTCATCACTCAGTAACCAATATGTATGATTAATTTTTAAGCTTTCCAAAGGAGAACAAGATCCTGGACAGCCTGCAGTAATGTCGTTTCCCCCATTCTTGACCTTGATGTTCACATTAAATACACCTTTGGGTAATGGGACAAATCCCAGATTCCAGAAATGCCATATTTTAAGAAGAAAATCTGTCTTGTGAAAGACAGGTGCAAAATGTTAGTAAACAGGGTCAGCTACCCTGTGGCACAAGTATATGGAAGAGCAATTTTAAAAATCAAGCCCATTTTGGGAAATATTTTATCAGTATAACCAAAGGGCATACTGGGAGTGCCCATATGTGTGTGTGTGAACGCATGTATGGCTTTGGCCACAACTCATATGTTTCTCCTCAAGGGAAAAAAAGAATCAGTCACAGGAAAATGTCTGATATCCGAGTCATCTTCTGGCTGATATTCGGAAGAAATTTTCCGGCAGTACTACAGTTCTCCCACTAAGAGGTTCACTGAGGCTGCAACAGGAAGCACATATCCCACAATACATAGTAGATCTGTCAAGTATGTAGGTAACTTTCAGTCTGATGGGAAAAAATATGGGGGAAAATGTGATCTAGAAAAATAGATGTATTGTATCTTCTAGTATCTTTTTTTTGATTAATGATGATGAGGAATATGTTGATGACAATGACAAGGGCTCATATAGTGCCTTAAGTTTCATTAAATGGCTTGAGGTTTACAAAGTATATTCCTCACAACAACTTTGTGAGATGGGTGTAAGTGCTGTCATTAAGCCATTCTGCAAGGTATGAAGTGGCATGGATAGAACATTTGACTTGAAATCACTAAGATACTTGGGAATGGCCGAGTAAGTTGTGGTATATGATTGTGATGGAATACTATCTTGCTATAAGAATGAGGAAGAGAATGGTTTTAAAAAAAACCTGGGAAGAATTACGTGAACTCATGCAAAGTAAAATGAGCAGAACCAGGAGAATGTTGTATATGTGTGGCTAGGTGGCAGGGTGGATAGAGTTCTGGGCCTGGAGTTGGAAAGACCTGAGTTCAAATGTGGCCTCAGACACTTACTAGTTACGTGACCCTGGGCAAGTCACTTAACCCCATTTACCTCAGTTTCCTCAACTGTAAAATGAGTTGGAGAAGAAAATGGCAAACCATTCAGTATCTTTGCCAGAAAACCCACAAAAGGGGTCATGAAGAGATGAACACAACTAGAAATGACTAAACAACAATAACGACAAAGCAATATTGTAAGGATGATCAATGGTCAAAGACTTCACTACTCCGATCAAGACAGTGACCCAAGACATTTCCAAAGGACCCATGATGAAAGATGCTGTCCACCTCCAGAGAGAGAACTGATGAACTCTGAAGGCAGCATGAAACAGTTCTATTTTAACTTTCTTTATTTGTATTGTTTTATTTTGTTTCTATTTTCTTTTGCAACATGGCTAATATAGAAATATGTTTTCCTTGATTTCACATGTATTATTGACATCAAATTGTCTTCTCAAAGATGGAGAAGAGTTAGAGGGAGAGAGAGAATGTGGAAGTCAATTTTTTTTTAATAATGAGTGTTAATTTTTTACATGTAATTGGGAAATATATCATGAAATAAATAAAAATAATTTTTAAAAAATCAAGAAGTATCAGAGAGTAAAGAATAGAATCCAACCCCAATGTCTCTTCCTGGCATGGGGTTGCCAAGGCAACGGAAAGATGGTAAGAATGGCACAGTAATGAGGTGTATGTCTGTAAGGAATGACTGGCTTAGCTAAGAGTGGAGAACCTCATATCCAAAGGGTTGGTCAGCAACTGATGATAATACTTGACTACAGCGACTCAGATAAATAGGGACTGTAATCTTCATAGGTGGAGAGAATACCTATACAGATAAAATTGCAGAGCCTAAAGAAATAAATATCAAAGCAAAAATATCAGTATCAAAGGAGTAAAAAAATACCCTGAATTTTTTTTTTCTTTTAGGACATTTTGTTTTCCTATGTGTTCTTCCACCAAAATAGAAACAGAAAGGGAAGAATATAATAGAAATAGATAGATAGATTGATAGATACATATATACATACATACTTACATATTATATGAGCCATATAATATGCATGTTATGTAAAGAATGTAAAGAGTGATATCTTTTATGGCTCTTGGAATGCTTTTCCAAGAGTATTAGCTCAAGGCAGTGCACTGGGTTAAACTGTATGAGGTGTGGAAAAACTTTCTGTAATCACAGAAGTGAATTTGAATTTGGTTTTCCTTGCTCTTGTTTAAGGCAGGGTTATGTTAGCCATAATCTTAAGAAAGTAAGGAAAGAGTCAGGCAACTTCTACAAATGGAGCTCTGCAACCCTTCTGTAATTTAAAGTGGTAGAATTGCCCAGGGCACTGAGAGATTAAGCGATTTGTCTGAGAATACACAGCCAGTAAGATAATATAATAAAAAATATTAGTAAATTATTAGAGAAATATATTCCACATGAGTCATTTCCCCTGTTACTATTTTGTTGTACATCATGAAGCCTTTTAGGAATTGTAGTGAAGAATTTAAGTTAAACAGCAAACCAAATTTCCATATTTCTTTTAAAAACCTAGAACAGAGGAAAACATCGAAGTTAGGATCAAAAGAAATGGATTTGAATTCTACTTCTGCCATGCATGTCTATGACCTTGAGCAGGCAAAGATCGCTGATCTTCAGCTTCTTCACCTGTGAAATGTGAGGGGGTTGGGGGTGGGGAAGAGTCGAGGTCGGGGGCGGGGGTGGGGGGTTAGGCTAAATAACCTCTAAGATTCTTTTCACTCTAAACCTATAATCCTGTGATCCGGTGATACTGAGGAATTTAGAACATTGATTTGTAGAGTAAGTACTCAGTTCAAAAAGATGTCCTTCCTGTCCTGTACCCAACTCTAAACATTTAGAGCTGCCCTTTTGCTGTCAATTCACAATAAATACTCTGAACCCTGATCTGTCATTTGGAAATGGAAAGCAAATGCTCAAAGAGCCGTGTATGGAGATGCCCTTACGTCTTTAAAGTGTCTCAGAGCTCTAACCAGTTCATGTCCAGCGGCTTAACCCTGATGTGATTTGCCCCGTGCGGCTGTCCTGCTGCTACTGTATCTTCATGTGCCCATTACTCTCCTTTCTTGTCAGGCTCAAGAGAGGCAGCTATGTGAAAAACGAAATACCAGCACATATTTCTGGAGTGGGAGTGAAAGTCAAACTTGTATTTAAATTGGGGCTTTCCAAGTAAATAGCCTTCGCTGGGGCATTGTACAGTTAGTTTCAGTTTGGAACCTGTCATTTCCTATGAGAAGGAAGCATTAGAAAGTATGCCTTCCTTTGGAGTGATGCCTTTCATGGATCTTTGAATGCTTTTCCAAGAGGATTAGCTCAAGGCAGTGTACTGGGTTAAACTGTATGAGGTGTGAAAAAACTTCTGTAATAACAGAAGTGAATTTGAATTTGGTTTTCCTTGCTATCATTTAAGGTGGGTTTATGTTAGCCGTAATCTTCAAACTGATCATGTAGGTGGAGGGGTGCCATTTGACACAGACCTCTGGATAATGTCCTCTCTACTCCCATAATGACCCATAAACTACAGAGCTGATTTCTAAGGTACAATTCCTAGGTACCTCCTAGCTTTCTTGTGGGTGTTGAACAGCAGCCTTTCCCCCAGCATCTATCATTTTCCAACGGGCCCCTCTAGCTTGATGACATAGATTTATTTGCCTTTTAGGAACTCTGCTCTGCCCCTTCACTCTCTGCCCATCTGCCTCTCCATTTTGTCCCTTAGGTTTTGAAGAAATCTTTATACTTCCATAATTTCAATATCTTTCTGATATGGGTCCCTCCAAATGCCTCAGTCTTTCCTTTATCCCTCTCAACCTCCAATATCCTTTATAGAAAGTCATGCTCAAAACTTTAAAGAATATTTGTATGATTTCTGAAAAGAGTGTGACTACATTTTGGAGGGAGGGAGAGGTGGGAAAAAGAGAGGAGAAGAAGAGAAGAAAGAGGAAGAAAGGAGGAAAGAGTATTATTAAGATCTTTTAAGTACTACGTTAAGCTCTAAAATACAAGTATAAAGGGGAGCACAGTCTCTGTACTCAAGGAGTTCACATTCTAATTGGGAGAAATGACATCATTTGTACAGTAGAATGTGTGCATGGGGAATGCACTGGTACCCATTGTTAAGTTAGGACTATATTAATAGGTCAATGCTTGGTGTTGATAGGTCTAACTTATTTGCAGCATCATGGGGCGCTGAGGGAGGAAGGCAGGGCAGGCATCACAAGGTATCTGCCAGGACCTATAAAATAGTGAATGTTAATGTTTTTTTTCAATGTGATTTCATTACAGTTAACCAAGTAGAAAACATTTGTAATGGAGTCATTTTTAAAAGGCATCCTCCAAGTTCATGTGAGGAGAACATCAAAACTCTGTACATCACTGAATGCTCCTGGACCTTTTGCCAGTGATTATTTTTGGTAGGGTTAAGCAGAGGGGACACGGGTCGCCGCAAGGACTTCCCATTCATTAAGTTCACTTCCTTAAGGTTCCCTGGCTGATTTGGCAGCCTGAGCTGGCAGTGATGCTATGGCTTGCACCTCATTGGTTTTCACCCCGTTGCTCTGGGATCTTTCAGAACTTGTTTAATTGGGTTACTGTTGCCTCACTGTCAGGAACCTGCAGAGAGGGATTCGTTACTGCAAAAGGAGCTTCCTTTCCACCTCCCAAGTAGACCAACTATGCAATGAAACTCGTTGACCTGTCTCCCTCTACATAACTAAATAAATGTGATTCTGAGTCAATTTCTCTATCTGTGTCATTCTGAAAGTATGATGCCTTAGCTCACCTTGCCATGTATCTTTGCTAGAGATTCATAGGGGACTCACTTGTGTGGCAGAACCCAGTCTGAATGACATTCAATCGCTTTCATCCTCACCTTGTTCTCTATTTTGAGAAGGTACAAAGCCCTTGAGGAAACTATGTTTACATCTGTCAGTAGTACTTAGCTACATGGCCCTGTTGAGATCACATGGGAGTATATGTGACTTTCCCAGCAGAAGGGTCCATGTGAGGAAAACAACTGCTTTCTGTTGGAAATCTATTTATTTTGCCAACCAGAAGAGGCAAGAAGGGTGTTCTTTTTTTTTATTGTTTTGGGTACCAAGAATGTAAATAAACAGTAAATTAATATAATTGCATCTGTAAAATGCTTAAGCATATTTTTAAGTGCTAAAGTCTTCTTAGGAAACCAAGTTAGAATGTCCCCTTATAGGGCCCTTATGTGACCTCAGGTGCCACTTTAGAAGAAGGCTGAGCCTGCAGCTTTAGTGTCTGCAGGTATCAGGCTATGATTGCCTTTTGCCTGCAGTTCTTAATTTGTGGACTCACTTGTGTGTACTTTGTTTTCTTGGCTTTGAGTGTTTTAAAACTAGCACAGAATGTACTGGGATGGACTCAGCTGGAGGTGACTAAAAGAAAATCCAGGGGAAATTGGCCTGGAGCTGTTCATTGGTGAAAGGCATAGACAATGGGGACATGTTTGAGTCTCTTTGATTTAATAATCATAGAACAAAGAGGAGGGCAGTAACAGCATGGAGGAAATCTAGCAGTCAGGCCAACAGCTTGAAGTTAAGGCCAAGTGTTTGTGTGACAGATATTTCTAGATAGGAAAAACTCATGGTGTTTTGTTCCTTTTGCAAATTCAATAACCCCAAATGCATCTAATAGGTATACAGTAATCATCTGCTTAGCTTTGAAAAAATTCAGTGTTATCTTGAGGGCAGAGGACAGATGGGCATTCTGTTGCAGGATTACTGATTTCTTTTCTGGTTTTTCTCCTTTTCTAATCCTCATTGACCTCTTTATTACATTTGGTACCATGTTCCTCACCCCTTTCTTGATATCTTCTCCCTCCCTGGCTTCCATGATATAGCATTTTTGTGGTTCTCCTCCTACCTCTCTGACTTCCTCTTCTCTGTCGCTCTTGCTAGTTCCTCATCCTCTTCTTACCTCTTATATAGGGATATGCTCAAGATTCTATTTTTGGCACTCTATACTTGGTCCTTTGGTGATCTCATCCACTCCCACGGTTTCAATTATCACCTATATGAATTTCAAATTTTATCTCCATGCCCGTCTGCTCAGAGTTTTGGACACATTTCCTTCAGCCTGCTGGTTGGTTCCACCCAGGTGTCCCTCCAATACCTCTAAGTGAACATATCTAAAAGTGAACTCATTATCTCCTTCCCAAAACCTACACCTCCCCTAACTTCTCTATTTCTATTCATGGTACTGATGAATCATGACATTATAGATATTGCATTGGAAGACCCTTAAAAGCCATATAGTCCAATCCCTTTATTTTTGTAAGTGAGGAAACTGAGGCACAGGAAAGTAAAATAACTTAGCCACGGTTACACAGGTAGTAAGGGATAGAGCCAGGATTCATATGCAGGTCCTTTAATGCCGATTCAGCATTCTTTCCATTGCAAGATACCATCTCCGAAGGTGCCATGAGTTACACTATACCAGAGGTCTTACCCTGAAAGGAATCTCTATTTCTTCCAATTCCTTGTACTTTTCCTAGAGATCTTCTTTACAGTCACCACCACTTTCTTTTGTATCATTGTTATCTCTGTACGTGACTTTACCTCTGTTAAATGGTAAACTCTATGTGAACACATTGCCGTTATCTTTTTTTATTTTAGCACCTGGATAGTGACTTACACATAGTAGGCAGGCATTTAATTGGATCCTAAAATTTAAAACTAGAAGGGATTTTAAACCTAATCTATTCTAAATCTCTCATTTTACTTATGAGAAAATAGATCCATAGAGTCCAAGGAACTTTCATAAGATTACACACGGAAAGTGAGTAGGAAAGCTTGTAACAGCCATTCAACACACATATGTCTAACCATGTATGGCCATTTCTGGAGTGACAAACTGGACCCATTTTGGCAGATTATGTTCCCCTAGCTCTTCTTTCCATCACTTTTCGGGAGTGTTCTTTTAGATTTATTCTCTCTCCTGTTTCTAATTTTTTATTTACCTCTCCCTCTTAAGGGACTTTGACATCTGTCCTTTCATCTCTTTTCCTTATTTCTCTGTGCCTCCAGTCCTGAGTCCTGATCCTCCACTGTTCCCCACCTTTCTGTAATGCCCTTTTGCTATACAACCTTCATTTCATCACTCCTGGCACCATTGTCTCCCAACAGGAGGAAAGGAAGAGGATTTATGAGACAGAATGAGCTTAGGTTCAGTCCTCCCTTACCTTCCCCTCCCACATACTTGAAATGAACTTGTCATTGCTGTCCCTAGGTAAAAGAAACAGACCCCTGAGTCTTGGAAATGAAGTGTTTCTGGTCCCCACTTAAAAGGCAGCTATCCAAGCCAATTAACCAGCTGCCCTCTCTATTTCCATCCATCCTTTTTTGCAGTGAACTGTCACGGCAGTCTGTCATTTCTTTCCTTCTCTGATTTTAGAAGCAGTTTTTGACTCCCTAGTGTCCTTGAATGCTTCTTTGTACCCCTTAGATTGGAGCATATGTCTGAATGTTTTCTATCCAGATTTTTTTTCATCTAGGATATAATACAGTTTTTTTTTTCAGTTTGCCACTTACTCCATTCAATTCGAGAAATATTTATAAACCTGCCCTATACAAAACACAGTGCTAAGCTGCTTATTCATTAGATTGTTAAAATGAAGTTGTTGCTATTTGCTTAATTGGGCTTACCTAGACTAAGGCTTTTTTAAAAACTCTCTAAATGAAATATATAGCCTTAAAGATTCTAAATAAGAGCAGAGAGATGGTGTAGTACAGTGGGTAGAGTCAAGACCCAGGTTCAAATATAACTTTATATACTATCTAAATATTTAACAATAAGTAAGTTGCTAAGCCTCTGGGAGACTCAATTTCATCATCTGTGAAATGGGTATATTAAGAGAATTTAGATACTTGTTACAAGAATAAAAAAAAAGTAATAATGAAATTCTTTGCAAACCTTGAATCACTAGATAAATGTGAGGCATTGCTGTTATTATGAAGCAGCAGTATGGGGAAGTCAAGATTGTAATGGCAAGCAAAACAGGATTTTCACTGGCCTTCATTTGAATGGAGCAGGTATAGTAGGATCTTTTGCTTTGGAGTGTTTCTCAGCACTAAGACAATCAAGAGTCATTGAATTGTATGTGATGTGGTTCAGGTGATTGAAGCTTTCCCACACTGATTTCTCACACTCTGAATGGTGAGCTCCAAGTGCCCCTGAGACAGCTATATAACATCTGAGGTTAGCATTTGACTTTTGCGGGGTATACTCACTGAAAGAATGTGGGTGATGAGACTCTGGGCAAACCGTTGAACCTGTTGCCCGGCTTTTGTAATCCAGACAGATAGATGTTGGTGCTTCTCAGGTAACCATGAATTGTGATTTGAATCAGACAAGGTCTGTCTGTTGATGTTTGTAATTTCTGTTTGCATTTGCCTTAAAGTTCAGAGGGCCGATCTTTTCCCTCTGAACTAAGTGAATGATATATGTATGTTTAATTAAACTGAGATTGTTAACCCCTTAAAGTTGCTTTCCTTAGAAAAGCATATCAAAGAAGCTGTGTTAGCCGCCTTCTGTGTGCTGGTTGTTGTTGCCATAACCCAGCCACAGTAACTGTTAGCTAGATCGTTGTTACAAAGATCTATGAGCCTATAAAAATGTGACACTATAAAAAATAATCATATATTTGTCAAACATTTTCAACTGTGATATCATTATAGTTTCACCATGTTAACCTAGATTTCATTTTTAGTTAAATACCTCATTCAATCTGTAGCCACTCATTAAATGTCTACTCTGTGCAAAACGTTATGCCACCCATAGTGCGCAGAGCTTTCTGCTGTTGGCAAAGAGGTAGAAAAACCCAGAAAGTCAGGAGTGGAGCCAAGAGATAAGTTTAGTCCTTTACATCCTCCCTGTATTTATTATAACCTACCCAAACATGACTGCACCAGGAGCATTGTGCCCAGTTCTGCACACCACATATTTATTTGTGTATTTGGGGTTGGAATGGGGATTGGGGGAATGTTGCAGTGTGCTAAATTTTAGGAAGCAAATTAAAAAGCTGGAGTGCATGCAAAAGAGGGTAACCAGGATAGTAAACACCCTATATTAGAATCAATTAAAGGTCTTCCCAATTCCATTTTGAACACTATTAGTGATGCTATTACCAGCTATATTCTTGAGCTTGAGAGTTTAGCATTCTGCCAATAAATAGTATCATAATGAACATTCACTATAAAAATCAAGTCATAATTCAAATAAATATTCATAAAATCAAAGTCTTATTTTGCTCCCTAAATATTAGGATCTTATCATTGTGCTTTAGAATTGCATTTTAATATTTCGGAACTTTCACTCAGTTACTTCCAATGTGCTTATTCAACTTGTTTTGAAGACAATAATAGATGCATCCCAATATATTTGGGCCACAGGAGAAGGCATGCCATAGTGGCATAGGAGTTAGATATAGGTTTGTTGGAGGGGGCAGGGAGTATGTGTTTAATTGAAATGAACTCTAAATCTTGGCTTTGTATCTTTGTAAGGTTAATCATATGGAATTTTTTGGTGGGTAATGTCTACTCTGGATTTTAACTTGTAGTCAAAATGCAAAAAGTCCTATTTCTCAAAGAAATTGCATATGATCCAGAAGAGTAGACAGGAGTTTCTCTGTGCATATTTGTTGCTTTGTTCAATTTTCACTTCAACATACAGGGAGCCAGTGTGAGAAGAGTGCAGAAAGAACTGGATTGGGTCTAAATGCTATTTCTGCTGTTTATTACATCTGGGACTTAAGAGGCAGGTCACTTAATTTTTCAAAGTCTTGCTTTCGTCACCTGGAAAACCAGAAGATCACACAAATAAGATCACTTATCTAAGCAGTTCTGACTCTACAATACTATTATCCTAGGAACATGAAGTGGAAATGATTTTAAGCAGAGAAGACTAAGTGAGGTCAATTCACATTGAAATTAAGCCAAGGTGCAGGTTGTAAGGACAAGATACAGAGGAGCATGCTTGGTTAAGTAGACAGAGAATAGAGCAGATCAAGAAGAATTGAAATCAACTCATACCTTTGACTCATGCTGGGTCTGTGACCCTTGAGCAAGTCACTGGACTTCTCAGTGACTCAGGCAATTCTTTCAAATTGTAAAGTGAGTCAAAAAGGATTCATTAAGCACTTACTATGTGCTGGACACTGTTCTAAGCAAGGAGGATACAAAGAAAGGGAGAAGACTGCCCCGCTCCTCAAGGAGCTTGCAGTCCGATGGACGAGACAACAAGCAAACAAATATCTACAAACAAGCTGCATTCTGAATAAATAAGAAGGTGCTAAAATGGAGAGAGATTGCTGATCTGCACTGAGTTCCACTGTGATGAAATCACGCATCCAGACCAATATATATATATATGATGAGTTGTAGTTGGCCAGCTTAATTTTACTCCATACATGGTTTTGTAAAAATGTATATGTTTTCTAACCAAAGTCTCCTTTTCATGGCTTTCTGACAGGGAGGAAAAAGTACCATAATATTGTGCTCACAAAACTTAATTACACAGGTTGGTCATTTAATTTTTTTAAATGCTTTTTAAAAAGTCCATGGTCTCCCAAAGAAGATGTTCAGTTGAAATGTCTTGTGATTTTCCCATTATCCATGGGCAAAGAAAGGTGCATGTCCTCTCTGCTCTGATAAGTGTGGATTTTAAACCTTTTTTTCTGCCAAAAAGTATTAAATTTAAAGTTTTTCCCTAAGGTGTGATCTTTATTCACAAACAGATTAAATATTAAATTCAAATAAAATTAGTTTCCTAAGAAGAGAACTACAGAGCCTTGTCAGAACAGAACATTCCAGATCAAAGTACCAAAGAACTGCCAATGTTAGTACCAGGCAGATGTGTGAGAGCTTACATTTCACCAGTGAGTTTATGCATCTTGTGCAAGCTGCGTCATATCTGGGATTTCAGAGGAAACATTTATGTTACAGTTTAAAATTACTATTAGAAGGAAACTGTGCAGTATAGCTAACTTTTTTTATAAATGTCATTCTTTTTTTGAAATATAATAATAGCAGTGTTAGAATAATGTCCAAGTAAGTATTTAATGAATAAAGGGGATATTTTTTAAAAGATGCACTACCTATAAAAATTCTTGGCGTGACAGTGATATGGATTGCCCTTCTCTGAACTTTCTCTACCTTTGTGCCCTTTTGTCTAAACTTAACAATCAAAGAGAATTTTGTTTCCAAATACATTGTAGATTGGAAGAAGATTGTACATGAAACTGTAAGTTTTACCAATCAATAAGCATTTATTAAGCATCCACTATGTGTTGGGTACCATGAAAGTCATTAAAGATACAAAAACAAAAGTAAGAAATCCACAACCTCAAAAAAAACTCACACAGTATCTTATCTCTTTGGGATTTAGGACTAGCAGAGGAACTGCTGAGTCAAAAGGTCTGTACAGTTTAGTGACATTTGGAGTATAATTATAAATTGATTTTCAGAATGAGTAGAACAGTTTATAGCTTCACTAATAGTGTATTAATGGGCCTGTTTTCCTGTAGCACCTCCAACATTTGTCATTTTTCCTTTTTCCTACCTTTGCCAATCAAATGGGTGTGAGGTGAAATTTCAGAGTCACTTTAATTGCCATTTCTCTGATTATAAGTTATTTGGAACATATTTTTAATATGGGTGTTGATACCTTAGATGTTTGCCTTTGAGAATTGTCTGTTCAGAGAAGCCAAGTCAAGAGAGCCAAGAGAATTGAATATTTTTTTCCGAGTTCTGTCAACCCAACCCTCTAAACAACTTTTAAAAATCACCTCAAATCAAATTCTGAGCAGGATAATGAAAAAAAAATCACAGTACTTCCTTTTTCCTGCCCTGGACAGATTAGGAGGACCAAAAGGGAGTTCTACCAGTGGACACTGGCATGGGGACTGGCCAGAAGTGCATGTGGAGGAAGCAGCACCAGCTGTGAGGCCTAGAGGTAGCAGAAGCCATGGCAGCACAAAGGAAATGAGGGAAATAAATGACTGATCAGAAAGATATTCCAGAGGACCCTTGCGCTAGCATCCATTCAGTCCTTGGCTGCTCCTTCAGCCATTACCCAGTTCCAGGTCACAGTTCTAAGGGCAAAGAGAAGTGGTTATATAGTTGAAAGGGAGCAGAGGCCCTACCTGGATAAGGACCAGTGCACTGATGAGGAGGTTAGTGATCAGAACTCTTCCCAGATCACACCATCTAAAAGGGATTGAAAACCTATAGTCCCGCAGATATAGCCAAAGAAGCTCAGACTAATCATGCCCCACAGAGGTGAGCAGAGCCCAACTCTGACATAAAGTCCAAAGTCAAGAAATCAGCTAAAAAATAAGTCAAAAAAAAAAAAAGAACCTGACCATAAAATGTATCTATGGAGAAAGGGAAGCTCAGAAGATGACCTGAAAACTTCTGCATGCAAAGTCTCAAAGCAAAATGCAGGTTGGACAAAAGCCCAACATAAATTCCTGGAAGAGCTAAAAAGAGAGCAATAAAGAGAGCAAAAAAAAAAAAAATCAAAATCAAAAAAGAACAGTAGAGGAAAAATTAGGAAAAGAAATTAGAGCAATGCAAGAAAATTATAAAAAGAATTAACATCTTGACTAAAGAAACCTCACTGAAGAAAATAACTGCTTAAAATTAGAATTGGTCAAATAGAAGCTAATGACTCCATAAGGCATCAAGAAACAATAAAATTAAGTCAAGAGACAAAAAAAAATAGCAGCAATTGTGAAATCTCACCAGAAAAACCACTGACCTAGAAAATATATGGAGGAGATATAATTTAAGAACTATTGGCCTACCTGAAAACGATGATCCAAAAAAGGGCCTCGACATCATATTTCAAGAAATTATAAAGGAAACTTGCTTAGATGTCATATAGCAATGATAACCTCCTGAGATCCCAAAATGAAAATTACCAGAAATATTGTAGCCAAATCTCAGAGCACTCGAGTCAAAGAGAAAATACTATAAGCAGTATATATTTTGGAAATGAGACTTTTAAGAGAAAAACTTGCTACAAAAATTTTCCCGAGTTATCTATTTCTCTTCTCATTTAAACAACATTGGTTTTGTTTGTATAAAACTTTTCAATTTAATATAATCAAAATTATTCCTTCTTTGATCTTCTCTATCCTATTTTTAGTCATGAAATATTTTCCCTTATCCACAGGTCCTAAAGGAAAGCTCCTCCTTTTTCCTCTATTTTGTTTATTATGTGACCTTTTTTATCTGTCACATTTCCATCTGGAGCTAATCTTGGTATACATTATAAGATTATGAGCTTTACCTAATTTCTGCCAGATTGCTGTTTAATTTTTCCAGAATTTTTTTTTCAAATAGTGAGTCTTTATCCTAGCAGCTAGAGTCTTTCAATCTTCTCGTTATTAATATTAAATGACATATGACTGGTATAGACAACAAATGCTGCCAGAGTTTAGAGGTGGGAAAAACGAAGAAAAGGCTTTATGAAGGTAGAGTTTCAATTGTTTGCTGAAGCGTTAGATGATTTTATATTTTAAAAGAAAAAAGTTCAGCAAAGGTTCAAAGGGAGAAGTGAGGAAGGCATGATTGGCACACCATCCTGTCTGGAGAGGGGAAGATAAGTTTAGGAAAGTAAACAGTCATCACACTATATCAAACAAATAGTAGTGAGTCACAGAAAGCTCTAAGTGGGGGGATGAAATGATGAAAGTAGTACTTGAAGAACAAAAAA
Source organism: Phalanger gymnotis (assembly GCA_028646595.1). Classification (NCBI taxonomy): domain Eukaryota; kingdom Metazoa; phylum Chordata; class Mammalia; order Diprotodontia; family Phalangeridae; genus Phalanger; species Phalanger gymnotis. The sequence continues at coordinate 125,146,832 of CM053623.1, read as the reverse complement.
TCTGTCATTGCTATAAAGGATGTCTTGGAGTGGCAGTAGAGTGAAGAAGGATGCCTTGAAGATGTTGATTGCAATCCTAATAGGAGATAATAAGGGCCTGGAGAAGGAGGCTGAAAGTTAAAATGGAAAGGGGACAGATCTAAAATGTATTACAGAGGAAGAACCAATAAGAGTTAATGACTGAGTAGTTCTGAGAGGCAGTAAAGTGAGAGGAAATAAAATTGACTTCAATGTTTTGAGCATAGAAGAGAGAAGGGTGATAATTTTGAAAGAAAAAAGTAAAGTCAGGCAAGGCAGTTGGTTTTGGTTCAAAGTAGTTCTAGTTGTGTGAAAATCATAACTGTTGAGCACCTATTGTGTTCAAGGCACCATATGAGTGTAACAACAATGTTACTTGCAGCTACTGTGGAGATATAAGGCCAACAATACCAGCACACGGAAGAGCTGCCTGCACATGTTCTTTGATTTGCTTTTCTAAGGAAAGCAACCTTAACGGGTTAACAATCTCACTTTAATCAAACATACATATATCACTCATTTAGTTCAGGGGGAAAAGCCAGCACACTGAACTTCAGAGCAAATACAAATTACAGAGACAATATAAACAAAGAAAACAACACAAGGCAGTCTATCTATAACAATATGTAGTTACAAGAGAAGCACCAACATCTGGGTTTCTTTAAAGTCAGGGCAGGAGAGGGAGAGGGCTCCCAGAGTCTCATCTAGACAAATCACAGGACACTCTTCCAGTGAGTGAGAGCCCCATACAAAATGCTAACCTCTGAGTTTATATACCCTTCTTTAGGCCTGAAGGCTCCATAACTAATCAGCAAAAGGGTGTGGGCCTGGGGCTTTCCACCTAGTAAGACTTAATCAAAGGCACTTGATTACTTTAACATTCTAAAAGAGAAAACAGTAAAAAAAAAAAAAAAAAGTCCCACCCTAATTACCAATACAATGAGATAAACCTTGATGTTTTGCTGCCATTTCTTTCCATGATGTTCTATACTTCATTTTAAATCTTTTCAAACCAATGGGACATAGAGTCCTGTTTTGGTCCAGACCTGACAGGTTCATTTAGTAGTTCTGGCTTGAGATTGGAACACAATGATGTAGAATGTCATCTAGAAAACATAACTTTTAATAAGAGGAAGTTTATTCAACAGGAGTATTGGAGGGACATTCAGAAAGATATAGCATTGATTCAATTAGACATAGTTCTCCTCATCTCTCCACAGTTGTCAAGATAGTACTGATAAGAAGGGAATATTTACTCTATGACATCAATAATTCAAGCTTTAGTTAAGTCTCTAACTAGTTAAGTCTCAGGGGCTGGTTTTTGTTTTTTATTTTAGAGCAAAACTCAACTAAGTGCCAGGGACCTTCCATTCATCTCAAAAGGGACTACTACAATTGATTGATAGTAGATATTACTTCCCCAACAAATCTCTTCCCAAGTGACTTTATAATTACACTTCAGATTACTTTTTTCCCAATTACACTACTTTTCACTTACTCATATTGAAGCACATCTCTCGTTTTTCTGCCAAGCTTGTTTGATTTCTGCTTTCTAAAACATAAAGTGCTATATTGGCATTAGCTAAACTTAATCATAGTCTGGCTATTTGTTCCCGTTAATTGGACATTTCACCACCCAGAAGTGCTCAGTGTGTCTTGCTTGAAGACATCACTATGTACCCCAGAACATTTATGGAAGCAAAAGCTCATTCCTGCATTAGCCCCCCCGCCGCCCCCAAATCTTCCTGTTAACTATTAATCTTCAAGAAACATTTTCACCTTAACCCTACCTTTTGTTTTCTTTGTTCAAGTCAGTTTCCAAGTTGTGACACAAAAAGTAATTCTACCAGAGTCATGGTAAACCAAGCTCACCTCTTTCAGGAGCCTATAACTATAGAATTGTGACATTGGCTTTGAAATAATCTAAACAAGTTATTATTGCTAATCATATTTTATTTATAAACTACTCTCTTTTCTCCACTCCCCTCCCAAAAAATTGGTAGGCTAGAGAGGCATTATTTTCTCTTAGGAAAATCATATTGCGTTTCTCACATTATAACAATGTATTCAGCATTTCTTTTCTTTTTAAAAACTAGTTTCTGCTAGTCCTTCAGGTAGGAAATCCAAATGCACTGGTCTATAACTCCCAGGGTCTCCTCTAAAGTTTTTCCTCATGGGTGGAAATCATACTGGCAACCCTCCAATCCTCTGGCATGGTAGCTGTTTATAACAGCAGTTTACATATTTAGCCAACAGTTTCACAATTTCACCCTTGAGTTCCTTCAAAACTCTTGGGTGGATGCCATCTGGTCCCAGTGATTTATTTAAGTCCAATTTGTCAATTACATCTAGAATGCCCTGTGCACTTACCACTCTTTGATCTAATACCTGTGATCTGTATGATATTAACTTTCCTTTATCCCCTCTTTTCCTTCCAGGCCTTTTCAGTATACAAGCACCATAATCCTGGATGAAAGTTTTCCAGTGTTGAGGCTGCGTGTTATTTCTTTTTAGAACTGCTTTGTTTTGTCTTTGCCTCGAAAATTACATAGCCTAACTAAATATGGCCTCTCTGTGAACTTTTTATACCCATAGAAATGAAAACCATGCCCCTAGATCTCAGGTTGCAAGAAAATAAGGACCCCAAGGCTTATCTTGTGACTATAATAGCTGACCTTTCCACGGAGCATGGCAACATTGGAGAACCACAATTGTTTTATAGTTTTGCCCTTTTTCAGGAAAGGTATAACATATATCCATGGTGTATGTAAACATATGTAGTGGTGCATGTCTGTAATCCCTGTCAAAGGATCTCTTAAGCTTTGAAATTCCAAACTAAGTGGGTTAAGCCAATTGGATATCTTCATGAACTTCAGCATTAATATGCAGAGGCCTTGGGAATGAGAGGCTGCTAAGTTGCCAAAGGAGGTGTGAATCAGGCCTAGGTCAGAAATGGAGCATGTCACAGAATCCATGCCAATCAGTGTGGTTCCTACATTGCCAGACTGGGTAAAATATAGAGTCTTAGTCTCAAAGAAAAGCATGTACACATACTATCTATCTATCTATCTATCTATCTATCTATCTATCTATCTATCTATCTATCTATGTCTGTCTATCTATATGTATGTATATACTGTATATATGAGTACTATATATATGTATACACACTCACATATTATATGCACATATATGTGTGTGTATGTGCATAGTTAAGGTAAAAAAGAAATCCCAAAAAGGAAATAAGCATCTCCTTATGACCTCCTCTGATCTTTTTGCTAATAAAAGTATTTGTGTATCCTATAATATTTATCATTTTATTCCTTCCCCCAATATTGCTTTTAATTATTTGCATTCCAAATCTCTAAATGCATATATTTACATCGAAAATCTACCCCAAATTTTCAGCTGGGTGAGCAGTTCTTCAGTTTCTTGCCAGGAGCTATTGGTATTCACTGTTTTATAATTGCCACTGTTGAGGCCCCTGGAGAGACTTTATTCAGATGGTGGATTAAGTCATTTCAATTTCACATAAGCACTTTGCATAGTGTTTTAGGTATCTCACAGATTTAAAGGAGTGTACTTTTTTGGTTATAATTTTTATAAAAATATATCACAGTTGACAAAGGAAGAATCTGTGGGTTTCATTATTACAAGGCATTCTACCCCCTGATGACTTAGGTATGTGTCTGAGGCACATAGAGATTAGGTGATGTGCCCTGTATTTTTTAAGGCGTCAGGATTTTGAACTCATCACCTTATCCACTGTGCCTATACTGACCCCCAATGACATGTGTAACATGACAAAAATTCTCATGGGATCATAGCTTCAGGACCACAAGGAACCTCAGAAACTATCTAATTAAATTCCTTTCTTTCACATATGTAAAAAAAAAAACTAACTTAAGTGACTTGCCTTAGGTCATAATGATAGCAAGTTTCAAAGAGAGGATTTGAACCCAGGTTCTCTGAGTGTTTCTCCATAAGCAACCCTTTCTGTTGAACCGATCTGCCTCCTTTCCCTGAAAAGTGCAATCTTGAAATGATGTATATGACAAAGGTTCCAAAGATTCTCATTGGATATGAGTCAATTTAGTTCTCTTTAGGACATGGCAGCTCTCCCAGTCAAATGGCTGTTAATGTCAAAATCTTGAGGAAACTGAGCTGCTAAGTATGCCCAATAATTGAACTTACTCACTCTGGGAGCCATTCAGAACTCTATGGGTGGAGATGAGGATGGCCTCTGAGCAGTGAGCAGTGCTTCGGAAGAACACCCTTGGGTATCTGGCCCTGTTTTCTTTTGTGTGGACAGGAAATCTGAACCAAGCAAACATATCTGGAGTTATATGTAATGCTTGCCTTGTACAAATACAGTTTTATTTTGAAGTTTTAGGTACTTTGGAATATACATATCTATATTTGAATGTACATATATTACATACAAGATAGTCCAAAAATTTTAATGAAATTTTAAACTTTAATAGCTTTAAACTACTAAAACTTTTAAAACAATGTATATGTTTGTACATATACTTATGCACGTATACAAATAATGTGAGCTTGGTATATATGCATGCGTTAATCTCACTTGACAGTCCCTTGGACAGCAAAGAGATCAAAAAAGTCATTATTTAAAGAAATTAATTCAGGCTATTTGCTAAGAGGTCAAATACTGAAGATGGAGCTTAAATACTTTGGTCACATAATGAGAAGACAGGACTTTTTGGAAAAGATCCTAATGTTGGAAAAGATGGAAGTCAAAAGCAAAAGGAGACAGCAGGAGGAGGAGATGGATAGATAGTGTCATGGAAACAAAGAATATGAAGTTGGACAGACTTTAAGTGATAATGGAGGGTAGAAGGGCATAGTGTGCTGTGTCCATTGGGTCATGAATAGTTGGACACGACTGAAAGGATCAACAGCAAATGCGATTGCCTTTTCAATATGGTTGGATTCCAAAAAACTTTTTTCAAATATAACATAATCATTTTCACAGTTATTCATTATAGTCATCAAAGGATTTTAGATTTAGAGCTGGAAGGGACCTCACAGAGATAGCTAGGTGGTGCACTAGATAAAGCGCTGGGCTTGGAATCAGGAAGACTTTTGAGTTCAAATCTTATTTACTAACTGTGTGACCCTGGACAAATCACTTAACCCTGTTTACCTCAGTTTCCTCATCTGTAAATCAATTTGGAGAAGGAAGTGGCAAACCACTCCAGTATCTTTGCCAAGGAAACCCCAAATGGGATCACAAGGAGTCACACAAAACTGATACAACTGAAAAAAAAATGAGACCCCAGAGGTTAACTGGACCAACTTCTGATTTTACCAGTGAGGCACATGAGAAGTGTACACAGAGAACTTAACTAACCCAAAGTCACATAAGTAGCCAGGCCCTCCAAATCCGGCACTCTCTCCAGTAAACTGTAGTTGTGGTGATGATGATGATGATGATGATGATGATGATGATGATGATGATGATAGCTGGCCTTTATATAGCACCGTAAGCTCTTTTTTGTTCACGTGTGGCCCTTGTTAGTATAATACCTCATCATTCAATTCTTAAAGAGCAGCCCAACAACTCTAAGTAAAGGTTTATAAAAATTATGCAAAACATGACTGCTTTTTAGTTGCATTTGAATTTGTCCCTTTCCCTTGCCTGCTTAAAAATTTTTCCCATCTCAGATAAAACCATTCTGCCTTAGACCCTTTTCAAAGCCAGACAGGGACACTTTCATTTACATGTCACTGGGGTGAATAGCTAACTGCTCACCTTGAGCCTTGTTAGTATTTAGAAATTATTATCATACATCTCAAATACTACATAATTAGTTAAGGGGATTCATGTTTATCACTGGTGGGAAAGAATCTGGAGGAAAGGAAAGGCACGAGTTAAAATGGAAACAGTGAAATAATTAACTCCTAGGGTGACTTAAATAGTAATTGTACCAATCATCTTTTTTAAAATACTGGGTAGCTTCATAGTTTCCTGAGGGGGCTCGTAGTATGAAATTCATTATTTTCCTCCTCTATCACTGTCTCACATAGGTCACATTAGCTTATGTATTCCTCAGATAATAGACTTAGTGAAACCTCATTATTTGAATGTCTAACTTAATTATCAGTTGGAATCTCTGAAGAGAGATTATTTCACCAACTCTTCCTTGTATTTACCTATTTCTTGTACTTTGCAGTGCAGTTCTATTAAAAACATATTTAAGCCACATTAGCAAATTTCAAAGTAGTGATCCAACATATTTAACTTTTTGGTACGATTCTGAATGTTTGTAAAGTAATTTCCAATTTAAGAGCTGAGGCTGCCTGTGTTGTTTTGGGATTGACTTCCTTAAGACCTAGAGGAACCTAAAGACAAGATGTTACTTCTCCTAAAACAGAGAAAATTGAGTGTGTGTGTGTGCGTGTGTGTGTGTGCGTGTGTGTGTGTGTGAACACTTTCACCCATTTAAGAAAAAGGGGGAAAGGTATATCTGTCATCTTGTCTTTTTTGCTTTTTATAGGGTTTTTTTTTGCCTGTTTCATAAGGAAGTTGTTTGCAGTGTGCTATTAATGACTCAGAAAATGCGTAATATTGCTATTATGACACAGATAAACTATTAATACTTGTTGAAGGGGGGAAAATAGGTAAAAGCCAATGTGAGGTTTTTTCCTTCAGACCTAGTTATTCCTTTTGTGACTCTTGCCAGTTAACTTCACCTCTGAGTCTCAGGTTTCCTCATCTATAAAATGAAGGAATTGAAAGGGAGGCATTGTGAGGCCATGAGAAGTGTTCGAAGTCTGGACTTAGAGACTTTGGGTTTAGTTCCTGGTTCTATCACATACCATGTCTGTGACCTTGGGTAAGTTACTCAGCTACTCTCAGTTTGATTTCTAAAAAGGCAGTCAGACCGGGTGACCTCTAAGATCTTTTAGCTTTCATTTCATGATCCTAAGAGCCTGTGAGTTAGTTGAGTATCAAGTTCCCTTTGAGCTTGAAATCTTATGAAAAGCTGTGCAATAGAGAGGAAGCTATGTTATATAGGTAGATAGAGATGATATAGAATATATATACATATATATATATACAGAGAGAGAGAGAGATGCTTTGAAAGGCTTTTGATTTTGTTCAGTATATTATATTCATCAACAGGAAGATGGGGGAAGAAAGAAGTGGTAGGTATTTGTGCAATTGGATAAAGGGTGTGACAGCGATAGTTGTTGTCAGAGGAACATTGACAACCTAGGACGACATAGATTTCCCATAGAGATTAATACCATTGGAATGGCAGAGTTCTGGACAGATTGTCGTCAATAATTAGATGGTGAAACAGAAAGCACGTCGACTGTGTTGGTAGATGACACTGAAGTAGCAAGAGTAGATAACACATCATTGGGAAAAATGAAGGGGGCGGGAGAGAGAGACAGAGACAGACAGAGAGAGAGAGAGAGAGAGAGATCTCACTTTCAACTAAAGAGTGTTTCTCAAACTATGGAACCCTAAGATCTTTTCAAGGGGTCCATGAAATCAAAATTGTTTTCATAATAATACTAAAACATTTTAATTCGTGCTACCAATAAATATTGATGGATAATACTCAACCAAACAAAAGTTCTTTAGGAGGGTTCTTGATCATTTTTAAGTATGTAAATGAGTCCTGAGACTAAAAAGTCTGAAAATTGCTAAGCTAGAAGCTTCAGAGAGGAGACCGTACCTCTATTGAACATTAAAACAAGAGAAATGTTACAACAGGCAGAATTTTGAAAAGGGAGAGTGTATTCCAGACATGAGGAAATCTGCACAAATACATGGAAGTGGGAAAATGCTATAGGAAACTGGATAATAGCTGCTAATATAGTTGTGCTGGAACATAGAATGTGTAAGGGGGAGTAATGTAAAATAAAGTTAGATAAATAGATTAGAGCCAAGTCACAGAAGATTTTGAATGCCAAGCTAAAAAATTTTCATATTTTGTCTTTTAGTCCACTAATCTCCAAATTTTTATGTTCATGCATCCCTTATGTCAGTTTAAAAAAATGAGCATGAACTCTATATGTGTATATTTCATTTCTTATACAATTTTAATAAGTAAATAAGTTATTATCTACATTATAAAATATACAAAAATTGTTAATTTATAAAATATGAGATAAAGATAAAATATTATTTGATCTTGGCATCGGCAGGAATCACTTGAGTTTATTGAGTAAAGACCTTCACTTTAGGAAAACCACTTTGTCATCTTGGTAGAAAATGGATTGAAGTGGGAAGACACTTGAGGCAGGGAGTCCAATTAGATGGCTATTGCAACAGTCTAGGTGAGAATTACTAAAGCCTGAATGAAATGGTAGCTATAGGAGTTGAGAGAATATGACAGATGTGAGACATGTGAAGGAATATCCAGGAGATGACCTATGGGGCAGGAGATTGGGGTCAGAATTTTCCAACTGCATCTGCAGAACTACTGAAGACAGGAGTTAGTTTAGGTAATGACCACCCAAAGGCGACAGCGTTTGGCTCGGACTAAAGGAATCTGGGAGCTTGTACCACAGAGAAAGGGAGACACTAAATTGATAGGATGCTGGGAGGACAAGAATAGCTGGAATTATTGTGGAGACAAACCCCAGGATTGGCTACCACAGAAAGGGTGGATTGCAACGGGTCTTCCTAGCCTCTGATTAGTTGATCGCATACTTCTTGTGATCAAGTCATAGTCCTCCTCCCCATGCCCCTCCCAGACCATGGTGCCTTAGAAGGGCCCCAGCTGCCACTTTGCAAACCACCATTAGAAAAAATAGGGAACCCACTGAAGTATTTTGAACAGGAGAGGCTGGATTAAGGAGGGGAGAAATTGAGGAATTTGATTCAAAGAAATTAATTAAATTCCTACAAGATTCAGGGATGAAGAGATGATGATAACAATAACAACAAACTATTCTAAAGCCCAACATGCTATTAGGATGGAAGGAAGGCCAGCTGGGAGGTTATTCTAATAATCTGCTTGAGAAGTAATTAGGGCCTAAACTACTGAGGTAGCAATGTAAGGGGGCGGGAGGGATGAGGAGAAAGTGCTGTAGGCTGCTAGTGGTGCAGTGGATAGAGCGCTGGGCCTGGAATCAGGAAGACCTGTGTTCAAATGTGGCCTCAGACACTTACTAGCTGTGTGACCCTGGGCAAGTCCCTTCACCCTGTTTGCCTCAGTTTCCTCATCTGTAAAATGGAGATAACAGTAGCACCTACCTCTGCTGAGGATCAGATGAGATAATAATTTTAAAGTGCTTAGCACCGTGTGACATAACAAGCACTATATAAATCTTAGGTATTATTATTATTAACATTATGTTGCCAAGAAAGAACTGATAGAAATTGCGACTTGTGTTGGGAAGCTAGGTGCCATAGACAGAGCCCCAGGCCTCGAGTCAGGACGACTCATCTTCCTGAGTTCAAAAAAAGCCTCAGACACTTACTAGCTATGTGACCCTGGGCAGGTCACTTTACTCTGTTGACCTGTTTCCTCATCTGTAAAACAAGCTGGAGAAGAAGATGCAAACTATTTCGATATATTTACTAAGTAAACCCCAAATGAAATCACAAAGAGTCAGACATGCCTGAAATGAACACCAACAACAAATGGGGAGGGCTTAAGTTTCAATATGAGAAAACAGTCAAAAATAACTAAGGTTGCAAGCATGAATCGCTGGGAAATGTTTGTACCCTAAACAGAAAAAAAGAGGTTTCATGGAAGAACAATTTTAGGGCTGAAGATAATGAGCTCAGTTTTGGATACTTTGGGTTTGAAGTCACCTAGCTGGGAGTTGGAAATGGGAGTCAGGAACAATGAGATGAGTTCGGGGCTAGATATATAGACTTGGGGCACATCTCACAGTAGCAACAATTGATGTCATAAGTGTAGATAAGAATTCTTTTAAGAAGAGAATTTCAAGAAAGACAAAAGAGGGCCAATAACAGAATCTTAGAGAACACCCAAATTTGGTTGGTAGGAGTAAGACAAACCAGGAAATATTACTCAGAAGAACAATCAAATAGGCTAACTGGGAAAGAGAAATGGAAGTGCATAGAAACCAGAATCCAACGATATGTTGTTTACAAGAGATGTATTTCAAACAAAAAGACACACACTGAGTTAAAATAAAGGGCTGGAGTACAGTCTATTATGCTTTAGCTGAAGTAAAAGAGGCAGAGGTAACAATAATGATCTCAGACAAAGCAAAAGCAAAAATAGACCTAATTAAAAGAGATAATTAAGGAAACTACATTTTGATAAAAGGTACATAGACAATAAAGTCATATCACTAACTTTTACAGCAAGTTTCTCTGATAAAGGCCTCATTTCTCAATTTTATAGGAAACTGAATCAAATTTATAAAAATTAGAGCCTTCCCCAACTGATAAGTATTCAAAGGATATGAATAGGCAATTCAAGTAGCAGGAACCAAAACTATCTATAGTCATATGAAAAAATGCTCTAAATCACTATTGATTCAAGAAATGCAAATTAAAACAGTTCTGGGGTACCACCTCACACCAATCAGAAATGACAAGTGCTGGCGGGGATGAAGGAAAATGGTACACTAATAAACTTGAGTTTATTAACTGTTAAATTGTGGACTGGTCCAACCATTCTGGAGAACTATTTGGAACTATTCCCAAAAGTCTATAAAACTGTGCTTACCCTTTGAGTTAACAATACCTCTACTAGGTCAGTACCCCAAAGAGATCAGAGGAAAAAAGATACAAAAATATGTATAGCAGTTCTTTTTGGGGTGGCAAAGAGTTGAAATTGAAGGGATGTTCATCACTTGTGGAATGACTAAACAAGTTGTGGCATATGATTGTGATGGAGTATTATTGTGCTATAAGAAATGATGAGGGAAATGTTTTCAGAAAAAAATAAACACAGCAAGATCTGTGTTAAATGATACGAATGAAGTAAGAAGAACCAGGAGATCGTTGTGCACGGGAGCAGCAATGTTATAATGATGATCAGCTGTGAAAATCCCGGCTACTCTGATCAACACAATGATCCAAGACAATTGTCATGTGAGTGATGCTTGTCAATAAATCCAAGGGACTCCAGAGAGATAACTGATGAACTCGAGTACAAATTGAACTGTAATTTCTCCCTCCCTTCCTTCCTTCTTTCCTTTCCCTCTTTCTTTTTTTTTGCAACATGGCTAATATGGAAATATGTTTTGCATGATTTCACATGTGTAATTGGTATCATTTTGTTTGCTTAAGTCAGTGGGGAAGGGAGCAGGAGGGAGGGAATTTTGGAACTTAAAATTTAAAAATAAAAAATTGTTAAAGAATAAATAAAAAGGAAAAAAAAAACATTTTAAACGCATGCCAGAAAAAGAAAAGAAAATGAGTAAAATAAGGGGAATGATTGATGACACAAAGCCTCACAGAGAACAGAGGATGATGGGATCAAGAGCATCGTTGGAGCTTCGTCTCTGACTGTGTTGAGTCTGTATCAATAGAAGAGACCACGAATGAGAGCATGGGGAGATTCTGAAGTGTGGAAAAGAAGAGATGAGAGAGATCCTGGTTAATGTCCTCGGTATTCTCTGCCAAGTTAATGAGATCATCTGCAGAGAGAAGGGATGGCTGTATAATTGGAGGCTTAAAAGGAGGAAAAATTTGAATATAGGTGATGGCTCTCACCTTGCCTATTACAACAGCTTTCTGTTGGTCTCCCTGTTCCACTCTATTCTCCATACAACTAAAGTGCAGGTCTGACCACCTTGACCCCTTTAAATTCCCCTGGCTCCCTATTGCCTTGAGGATCGAATCTAGACTTCTGTATTTGACAATTAAAGCTCTTCACCACCCAGCCACTTCCTATTTTTCTTGTCTTCTTTTTCTTTACTCCCCTCCAGACACACTACAGCCCAGTCATACTGACCTACCTGCTGTTCTTCACTGTATCCTCCTCCATCTCCATCTAATCACTTTGCCTTGGTACCAGCTGTCTCTCAATGCCTGGAATTCTCTCTTCCGATTCTTAGACTCTGGCTTCCTTTAAGATTCTGTTCAACTACCACCTTCTACCAGCAGGTCTGTTTGGGTTCCCCCAGCTGCTATTTTCTTGCCTCTTAAGATTTACTTCCATCCTTCTGCTTTTATCTTGTATATATTTACTCATGTACATTAGTGTGTAAATTCTTTAGGTCAAGGATTGTTTTTGCTACTTCTTCCCTGTATCCTTGCTTAGCACAATGCTCGTCAATTGATTGTTTTTTTTTCTAAATAGTTAGCAGTTCCAAATGACAGAAATTAGTGAAGAGGTTGAAATTTGGTAGCCACAAGATATGGGAAGTATCAAATAAGCAGGAAGTTGTAGAATAAATCAGTCCCTGTGGTCAAATATTGATATAATTAAAAGGCCTTTGCTAATCCCCCATTTAAGGTGAGACTCAGTCTTTAGTAAGACCAGGGAAGGGACTAAGAAAGGTACAAAGATACAGAGATACTAGAGGTTGAAGGAGGCCATTGTGAATTATTCTCTCCAGGTATATTATGGAGTGTGTTGATATAAATAAAGCACAAATTGACTTGAGTACTTCTGAAAAAAGTGCAAAATTGATTGCTGGTAGTAGATGGTATCATCAGTATTATTTTTACAGAAGAATAGAATGGCACATTTTGCCTATGTGTTTTCATGTTTTCTTCCTCATACACAAAAGAATCAGAGAAATTTGAGAAATAATTTAATGATTATATAGTCCGACCTCCTCATTTGAGATGAGAAAATTTAGGCCTAGAAGAGATTAAATGACTCATCCATGGGACTGTAGTAACAAAGAGTACATTTTTATTGCTATTTCACGTCCTTGGGGAAATATTTTTACTTCAATTGGCAATAAGAAGAGATGTGGTCCATGGGGGAAGTGAGACCTTAAATATCTTTTATGGTCTTATGGAAGCATTGGAAACTGGTCAGGCAGGTATATAAGGGTCTGAGACCCAGGATCTCAAGGTCAGGAACAGGAGCTATTCCTTTTTTGTGGCTGGAACAAGCTAAAGGTCTAAGACCAAGTGATGTAAGGTCTTTGACACAGTTAATCCCTTGGTGCACCTGAATGTTCTTTCCCTTGGCTTTAGACTAAAGAAACCAGACTCTCCTGGTCTTCTGATACCTTCCTAATAGCCCTTCTCTCTCCTTCACGGACTCCTCATCCTCCTCTACACTATTATGTTCAGCCCTCATATTTTCCATGCTTTCTCCCTCCTTTGACAACTTCATTCACTCTGATGGCTTCATCTATCACTTCAGCTCCGATGATTACTCAGACAGCATCTTTAACCCTGACTTCTTTTCTTGCAGAAAACACCTAAAGTCAACCTGGTCCCAGGTTGTCAGGCACCATCATATATTCAGTGAACTCCAGTGGTTCCCTGTTATCTCCAGGATCACATATCAAATCCTCCTTTTGGCTTTTTAAGCCCTTTTCAACATGGCCAAAGGCTATTTGCCCCCAGACCTCTATTATAATTCCTGTCCAGACAGAAGTACTTTTTGGATTAAGGGAAGCCATCCACCTGAGCCTGCTGCTGTGAGAGAAAAGAGTAGAGTATCAGTTCCATGTTGAGGCCTGACTATCATCATGGAGCTCATTCTGTGATGTTGTACTCTATTTCTCAAAGTACATATCAAAAATATAAATATATCAACATAGATATATCTGTATCGATGAAAGATATAGAGAAAATCAGGTGGAGAAGGGAAATTACTAGTTTCCGAGGGAATCAGGAAAGACCTCATATAGATGATACTTAAGTAGAATGCTCAAGCAACATAGGGATTCTACAAGCCAATCTATAAAAAGCCAACAAGCATTTTATTAAATGCCTACTATATATGCTATACACTGTTCTAAGTGCTAGGATACAAATTAAAAAAATACAATCCCTGTCCTCAAGGATATTATGATCTAATATAATAACATTACTAACAACACATAAAATCTAACAACACACAAAAGGAAGCTGAAAAGGGAGGGCTGGAAGACTGTGTGTGGGCATAACGGAAAACTCAAGAAAGTCCCAAAGGTTTATCTAGGTGAGATGTTCTGAAGCTGATCTCTCTCCTTAACTGGAGGTTTGGAGTTCATGACTTCACACACACAGACACCCAACCCCAGAACCAGAGAGGCAGAGGGTAGTGGTGAGGCAGATTATCAAAGCTGATGACATCTTACAGGATGATGATGTTGTCCCAATAATAAGCTTCCTGGGCACACTGGAAAAGTCAGAGAAGAGTCAGATGTGATACTATTTGAATTTGCATAGTAAGTCCTTTTCTTTTTCAGAAATAATGCCAAGGTAAACAAGCCTAATGCGTATCCAAACTCTCAAATTCCAAATATATGACTATATATAAATACATATATATGTGTATATATGTGTGCGTGTGTAATATATATGTATACATACTATATATACAATAAAAATTATATATTAATATATAACATTAGCAATGTTTGTTACATATATGTTTCATGTATACTATATATATATACACACACACATATATATATATATATATATATATATATATCTTTATGGATAGAGAGCTAGCCTCATAATCAGGACTTTCTGCCTAGCCTTTCATTAACCAATCCTTTGCTAGTCAAATTCCAAACAATGTTAGGATCTTCCCACTACCCTAGTGAAACTGAGTTTTTGTAGTTTTACTATAATTCCCACTATCGCTTAGATGACTATGAATATAAATGTATGTATGTGTAATTTATATTTAATAATCAAAGCCCTAATTTTGGCCTTCCAAAGGCTGTACCATTATAGTCATTTAACAAGATAAGCTTGAATATGAATTATATTTTAAAAAAAAAAGTAAATAGTTTTCAGTTGCCAAAGCCTCAGGAAAGTACTTTATATTGTAAAAGGGGGGAAAAGCATAGTAATTCACAGCCTACATTTTATGGTTATTGTGAGAAAGCTTGATTTAACCTTGGGTAGTAAAAGCCTGACCGTACTTTAATTGACAAAAAGCAGACATAGGGTTTGAAATGCTTCCTCTTGAAGATAGCATATGCAGAATTTTATACATTTCACCTTGAGAACTTTTTTCCCCTCACAGCATTACATAATCACTTACCAAGCCACATTGGAGCTAATGTTTCCATCATGGTTCAACAATATACAAAATTAGTATGAGAATTGCATATTACTTAGCATAAATTCAAGAAAAGGAGCATCCCCTGTGAATTGTAGGGCATCTTAATTTTTCAGGAAAAAAAACCGAAAAGTTAAAATATTGATGGAATACCCACAACTCAAGTATAAGACCCTTAGGGTACTGTTATCTACTGTTGAATGAATGTTAGTTGTAACATATATACTCAGAATTTATAGTTTTAATTGTTGAGAGAGAGAGAGAGGACACTCTAGATGACTCTTCAGAAAAGGTGATAAAAAGGTATGTTCTTACCATGATTTTCTAAAACAGAAGAAATTCCCATGAGAAAGTCAGACATTCCTCAAGGTTAGGTAATATAATTTTACCTGGCTGTGCCTTCTGAAAGTGCATCAATTTTATAGACGATCAGATAATATTTCTCTATATTATATAAAGTGCTGTAGTATGTTATTTCATCTTGATTGAATTTCTGGTGAGCATTACTGTCAACTTTCTCATGCGGACTCTGGAAAGGGATAACCTTTTTTCACTTTGAACTTATCCTTTCTTCAGCTGGTCAAAAAAAAGGGTTTTCAGACAACTCAAATAGCCAAAATCTGTTGGTTGATATGTTTTTGAAAACAAGCCCACATTTCCTCTCATCCCCTGCCAATAGCATGTAGATTTCAATCAACATGACTTATAAAATCTTTCTAAATAATTATATTACCTGCCGTATGGAGAGAGCCTGGGTTTAGAGAGGGGAGGGGGGGCAACTGAATGAATGGTTTTAATAATCTTCTAATGCACACTAATATACCTAGAGATAAAGGCTGTGTTCCAGCCAAAACGAACTACTTATTCTTCCTGGAACTCAGCACTCCCATCTCCTGCCTTTGTAAGAATTATCCTTCATGCCTGGTGTACATTCTTTTCTTACCTCTGTCTCACTATAATCCTTCAAGACTCAACTTATGATCCTTTCTCTTCGGGAATGCTTTTTTTTTTTAAATTCCTTCTATTATTAGTGCTCATGCCCTTCTCATATTATAATGTCTGTTGTTTAGCGTGTGGTATTCCCCTCCTCCATAGGATAAGGGAGCCATTTTTGTTTTGTTTTTAGGAATTCCCAGCATTTAGTACTAAGGCCTCAGGCATAGTAGCAACCTAACAAATGTTTCAGATTACTAGAGTGAATTAAAACTGATTCATCAAATCAAAAGGGAAAAAGTTGCTCCCTTTAGGGTGATGAATTTTATCCCAGGCCATATTTAGTAACTTACCTCTTTGTCTTTGCTAAATGCTACTCTCGAACAGTTTCTAGAAAGCACACTGCTGAGTTGGTAGTTTGTTGATGATTTTGAATCTACTAAACTATGGATTCATACACTGGGAAGTATCAGTATCAAGTACGGGTTCTTAAGTAGGGATCAAGAATTTAAAAAAATTATGATTATATTTTTCTGTAAATGGTTTATTTTTAATTTTATATTTAGATTTCTATATTTAGAAATATTATTCTGAGGTGTCAGGCTTCACTCGACTCCTAAAGAGGTCCACGATACACAATAAATGTTAAGAACTCCTGGGATAAAGTCACATTATGAAATTTCCTTCAAACACCGCTATCCTTCTCCTTAAGTACTCTCTGCAAATTCATTACTAAGTAGAAGCAGATTAAATTCCTGCTGGAGCTTATTGAGCTGGGGTATGATAGAGTCAGACCTATGCTTTAGAAAAAAATCACCCTGGCAGCTGTTTGGAGGATGATTTGAAGCCCTGAGTCAGTGAGACCAGCCAGAAGGCTATTGCAATAGTCTAGGAATGAGATGATGAGAGCCTGCAGTGGGGAGGTGATAGTGTGAGAAGAGAGAGGGAGATTTATATGAGAGATATTTTAAAGCTAGAAAAAACACAGCAACTGTTTGTATATGCTGAGGATAATACCGAGGATGCATGCCTGGATGGCTGCGACAATTTTGTTTCGCTTGACAATAATAGGAAGTTTGGGAAGTGGGGAGGGTTTGAGGAAAAATATATTTATTTTATTTGAGACATGTAGAGTTTATGATTCCCATAGTACATCCAGGATGAAAGGTCCAAAAGAAAGTTAGTGATGTGAAATCAGAAATCAGCCCAGAGGTTAAGACTGGGTGTATATAGATCTAGGAAATCATCTGCATAGAGATGATAAATGAATCCATGAGAGCTGATGATATCATCAAGTGAGATAGTATAGAGGGAGAGAAGAGGGCTCAAGGCAGACCCTTGAGAGACAGGGATGGATAGTGGGCATGACAGGTGAAAACCCAGCAAAGGATATTGAGGCAGGTAGGACAACCATGAGAGTGATGAAAACCTAGAGAGGACAGAATATTCAGAGAAAGGTAATCAACTAAAGCAAAGGCTGCAGAGAGGTCCAGAGGGATGAGGATTGAGAAAAGGCCTTTAGTTTTGGCAACCAAAAGACCATTGATGACTTTGGAAAGAGCAATTCCATGTAATTGTGTTGGAATCCAGATTGCAGAGGGTTTAGAACTGAGTTAAAGGAGAATAAGCGGAGAAATGAGTAAAGACAGCT
This sequence comes from Phalanger gymnotis, assembly GCA_028646595.1. Classification (NCBI taxonomy): domain Eukaryota; kingdom Metazoa; phylum Chordata; class Mammalia; order Diprotodontia; family Phalangeridae; genus Phalanger; species Phalanger gymnotis. The sequence continues at coordinate 125,129,072 of CM053623.1, read as the reverse complement.
TTCTCAAGAAGTTTAGCCAAGAAAAGAGAGAAGAGATAAAGGACAATAGGAAACAGGTAAGATAGAATCAAGTGAGAGTTGGTGTGTTTTGTTTTAAGGTTGGCAAAAACATGGTTATTTTTATATGTAGAAGGGAAGGAGCCAGTATACAGAGAAAAACTGAAAATGAGAGGAAAGGTTGGGACAATAGTGAGGGCAATTTGTCAGAGAAGTAAAAGAAGGACCCTGACTTAAAGGATCAGGGCTACATGTTGAAGGGTTTGCCTTGACAAGGAGAAAGTCCATGTTTTCATCTGAGACCAGAGATGGTGAAGAAAGATGTCTAAATAATGTGAAATGGAGAGAAGAGAAGAAGGGGGAGGTCTTGATGAATGGCCTCACTTCTTTTTGACAAAATATGAAACAGAGTTATCACCTGAGAGGTTGGGGGGTGTCATGGGAGTTTTGAGAAAATAGGAGAAGGTTTGGAATAGTCACTGTGGAAATTGGGATAGTAAATCAACTAGGAATGTATAGAATGTTTGCATTGTTTCAGTTAGGATCTGGTTGAGATTTGATCATATAAATCTGTGATAGGCCCAGCATGGTTTCATGATTTCCTCCAGCTCCATTCAGCAATTCAATAACAGGCAAGAAGGAGGTAGATGGTAGGAACTATCCAGGTTTGAGGCTTCTCAGGGTATGGCTGGCAATAGTGTGAGGCGACAAGGGAGAAGGCAGTGGAAGATAGTGATGAGCTGAATTGATTTACCAAGAGGTCAAGATAGGGAAAACAGGAGAATATAGCTAATGTTGGGGTTATGATCTGAGAAAGGACTGAGGGGTGGAGGGAATGGAGGTCATAATGAGGATGAAGAACAGGGTAAATGATCACCAGCAATAAGGAAAGATGGAATGACCAAAGTTTATGGTCAGATAAAGGATAGAGTGAGGAAGTAGGACAATAGGTTATTTGTCAGGATGTCATTAAGTATGTTAATCCTCTAGCATGAGAGAGCAGATGAAGAGAGAGACTGTGATCTAGGAAGGAAAGAGAATGTCCTCAGAGTCTTTGGCTAATAAATCACCAGCATCTGGATTGGGTGATAAATTTGGACAGTATGAACCTCAAAGGGAGATAAGTGCTAAATGAAGATGGCTGAGGAAGGAGCAGCAGATTATCTCAGGCCTGGAGAAGCAGAAACCAGGGAGAAGGAGAAGATTGGTAGGTTTTTTTGGTTTTATAGGTTTTAAGATGAACAGATCTTTGGTAGTAAATATTTTGCAGACCAGTAAGAGTTTGCAGCAAAACCTGGGAAATTGCACACGCACTACAAAGAAGAGCAGCAAACCTGAAGAGGAATCCACTACAGCCACTGCATACAAAAAAAAATCAGCTTATTCCTTTACTCATTATGGTAGATAGATATGGTAGGTAGTACAGTAGATAGAATCTTGTACCTGAATTGGATAGATCTGCATTAAAATTCATTCTCTTACTGGCAGTGTGACCCTGGACAAGTCACTTAACCTATGTCTGCCTCCATTTCCTTATCTGGAAAATGGGGATAAAAATTCCACCTACTCTCAGAATTGTTGTAAGAATCAAATGAAATAATATATATAAAACACTTGGCAAACCTCAAATCACCATATACTAGATAATATTAGCCATTATTATTATGAATTCCACAAATATTTATTGAATGCCTGCAATTGCTAATGGGGGACCAGATCTATTAATAAGAAACAAACCACTCATGTTGTCATAGAATTTATTAGAAAGCGAGGAAAAACATGTAAAGATTAAAACAACAACAACAGAAAGTCATGTAGGCAAAAGAAGCTAACATCTCTCATTTCTTCTGTGAAATATCCCCTGACCATTCCATTCCACACTAGTTTCTTCCATATCTGGTACTTAACAGCTAGTGCCAATGTCCATAGCTTAAGCATTCTTCAGGTATTTCATGTGGAATGATTATTCTTTCATATGTTAGTAATTGCCATCTCATTATTACATGTGTTACATATTGTCTCCCTTGAGGGCTCTGTGTTGCTAAGCAAAATGGGCTCCTTAGCACAAGTGCCCTTGAAAAGTTTGGCTTTTGTTTTTGCTGAGTAATTCAGTGTATTTCATTGAGTCTTACTAAGTGCTAAGCCCCAGGCCCAAACCCCTATTAGGTGTAAAACCTATGTGGGTGTGGATTGGCAACTAAGGTGGGGCCCAAGGTGGGGCTAACTCCAAGGAGGGCCTAGTTTATATGTCTGGGACAGCAGAGGCTCTTAGACCACCTCTCTGTGATGATTTTAGGTCACGTGGGTGAGTCGCATGTGTGACTCACAACTGACACTGACAGATATAGAAGCCAGGGGTTGGCCTCCTCTTCCTTTGAGCTCTTTGCCGCAGCAGTGGTGGCGTGCGTGACTCTGGGCCAGCCCTTGTCTTGAGCTCCCAGGCTGAACCTAGATGTTGGTAACTATGAATCTGTATTGGGTCTGTCTGTTGATGTTTGTAATTTGTTTGTAATTTGCTCTGAAGTTCAGGGTGCTGGCTTTTTCCCCTGAACTAAGTGAATGATATTTGTATGCTGAATTAAAGTAAGCTTGACAACCCCTTAATCTTGCTTTCCTTATTAAGGCAGATCAAAAGAATCTGTGTTTTTGCGGTGTGCTGGCAGCTTTCTGGGTGCTGGCTGTGGGTGGATCTTACACCCTCACAGAAGCTGCTAACCAGATTGTGGAAACAGGCTCAGATTTTTTTCTGTTACCCTTAGCCAGCACAACCACAGGGTTAAGCATGTAATGGGTTTCAGTACTGGTTAACGAATCAGAAACTCCATACATAAGGGATCACATTAACTTGTCAAGGATTCCAATCTCTACACCTCCATTAGAGTCCCTAAGGAATTATAGATTACATTTTACAAAGAGTGTACAATTTTAGGTTCCCATACTGATTCAGTGTAGAAAGAAACCATTCGGTAGAAAGGTGAAAAATCAGAATATAGCCTTATGCTTTCCCTTAGCTAGGTTAAGAGCCAATCAACTTACTCCTTTTATCATCTATCCCCTGTAGTCCATTGTGACATTTCTCACTCTCTGCCCAAATGCTGCCTTCCTCAATACACAGATTTTTCTTCACAAGACATTTAGAAACCATGGTGTCTTTTCTTCCCAGGGCAAAATATACTTGTTGTTCACAACTTGAATCAAGAGGTCACTTGATGCTCATGACCTCTGGAATGTGCATGTGTACATGTCTGTTTAAGACTAAACTGACCATGTAATCTCTATGGATCCTATGTTATCTCTTATAGCAGAATTTCAGTGTCAAAAAAAGACATGTATGAATTGACTACAATTCATTATTATGGAGTCTTTGGGAAAGATATTTAAAGATATATTTTTTCATAAAAAATTGAATTGGAGAAAATAAAACAGTAATTCAACCAGTGTTTATTAAGAGTTACTGTTTATCAGGTATTTTGCCAAGCAATGGGGATACAAAGAAAGACAAAAACAGTCTCTGATTTTAAAAAGCTCACACTCCAATGGGGGGAATGCGACAGATGTATAAAATCCTGGGCTTATGTGGTAAATACCAGGTGTGAGGATTATCTGCATGTATAGATGACTCATGGGGGCGGGGGGAGCAGATAAGATCTAATGTCTGACCGAGCTCTGAGGAGAGGTAAAGAGCCAAGGGTTGTTTCTGCACCACCCTTTCCAATAATGGTAGTATAAAAGATTTTGTATTCAGAACAAAGCCGATGCCCTAATCAGCTTTAAGAGAGAGGGTATTCTTTAGTTTCAATTTGGTAGCCTAATTCCTCCACACTAAACTTTGGTTTCATAAAAGACCATCACAAATAGTAAATAGTGAGTAAACACACTTATCCAAGCAAAAGAACAAACAGAAGTAGGAAATATTATACAGGTTACAGTATACTAAAGTATCCATAAAAGCTGAGTGAACTCTTCAGCTGGGGGAAGGCAAATCTCAACTCAAACAAGGAAAAAGAGAACAATCTCACCTAGAGTGGATCTATTCCCATCAGTCGCTAGGATTTCACGTAAGTCCCAGAACATAATGGGTGAGTCTGGCTTCTTTTGCATGCATACAAAGACTTTCATTTTCTTTACCACATCCAGAAGTGTCCTCCGTCCACATGTCTCTCTAAAGAATATCTTCAAAATCAATTCAATAAGTCTTTGTGCAGGTCTGTAGTGTCAAGTTCAGCATTTTCTCTAGCAATCAGGAGTCACATGTCCTTTGCATACACAGCATCATTCAAAACCCACCATACTTGGGTAGAAGCTGGGTTGCATACGTAAGTGTTAGTAGATGGAAGGTAACCATAAGAGAAAAGTACTGACAATTTGGTTAACCAGGAGGGCCATCCTACAAAAGGTGGCATTTGGGCTATCTTGAAAATGCTTAAGGGATCTAAGAGGTGGAGTAAAGAGAGAAATCATTCCAAGCATAAAGAATATCCAGTTCAAATATGTAGAGATGGAAAATGGAGCATCTTATCTGTGAAAAATAGCAAGTGGGTCAGTATATCTGGACTCTGCTGTTTATGTATATGAGTTATATGCAGGAAGACTGATAAAATGGGAAGAGACAATGACATGAAGAGCATTGAAGATCTAAGGACTTCATATTTGATGCTAAAAATAATTGAGAACCATTGAAGTTAGCTAAGTAGGGAAAGGGGGTGAATCTCATCACATAGACTTAGACTTTAGGAAAATCACTTTTGCATCTGTGTGGAGGATGGATAGAAGTGAGAATTCTTTTCTATCATAATAGTCCAAATGATGAGGACCTGACATAGGATGCTGGCTGTGTGAGTGGACTGAAAGGAACATATAAGAGCGATGTTGCGAAGACAAAAGAGATGTTGTTTGATGACAGATTAGATTGTGGAATGAACAAGAGTGATGAATTGAGGATAACACCAAGGTTCTGAGCCTAGGTGGCTGGGAGGATGGTAGTGCCAGTGATAGTAATTGGCAAATTTGGAAGAGAAGCGGGTTTGAAGGAAAGAAAAAAAATACTTTCGGTTTGGGATATGTTGAGTTTGAGATTTTTTTGTTGAACTTCTTGTTGAGAATGTCCATTAGGCAGTTAGTTATAGAGGACTAGAAATGATAGACAAGAGAAATGAATATGGATATCTTAAGATCTTCTCTAAAGACATAAATATAAAATAAAAGCAATTTTCTGCCATTTTTTATCTTTGGACTCATATCAGAGCAACGTTTATACACATATGACACATTTTGCCTTGTATATAGTAGACACATAATGCCTTGCAACCATGGCATAGTGGATAGCGTGTTGTAATTGGAGTAAAAAAGATGCCTGTGATCAACTCCTACCTCTGATACTTAATAGTAGTGTGACCGTGGTCAAGTCATATAATCACTCTGAACCTCGGTTTCTTCATAACATTTGGAGGATGGACTCAGTGGCCTCTGAGGTCCCTCACAGCATTAAATCTATGATCATGTGACCTATTATCCCACATATATAGAATGATTTAAAATTTATAAATTTATTTCTTCAGGGCACTCCCATTACCTATGTTATGCAAATGTTGAAATCCCCATTTTACAGATGACAGAACTGCAACTCAGGGAGGTTAAGTGGCCCTGAGTCACACAACTAGTTAACTGGTGAAGCTAGTATTTGAATCCAGGTCCACCATTATGACTAATGAATATTTCCTGAAAATTTTTAGTTAAAAAAGGAGGGGTCCTCAAACTAGCAAGAGTCTTTTTAAATAGGAGGTTATATGTATGTATACATACATACATATATATATATATATACATATATGTATATTTAACATATAATATAAACTTTCAGACAGTTTCAACAGACTTTCTTGACTTCATTTGTGAACCATTCTCAACCCCCATGTTTCCTGTCTACCCTTTACTTCACTCACCACAGATGGTGTCTTATGCTTGGAGCAGTTACTGTTATTTAACTTCTGTCTTTATGTTTTTTTGGCTTATTCATTCCCACAGTACTTGGTATCCATGATATGTACTATGTAATTTTAAGAAAGTCATGGGCAGATTTTTAAAAAATTTAATTCACTAAATTGACCTAATATTTCAGCATCATGTAGATACAACCCAAGCACACCTTTGTTTCCTGCTGAATAACAGACTCAATGATTTCTCAAGACTCCTCTCAGCTCTGGGATTCTGGAAGAAGACAAAAAATTTAGTTTTGTTGGGTTGGGAATGAAGGGGAAGGAAAGGACCCTGAAACATTTCAGTATTTCTAAAGCATTGTCTCCATGGTTGCTCCTAAGGCATCAGAATGAAAATTACTTCAAAATGTACAACCTTAAAACAGTATTTCTGGATCTAAAAATATAGAAATCCACCAGTGCTTTCTTTTGTCAAGAATGTAGTGGGAAGACTTCCAGATAGGTGTCTTTCTGACAGTGGCATTATATCATGATATTATGAATACAGAATAAAGAACTTAAGGCTTTGCTTTACTTGTGAACTGTATTATGTTACAAAACAACTATGGGAGGCAACATGGTGTTTTTGAAAGAGGGTTACCCAGAGAACACCCAAAGTAAGATCCTAGTTCTACCCACTTACATCAGTATGTTGTTGTTTGGTCATTGTTTAGTCATGTCTGACTCTTCATGGCCCTATTTGGGGTTTTCTGGGCAAAGACACTGTAGTGGTTTGCCATCTCTTTCTCCAACTCATTTTATAGATGAGGAAACTGAGGCAAATAGAATTAAGTGACTTGCCTAGGGTCACAGAGCTAGTAAGTGTCTGAGGCCAGATCTAAATTTGTGAAGGTGACTCCAAGCGCAACGCTCTATCTACTGCACCACCTAGCTGCCCACATTTGTGTGACCCTGGAAAAATAATTTCACCTTTTTGGGCCTCTACTTTCTTGTCTACAAATGAGGAACTTGGATTAGAGGATATTTTATTTCCCCTCTGTTCTAAATCCATGTTCCTATGTGTGGGAACATATAGGGAGGAATGGATGTTCAAGAGATACTGCATACCTATAATTATGTTTAAAATGTTTCTTATATTCAGAGTATGTACTCTTATCCCTATCCAAGCTGCAGTCCGCTCATGTGTGTGCAGAAGAGTTTGGCATGTAAATGAGCAACTGTTTTGACACATTAATCTTCCTTTGGTTACTTGTAAAACTCTGCTTAAAGGCTATGTGTTAACTGGCCACCGTCCGGATCCAAAGATACGAGACAAACTATTATAGTGATAATAACAGAGATAATTAATAAGCAGTATTAAGTTTCATTAGGAAGTGACCAGAATCCTTTCTTCATCATTCTAGGGAGAAGACATAAATCCAGATAGCGTTTTATCAATCAACTGTCAGAACAAATTCAAAATTATAAAAATTTTCTAGCAAAAGTTGGTTGGATGTACTAGATTTCCCATCCCCAGAGGGAAAACGTAAATCCCTTTCGTGTTTGCATGTTTTGAAGGAAAAGAAATATGTGTGCTTTATGTGGTATGCTCTTTACATAAAAGAACGATACTTTTATATCATGTGTCACATCTGCAGACTGAGGGAACTAAGAGAGAACTAGAAAATTTGCAGTGCATCGACAGAGATACTACTCTAAAAGCATAATTTAAGTAGCAGGAACAGTTCCATGTGCAAGGCACAATCTGTATTTATTGAAATAAAGGGAGGGGGGTGGGACATGTTGTAGAGAACAATGTACTGAACCCATCATGAAAGACTCCTAGAAGGCTTATTTGAACATCATCCTCAATCTTTATTTTGCATGTAAATAGTATCCATAACATCGCATTTTCAAAGCCATTCTCTGGTTCAAGGAGCCAATTTTTTTTACCCTACATTCAGATTTTGTCTTATAGACATAATTATATTAGCTATTATCCACATAATTTAGTATATTTATTATATACAATATTATTCAAAATTTTGCATCATAGGTTAGTTTCCAGTCTGATTTTAAAATTCCTGCCTCAGGGATATGTTAAGCACAAGTCAATAGAATTTCCCCTAGGATAGCAATTGTTTCTCAAAATTATCTACGTATTAGCTTAATGGGTACATAAGGTCATTGCTGATTTGTAGGTCCTGTTTGTATATTTGTGCACTCTGAAACAGATTTGCAAATTCAAAAGTGATTAGAGAGATTTGTTCAGGATACTTTCGAACATATTTGCAAAGAATTGGTAATGATTTTATAGGTAGAATGAGATAGTAGTCCTGGGGTGAGAGAAGTTGGAAAATATGTAATTCTTCATTAATTTAACTTAAAATTATAATACAATGTAACATTTATTAAGTACTTCTCATATGCAGAGCATTAGACGCTTCTTTTAGGCACTGGAAGAAGGGGAGGGAAGTTTTGGGAAACTGTGATTCCTGTTCTCTTAGAGGGTTTTCAGTCTAAACAGACTAAGGTAATACAACACCAATACTGATAGAGAGAAATAGGTGGCAGTGGATTCACGTTGGACTCACAGCCAAGAAGACTTAAGTTTAAATGCTACCTCAGATACTTAACACCTGGTGACTCTAGGCAAGTCACGTCTGTCAACCTCCATTTCCTCATCTGTAAAATGGGGATAATAGACTGATCTAGCATATGTAAAACATTTTGCAAACCTTAAAAAGCCCTACAAATACTCTCTATTGGTCATTTATTTTATTAGCCACAATATAAAGTGTTACACAAGACACGCATCAGAGAGTTGTTAAGGCACAATTCTGTTAGATGTCTGAAGGAAAAGATCATTACCAAGGAGGGAGATCAGGGAAGGTTATCTGGAGGTGGGCTTTAAAGAACAGGTAGAAGGGCAAAGAGCAAAGATGGAGAGGGCAAAAAAAAAAATTTTAAAGAAAGTCATGGAAGCTTGAGAATCACATGTTTGAGTATGGAAAATTGACCAATTTGGCTGGAGCATAGGATAGCTAGCTTCAAGGGAGCAATATGATGTGAGCTAGAAAAGTTGTGTACACCACATTGTGGAAGGAGAATAAACATCGGGCAGAGTGGATTGAACTTCGCATGGGAGACTTTAAGGAACTACTGCTATTTTGGGAGCAGAAGAGTGGCATAAAGAAATCTAGGAATAAGAAAGATAATTCTGACAGCCCAAGGAATGATGGATTAGATAAGACTATGGAGGTGGGAATGAACCGCAAGGAAACTGTTGAGAGAGTCCTGCTGGAGTGCTGGCAGAAGGGATTAGAAAGAAAGGAGACCAATGTGAATGACATTGCAGACAAAAACTCATCAGGACCTCATAACAGAGTATGAGAGGTGATGGTGTATTTTTTAATCAGCAAGTTACAGTAAAAATGAAAGTTTCTCTAATGTTGTTTTAATAAAAATAGATCATATCTGCATGAAGCTTTTTAATTCATAAAGCACATTCTTCCAAATGACACTGTAAGGAAGGTAGCGTGTTTTATAGATGGGGAAGTGGACCTGCCCTGGTCATCTAGGGAGTAAGTGAGAGAGCTAGGACCTGTATAACCCAAGTCCAATTCTGTTGATTCCTGATCCGTTGTTTTTGCCACTATGTCATGCGGGTACTATTATGCTTTTGACGCATTAATAAAATAATTTTCAAAGTAGCAATAAAAATTATGGTGACATGAAAATGCTTATACCTTTAAAAATTTTAATGAGTAATAAAAACTAAATAAATAAATAAATAAATAAATAAAAGATGTAATAAAAAACAAAATTTTATAAGAGGACTGAAGTCTATTCTTGGACTCAACTACTGTTTGCATTGGATATTGTGCTGATCTCATCTAGCACTAAAAATCAGCCAGACTCTATTGGGGGAAATGGTGAGGGAGAGTGGCTTAAGAATGCTTATTTTCTTGACTCTGACACGCAGTTAAAGAGCTAACCTATAGCACTGGCACATTAGTCTATACATCTTGAACAGACAACATTATGGACAGTAAAGCAGATTCAGAATCAAAGACAGGCAGAAAGTAGTTTGGGTTCCATTTAGCTGCACGATGATTTTAATGACCCCATACTTCTCTCTGAAACAGAGATCCATCATTCCCAAAACAATAGTAATAGTAGCTAGCATTTATATAGCGCTTTAAGGTTTTCAAAGCATTGTAAATGTGTTATTTCTTTTGATACAACTACCCTGTGAGGCTTATCTGTTGTTGTTAGTTATTCAGTTATGTCTGACTCTCCATGACCCCATAAACCATAGCACCCCAGGCCCTTCTCTCTTCCACTGTCTCCCAAAATCTGCCCAACCCCATGTTTGTTGCTTCATAGGCACTATCTATCCATCTCATCTTCTGTCATCCCCTTTTCTTTTTGCCTTCAATCTTTCCCAGCATCAGGGTCTTTTCTAACGAGTCTCATGTTCTCATTATGTGGCCAAAGTATTTAAACTTCAGCTTCAGTATCTGACCTTCCAGTGAATAGTCTGCATTAATTTCTTTAAATATTTGACTCATTTGTTCTCCTTGCTGGCCAACGGACCCTCAGATGCCTTCCTCAGCACCACAATTCAAAAGTGTCAATTCTGAGGGACTCACCTTTCCTCATGCTAATAAGTGTTTGAGGTAGAATTTGAATTCAGGTCATCCTGACTCCAAGCCTAGTGCTCTTACCCACTGTTCCATTGATGCCATGTGGCATACCACAGATAGAATACCAGTCAGTAAAAAATTAAAGGTGTGGTTTACCCAAAGGACAATGGAGAAATGTCAGTAGGCTACCCCATATCGCCAAAAAAGAATTTTGCAGAAGTGGTATGAAGTTTGTCATCAGAGAAAGGCATGCATGGAAAATGGCGTCATTGTTCAAGCATGGAAGCAATCAGTAATCAAGGGACCCCTGACTTTCTTCCTTGGAATCCGTATTTGATGGCAAGAGGTCTGGAGGAAGGCTTCTAGAACTTTGGGTGGATTCCTCATGGAGGACTTATAGGAGGAAATGGGAAAGATTTGCATAGCTTACTGTGCAAATATTGACATGTACACATGAATACGTTTCCAACTGCATCTTCAGAGAGAATACTTTCATCGATAAGACTGCAGATTCATTGAAACAACCAAAGTATTTCCTTTGTACGTTGTCATTGTCCTTAGAGACTATGTCTACATTATGCTAAACAACTAGATTACTAATACTTTTGTTGGCTTAAAGAGCGATGAGCTTTTAATTAAATTTATTAAATTTAATTAAACTCAGAAACAGTGGCTTGGAGTAGAAGTGTTTCAGATATGGCTTCAAAGAGCATCTATTCTTGCAAAAAGCTGTTCAAAAAAGAAGCAATAGTCTCAAAATCAAATAAAAATATACATGAGGGAGATGCTATATTTTATATCCTCACCCCTGTTCCCTGACTTCAAGTTGTGCTTTCTCGAGGCACAAGATAGCAAAATTTTGATATCCTAAATTTATGATGTCATGTGGGAAGTAGGAAAAGCAGGAAAAGTATTTTGGACAGAAAAATAAGAGGAAATGATAACTGAAGCCATATAGAAAATTATTGACTTGTCTTTTCCAAGAATGTTGGAGTTAGCATAGTTATTGTAATTAATAATTATAATAAACAATAGTAAACATATATAAGGCTTACTTTGTGCCAGTCACTATGCTAAGCAAATTACAATTGTTATTATCTTATTTAATCCTCACAACAACCCCGGGAAATGGGCGCTCTCATTATCACCATTTTACAGATGAGGAAGCTAAAGCAAACAGAAATTAAATGACTTGCCCTGGGTCACACAGCTAGGAAGTGTCTGAGGCCAGGTTTGAACTCAGGTCTTCCTGACTCCAGGCCTGGACCTCTATCCACTATACTACCTAGGTAAAGAAGAGGAAAAGTTTTTGTACAGCTATAAGGCTAGGGAAAGAGAGCAGGCCTGAGATGAAGTAAGATTTGGTGAATGCTTACCAATTAAAGTTCAGGATTACTAAGGGGAGATTTTGAGTTCTAGTCAGATGGAGAGAGTGGAGATACGGTGAGTGATAAGGCCTAAAGATGATGAGGAAGCATTATTGTGCTGTTTTTGGGAAGTATGATCACTGCATGTGAGGATTTCACTTCTCTGTATTGAAAGGAGTGAACCATTAATATGCCAAAGCAGATCAGGAACTTTTGACTTTAACCAGTCAGTTAAAATGACCTATCCAAAAGTGTTCTTAACCTTTAAGAATTTTAAAGGTTACAGTTATTTCTCTCATAATTTTCTTAAGGCTCTAGTTTACAGGGATGAAGACCTTTCCTACTTCCCACATGACATCATAAATTTAGCATATCAACATTTCACTATCTTTTCCATTTCATCGATGTCACTGTATGCATGTGAGTCTACTTAAAAATTGTTCTATTGTGATTGAAAGTTCAGAAGATAAGGCAGGTCTCATCTAAGAATGGCAATGTGGTGTGATGGGGAGAGCATTGGACCAGGAGTTAGGAAGACCAGGATTTGAATCCTGCTTTGGATGCTTACTAGCTGCGGAGCTCTGGACAACTAGCTGCCCCTCTCTGGGTCTATTTCCTCATCCATGAATCAGGAGGTTGGACAGAAGGGCCTTGAGGTCCCTTCTAGACCTGAATCTATGACCCACATAAGATGCCTGGCAGAATATAAGCTCCAAAACTGCAGGAAATCTGCCTATGTGTCAAAGTGTTTTCTTAAGTAAACCAACTTTTGGCTTCTAAGGGTAAGAAACAAAACAAACTGAGTTGAAGAGACAGTGTTTTCCTGATGGGAAATACAGATATCATCATAGGGTTTTGTGTAGACCTAGAGAAATCAGTCAGCTTATTCAAACTGTAAGTGCACATATGGGTGGGGTATTTTTACTTCTTCTGCTTTAAGTTGAGAAGAAGGGGAAAAAATGGCCTTGTGGACAGAGCCATAACTAGATATTTTGGTGCCCTTGATAAGTATCACAAAAACGTCCCAAAATAAGCAGTATGAAAAGTGCACCCGAAGACCAATTCAGCCGTCGTGAGAGAGATCCCAAGACACTGGCCCTCACGAACAGAGATCCTACGATTCTCTATGAAGAGGCTCATTGAGGAGACGAGGGGAGTGAAGCAGGCAGGGCTAGGATGGAAAGGAGTTCTCCTAGGACATGGTCCCTCAAGAGAAAGAAAAATGATAGCTTCCTATTTTAATGTATTCTCTTGCTCATTTGCTTAGCTCAGTTGTTTCAAAGTTCCTCAGCTGCTGACTGTAGAAGTGCTGAATACCCTCTGAATGTCAGTGCCCAGGGGTAGAGTCTTTGTCTTGCCCTCCTTAGGGATCTGCATGTGGAACAGAAAGTCATGTATCTAGCAAAGATACAAGTGAAGCAGGGAGACCAGTGGATCCCACAAAATAAGGGGAGCTCAGAGACAAAGTTTTAATTCCTCTCTGCTAAGTTGTAAGCAGAGAGTTAATAAATGATGGAGTGAAGCTGTGAGCAAAGGTTTTTTTTTTTCCTTTTAAATGTCAAATGTGCCTGAAGAGCTGTAGCTGAGCATAAGCTCCAGAAGGCTTCTCGCTTTTAGAAACGATTCAGCACAAACTTTCTACTCAATCTCTGGGGGCCAAGTTGAGTTGGATTAAGAAGTGATGAACAGCAGTTTAAGTTTAATGAAGAAGGTACTGAATTGGACCTCATATGTATATAAAATAATACCCAACCCCCTCCTAATTCTAGTGCCCTCACTCCGTTAATTATTTCCTACTTATCGTGTTTATAGCTTGTTTTGCTTATGTATTTTGTTTGCATGTTGTCTCTGCCATTAAATTATAAGGTCTTTCAGGACAAGGACTGTCTTTTGCATATTTTTGTATCCTTACCACTTAGCACAGTGTTTGACACATAGTAGGTGCTTAATAAATATCGACTGATGTTGCATAGTATATACTTTTTATATTTTTCCACATAATATCTTATTTCTATATTCCTAGTAAATGGTGATTGGTTCATTTTAATGTTTTTATTTTAATTAAGTTTTTTTTGTCTTGTCTCATAGAAAAAAACACATTAGCTAGATTATGTATTCATCTGGGTTTTGTCAGCTAGCAAGACCATACAACCACAATGGGGCACTGTCATCAACATAGTGGCCCCTAATTGAATTGATCCAATAGTGCCTAGCAGGAAGATAGTTTCTGAAGTCCTAGTAAGCTAGTAAAAGCTAGTAAAACCAATCAGAGGATGCCATTACTTAAAGCTGGAAGGGAACTTAAAACATACCTTTACTCTGGGCAAGTCACTTAACTACTCTGGGCCTCAATTGTCTCAACTGTAAAATGAGGGTTTGAACTATGTGGCCTCTCAGACCCCTACCAGCTCTAGAGTTCTGTACCTGTGAACCTCTCAGAAGACTGAAATCCAGGGATCTCAATCAGTCAACAAGTACTTATTAAGTGCCTGGCACTGTGCTGAGTGTCAGGGCCTCACTCAAAGAAAGGTCCAAAATGTGATTCCAAGCCTCAAGAAACTCATTTTCTAGTGGAAGGGATAACATGCAAATAACTATAAAAATTGAAGATATATGTGTGCAAATGGAAGGAAATCTCTTAAGAAAGGGACTAGTTTGAGAGCTTGGGTGACTGGGAGGATGGTGACACTTTTGACAGTAATAGCAAAGTTTACAAGGAAGGGGAATTTGGGGAGAAATACAAGAAGTTCATCTTTGGATATGCTGAGTTTAAGATGTCCTTGGGATATCCAGTTCAAGATGTCCAATAGACAATTGAAGAAGGGAGAGTGGGGATCAGCACAAAGGTTAGGACTAGATAAGTAGGTCTGAGAATCATCAGCATGAAAATGCTCATTGAATCCATAGGCACTACTGAGATCACTAACTGATAGAGTATGGAAGAAAAAGAGAAGAAAGTCCAGAACAGAAACCTGTGAGATGTCCATGCTTAGCAAGCATGTCTCATGGTGAAGATCCTGCAAAGGAAAGTGTAAAGGAGCAGTCACATAGGCAAAAGGAGTGCCAGGGGAGAGTAGCATCAAGAAAACCTAGAAAAAAAAATTCAATCAAGAAGATAATTAAGTAACAGTGTTTTGATAAAGACTGCAGACAGGTCAAGAAGGATAAAGGCTGAGAAAAGGCCATTGGATTTGTTGATTAGGAGATCATTGAAAACTTTGGAGGAAGCTATTTCATTTGATGAGGTCAGAAGCCAGATCCCACAGATTTTGAAACAAGTGAGAGAAAAGAAAGTGGAATGACCGTTTTTTCACAATTAGTATGTATAGAACCAACAATTCTCAATTTTCTCAAATTTCATATCTAGTGCTTTTTTCCCCTCTGTGCTGAGAACTTATAACCAATGTTATAACACATAGATAGCATATGCAATAAGTTAATTATCAAAAATTTCAACCAAACTTTAAAGAGAAAGTACTAAAGTACAATAGAATTCAACAGACGTGTATTAAATGACTTCTGTATGCAGAAAATTGTGCTAGGACCTGAAGATGGGGGGCGGAGAAGATAGATAGACAGACACAGACACACATATACACATATATGTACAATACATATATACACATATATATGTATATATGTAAACATAAGAAAGCTTTAGTTAGAGAGATGGACAAATTTTAGAGAACCTGTTTGTGCATCTTGCTATGAAATTATGTGCACTCTAAATCCTGTCAGTTTTGTGCTGCATTTCTATACCTGCTGCTTTTTTTTATTCAACTAGTTGACTTGGGTTCTTATATTTTTAAACATTAAAAAAATTATTCAGTGGCTATTTTCTAGTAGGCTATTGTCTGTTGGCTATTGCTTACCCAATAATGGAAGCCAGCTCATTTTCCAATTTCATTCACTCCCCAAATAGTCAAACACTGGAAATTAAGATTGCTTCCCTGCTGATCTTGGACTTCCTTTCTTCCTTCCTTACTCTCTTTGCCTCTAACTACCTTCCCCTACTTCCTTCTTTTTGATATGTCTTTCTTTCTATCACTATTCTACTTCTCCTTTTCTAGATGTGGACAAGGAAATGCAATTTAAGATCTCTAGACCCCAAACAAAATCCCAAATTTAGGGGTAAAACTCAACCCCAGATGCAGAAAATGTTTTTCCAACATTTCCTAGTGATGAATATATCTTATTTGAAAAAAAAGAGACTAGAAGTAAATCTCATAGGGAAAAAAAAGAATATATATCTATTAAGAATTAGTGAAAACTATGTTACTTGTAGAAAAACATGTATAAAAAGTTCTACAGGTAGATTATTTGAATTTAATGATCCCAGGTATAATTTACTATTTACTAAAATGTAATAGTCAACCCCAGAGAGGATTATCAAATTAACTAATATAGAAGTGTAGCTTTTTAAAAACAAAACAGATACATAAAAATTTGGATGCTTTAAAAATGATAATAGCTAGTATTTATGAAGCATTTAAAGATTTACAAAATACATTACCCATGTGTTAATTCATTTTAATTAGGTGTTATTATTTACTTCATTTTTTCAGATGAGAACACTAAGACACAGAGGTTTAAATGTGATCACTATGTTCCTCACAAAAGAATTATGTACTTTCCAAACTCAGTTTCCCAAAAGTATCTATTTCTATATGTAACAATCTTTCCTTTTGCATTAAAAATGTTTTGATTTACCAAAATTCAATTTTGCAGGAACATGTCTATTCTGAAAATTGACTGACACCCAGTTTAAGAAATAGAGGATTTCATCATGATCTGACGACTTAGATTTTGATCCCCAACCTCTCAGGAACTTCTTTATTTGATATTTTAATGACTTATTCCACTACTCCCACATCAAAGTGCTATATCACATGTATTTATTTTAAAAAGAAAAGAAAAATCATTTAATTTAATTTTGAGAATTTTTCCTTACCTCTTAAGACAATTGAAAAATCTCTCATAAGGGCACAAAACCAGGGCTCTGGTCTAATAGAAAAAGTGGCTTGTGACAAACAAATGGAAATTGGAAACTATAATAATAATAATGATTGTTTACATATCATTTTACAAATATTATCACATTTGTCTCTCATAGTAGCTCTTTGAGGTAGGTGCTATAATAAAGCCTTAAAGTGTTGTAATTATCCCCATTTTACTGATGAAGAAACTGTAGTGAGTTGGAGATGGGAATGGAAACCTGGTCTACTTGCCTCTGAATGTAGGGCTTTCAGTTAACATAGTGCCTCACTCTTTTAAAAGGAAGGCTGATAGAAGAGCAGTGAGGGGGTTCTACAGGAATGCTTGTCATGGGAATGAATATAGAGCAGAAAGAAGTCTGTTTTTCTTCCATCTCATGCTATGTTCACCGGGTTATGATAGTAGTAAAGATAAGATGCTATAAAGAGATGTTGCACATGCATTTTAATCAGCAATGTATGTCAGAGAGTGTTGAAGATGGAAGACGAGACAGGGAAAGAAATAGTATCAATTTCAATCTTGTTTTTCTAAATCAGAGAAAGAATTGAAAGATATTTTTAGCTCAAATGCCATCAATTCTTTTCTACTATAATGGATAGAGTTCTCTTAGTCCTGAAAGGATGATGCCCTCAAATGTTATTTTTGGCTAACTCTAGAGCTACGTAAAATTGAAAGAGGAACTCTTAAGGAATTGAGCACAGAATTTTCTGACTTTCCCAGTGATTTAATTAATCTTCCTTCATGAAGTTTATTGACTATACCTGGATTTTTTCACCTTTCATGAAAAAAGTATATGATTAGAAAAGCAGTGTCTCAGTGCATATATGTGTGTATATATGTATATGTATACACACACACATATGTATGTGTATATATGTATATGTATATTATATATAAGCATTGGGAAGGGGTGTCATTTTACGGAATTATTTTCATTCCCAATAAAAACTGAAATTCAAAAATCAAGTTTAAATGCCCAACAGATGGATTTAAAATTTTCACAATGTTATGCTTTCCCACCCCCCCTCCCCCCCCCCCCCCCCCCCCCCCCCCCCCCCCCCCCCCCCCCGCAACCCGCAAAATAAAGATTTTTATATCTCTTCTGTTAGGGATGAGGAAGTCTCTGAATTTAGGTAAGGGGAGGTTAAGTAGATGGAGTGTTTTGGTAGCTTTTTTTTCCATCCTAAAGGAAAAACCCTAGCAGGATTCCAGGTAATTTGATTTTCAGCTTGCTGCTGGGGTATTTTAACTAGAAAGATCACAGTGACAACGGACCATTATGTTTCTAATTGCCCTTGTTAAAAACAAGAAAAAGAAGTGAGAGCTTTTCTCTGGAGAGTCTTAGACAAGCCATTGTCACTAAATAAAATTTCAAGAGTGCTGATTCTTTGCAAGGTATTTTATCTCATCTGACATTGATAAGTTAAAAAAATCAGAACAGCAACAATTATTTGGAAATCCGAGCACTCTGAAAGGAGGTAAGTGACCTTTTGTGAACAGATTTGAACTTTTGAGTTTCTCCAATTTGAAAGAAAGTGGACCCACCCACAAATTGTTCCTACATTTTTTTTTTTACCCTTATGGCTATTTAACTTAAACTTATATTTGACTACTTAACCATTCAATGAACAAATATTCATTATGCATGAACTATTTCCAAGGTAATGAATGAGGTGCTAAGGATAAAAAAAAGATAAAAGCCTGTTGGTCAATAAGCATTTAGCAAATACCACTATGTGCCAGGCACTGTACTAAATTCTGGCAGTACATAAAGAGAAAAAAGATAATCCCTGTCCTCAAGGAACTTGCAATACAATGGAGGAGACCACGAGCAAACAAATATGAACAAACAAGCTAGATATAGGATAAATAGGAAATAATTTAAAAAGGGAAGGGATCAGAAGAGGGACTGGAAAAAAAAAAACTTCCTGTAGAATGTGAGATTTGAGTTCACACTGCAGGGAAGACAGGTGGAGGAGTTGAGGAGGGAGAGAGAGCATTACAGGCCTTGGTAGCAGCCAGAGAAAATGCCCAGAGCCTCAAGATGGAGCATCTTATTCATGGAACAGCGATGAGACCAATGCCACTAGATCAAAGAGTATGTGGTGAGGAGTAAGGTATAAGAGGATTTGAAAGGTAATGACAGGGCTGGGAAATGAAGGACCTTGAACACCAAACAGAGATTCTGTATTTGTTCCTCTAGGTGATAGGGAATCACTGGTGTCTATTGAGTAGTGGGTTATGTGGTTAGATTGAGGCTTTAGAAAAATCGCTTTGGAAGTGAAACAGTCCAGGTCTTCAATACCTTATGTTATGAAGGGGGTGGGGGAGATAACATGTATGTAATGTGTACATATATGTAAATATACATGTATATACACATAATAGAGATATATTAGAAATATACGTAAGTGGGTGTGTGTATGTATATATGAAATATCTACAAAATAAATTCAAAGTAATTTGGTGAGTAGAGGTATTAAGCTGAGGGCAGGGAGGGAGCTTGGGTTTGAGAAAGGCTTCATGTAGGAGGTAGAGCTTGTACTGAGCCTTTAAGGGAGCTAGGAATTCAAAGAACCATAGGTGAAAATGAAGAACATTCCATACATGGGGTACAATCAGTAGAAAAGCCTAGAGATGGCAAATGGGTAACTTTCATAGGGAAGAATAAAAAAGGTCATCAAAGAATGGATCAAAGAATGTGTGAAGGACATTAATATGTAGTTGGAAAGATAGATTGGGGCCAGGTTACTAAGGGCTTTAGAGGCTAAAGAGAACATTTTATATTGGAACTTAAAAGTAGTAGGGAGACACTATGTAGTTCATTGATTAAGAGAGGGACTCTTCACATAAAAGCTTTGGCAGCTGTGCGTAGGATTGCTTAGAGAAGGAAAAGAGAGACTTGAGCCAGGAGACCAATTAAGAGGCTATTGAAAGAGTTCAGACAAGAGGGGATGAGTGCCTAAACTAGGCTGGTATTTATGTAGATAGAGATAAGGAAAGGATGAGAGAGGTGATGTACAGGTAGAAATGATAAGTCGTTGCAAGTGTTTGGGTATTAGGGATGAGTGAGAGTGAGGAATTAAGGATGGCATAAAGATTGTGAACCTGGGATAGGTGCCTAGCAGGATGCTAGTGCCCAGACAGAAGCTGGCAAGTTCACAGGACTGGGTTTGGGAGGAAAGGTAATATTGTTTCAGACATATTCGATTTGAGAATCTATTTTATCCAATAGGTAGCTGGTACAATAGAACTAGAGCTCAGGAGAGAAACTTGGGCTAGATGTACAGGACTCATCTGCCTAGAGATGATGGTTGAACTCAAGGCCGCTGATGAATACACTGAGAGAGGTTGTAGAAATAGAAGAGAATAAAGAATGTTAGAGTATATCAAAGGTGAGATGTGAATGATCAACCAGCAAAGGAGAATAAGAAGAAGCACTCAGGTGGGAGGAGAACCAAAGAAGATAAGCCTTGGAAACCCAGAGAGGAGAGAGTAATCTAGGAAGGAGAGTCAGGGCAACAGTATCATGTTCTGTGGAGAGGTCAAAAGGGATAAGGATTGTGAAAAGGCCATCACATTTGGAAATTAGGAGCAAGAGTAAAAAACTTTTTCATTTCTCCTTTAAAAAATATTTCTTTGCAATATATGAGATTTCCTATAAAATATAACTCTGGTCTTTCAGCCCTTTTCTTAAAGCAGAACTTTCTATGTACCACTATGATGTTCAGCATTCTTTTAACATCCAATTAATAATTATATTATGTTATATTAATAATATATCATGTTGTGTTATGTCATATTATGTTATCATATTCATGAATGCTTGAAAGCCCTTCACTATTTTATTCAGGCCAGCCAGAATTTTTCCCATGGTTCCAGCCCCATTTATTGTTATCCTATGCAAGCACATTTCACCCTCAAATAACATGCTCAGTTTTATCTTCCAAAATCAGAGCCTGACTCCCCACATGTAAGGGTAGTCTATATCACCTTATCTGAGGCCAGCTGAGAAGGCAACTAAAATGCCCGTTAGTGTTAGTTCTTGTTATGTGACAGTGTAATGTTAAAAATGCAGGTTTTAGACAGACAATTTTTGTCCTGACTGTTTTACCCTGGTCTCCAACCAGCCAGTATTATTAACCAATTAACATCATTTAGACTGTAAAACAGAGAGATTTACCGAGAAGACATAGCAAGAAGTGTAAACATATCCCCCTCCCAACCCTAAATCTAGGCATGCTCTACTCCATACCACCTCAGTCCCTTCTTAAAGTGGATGCTGTAAAGCATTAGCCCTACCACATTTACATCAGGATGTGACCAAGTCAATCGAAGAGTTCCTCTATCCCTAGTGTTTTCCCAACCTTTTAAAGCTCAAAATATTGCAGCCTAGTCTTTTCTATGTCCAAATTTTTTTCATCTACGACAGGAAAGAATAGATACAATAAGATAGTACATAATAGGCTGTGTGTCCATGGCTTCACATCAATCTAAAAGGGGAGAGTAGGACACAGTTGCTGTTGCTACATTTCTTCCCCACCAAAGGTACACAACCTCCTCATTTGAATGCAGCCAGGGAGAGAGTATATGGTTGAGTAGTTGGAGACTTTGTATGTTCTGGCTCAGAAACCAATCAAAAAGAAATGGGGATGTTGCATCAGGCTGAGCATGCTGTGAATGCTTATATAATGGTTTATATGTTTCCCATTACATAGACAGCACATTTTCAAGAATATGAAAACTTGTAGTCTTGATTTTATACATTTATAACCTATACATTTTATACATTTATACAATTAAAATTAGGCTATCATAATTTTATCTCTAAAAATATGTGACAGGAGCCGTTTTTTATGTACACAAGAAAATACATTGCTTTAAGGGCTTCAGCTCATTATTTACATGCAAATGGATATTACTAATTTTAAATATAATTAAATCATAAGCTCCTGGAGGACAGGGAATTTGTCTTGCATTTCTTTGTAAACTTATCCTGAAGAAGGAGTCGGTGACCAAATATTGGCTTGGTGTGGTGTAGAATGCCTAAATCTGTGACTATTGCAAATGCATTGATTTAGCAAATTCAGCTAAAATGTCACATAATTATAATAAATGACATGTAACATATTAAGGTTTGCCAAACACTTTACATATACAGAATGTTCCAAAAGTCTTAGAGCAATTTGAAGCTACTTAAGCTTTAAATACTCTGCATTATCTCATTTGAGCCTCACAACTATTTTGTGAGGTGGGTACAACAGGTATTATTATCCCCATTTTATAGATAAGGAAACTAAGTCTCAGAGAAATTGCCGCTTACCTACAGTCACACAGCTAGTATCAGAGGTTTTTTTGAGCACTGACCTTCTTGACTCTAATGCACCACCATACCTCAAAAGTAGTTGGCATTTTATAGACAGCCCTGTTAGAGCTGTTAAAAATGGTTTTCCTACTTTCAGTAGGAAGTTAGCCTAGATCCATGTCCAACAAGGTCAGTGTCGAAGTGTGTGTCATGGCATACTAGCATGCCCAACGATTTCTTTGGTGTTCTGCAAAATTCTTCATGTTATGTTATTGTAGAAAATTTATAAATAATTTTAATATAATTTTATTTACCCAACATACCTAATTATCAATCAACTGTAATTTATTAAACAGTCACCATATTCAAGGAACTGTGCTAAGTAAAATAAGATTCCTCATTACATATACACACTCATCTCAGAAAACATCAGAACTTGAATTCATTTTTAAAAATCAAAAAAACTGCTGCTCCTATTGAAATACTTGTGCAAGTTCCTTGACTCGTGCAGTGCTTGTGACTCCTCACAAGGAAGACTGTGTGCAGTGAGCAAATTAAAGTTTGAGGACACTAGGCTAGATACCTTAAGATCCCTTCTCATCAGAGTCTTCCCAGGTTTCCCTGAAACCATCCCCTTCATCGTGTCATATGGATTCTATCACAAGATTCTTTGAATCGATGATCCTATGATTGAATTTTCACTTTTGGCTACTGTTTAAAAGAAACGTGGAGATGGCCACAATACTTTTGCTCCTCATTGATTAGTGTTGTGACATGACTTAAATTTTCTTTTTCCTTCCTCTGAGTTTCTATTTATTTTACTCCTTTTCTCTATGTCACTTCGTAATATGTCTGGAACATCCATTTCTATTCATGTGTATCAAAAGTCATACAGCCCTAAACTTGGCAAAAACCTGAACATTAGGAAATAGGAATGAATATGAGATCCCCTGATGTAGTTGTGATTATAGTAGAGACACTTGAATGTAGAAAGAAGTTGAAATTCAATCTGTCACTTATACTAAGAAAGGACAGGGCACATCTAAAAGGAGATAAAGTGCTGAGAGCTGACAATGGGTTTTCTAGTTGAGTAGTAATGTAAGACGATATTAATTCAAGGTTTAAAGTCAAGTTCAGGTGTAGAATTTTAGCCCACATTTTTGGGTCCAGGAATGACGGCAAAAGAAATTCACCCTCAAGCCACATCAAGTCTTCTTCTCTTAGTACTTGACCTTAGTACTTAGACTTGGCCTGTCTTTGATCATAAATTAGTTGATTCAATTTGACATTTGTTTGAAGAAATTTCTACCTGATTACAATACGTAGATGGCCAATTCCTAATCCCGTCTTTTTCACTTAAAAGAAAAAATAGGGCTGCAGGGGAGAATTATGGACAGACTACAGGCACTGATTTACTTTTTGATATGCAATTAAATCTTCACATTTTCACAGGCCAGATTTCACTTTTGGTTTTGTATGCTATTCTCTTCTATTTCCTGAAGGGAATATCATAGCCTTCAACTGTCTATAAATTAGAAAAGGATTGGAAGTAAATAGTGCAGTCATTTCCCCTTTCCACTCATGTGCCAAAGCTGTATCCTTTAACACATTGGAAAACATAAGGGGAATTAATGTTCCACTACCACCACTTCTTGCTTGTGGTAGCAGAGAGAGCTTTTGTCCACTTGTTAACTAAGATGAGGTTAGTAGCTTATTCGGTCCACCTCTGCTCAAGGGTGTAGTCCTTACGTCATAGAGGTCATAGAGATTTCAAGGTTATAGGGATTGGTTTCCCTTGGGAAAATAATAATTGATATTTCCATAACACTTTAATTTTGGCAAAACACATATGTTATCTAATTTGCATCTTGCAATAACCCTGTGAGGTAGAACGTTTTAAGGATAATAATAGGGATGGAACCCATGATTTCATTGGCATAGGAAACTCCCAGATGAGAAAACTCCCTCTGTCAATGCAAGTCAACAGCTTTTCTGCAATTTGTAGTCTTAAGGAGTTGTCTAGAGCCCAAGAAATTAAGTTACTTGTCCAGGGTCACACAGGTAGGTAGTATGTGACAGAGGCAGGACCTGAGTCCAGAGCTTTTTTTGACTCCAAAGTCAGCTCTCTATCCACTAAAGATAATTCTCTCTTTATGTAAGAAGACTGTTGTGCAGCCCTCTCTGTAAAGCCATGTTAACATAATGTGAATTGCCCCTACCCACTCAGTTTGCTTAGCCTCTATAACAAAAGCACACACAAAATAATACCTTTATACAAGTCATAAAATGTACTGAAATGCAAATGCATTGAAGACTGTACCATAATAATAAAGAGAATTTAAAATGAAAGGTAAAGTCAATGATAGTATCTTCAGAGTTACATACAGTAAAGTTAACATAGGTATGCATGTGTTCCCTTTCCCCACACACTGTACACAGCCTTTATCACAGGTGGTTGGCCACACAATTTTGTTTTTATGAATCTATTGAGAGGTGTTTGGGCAGTGACTCTGTTTTTTTTTCCTCAAATATCTGATGATAGTAAGCAATCTTATACTCGTCTAGTCTTTGAACTTTTAAAAATTTTGAAATATTTGGATCCATCTATTCAATATGAGAAAAAAAAATTTACTGAAAGGATGAAATGCTTCTGCCACCTGTTTCATTGTGGACCTTTTTGGTTTGACCTTGGGTTCCAAAGCTTCCCTTTCTTCTTCCACAATCTTTGCTGCTAGCAGCTCAATCAGATCCTCATTCGACAGTTCTCCATGAGACTCAATCACTCCTCCACGTTGTTCTCTTCTACTTCTAGTTCCAATTTTTGGGCTAAATTTACAGTCTTGTTACTTCTTTGAATCTTCTATTTTTGTCAAATCCACAAAAATTGGGAACAAACTGTAGGCATGCTTTTCCCCCCCAAACTCTCTTCATACATGTTTCTATTACATCTCCCCATGACTTTCAGCACACTTTCTGTAAAGTCGAGTTTACATAATGTGAATTTACATAAAACAAGAACTGTCTGTATTCTTCTCTTCCCAAGTTTTGTTATCATCACTTTATAGATAAGGAAATTGAAGGGTAATATAGCCAGTAAGTAATATAGCCAGAGATGGAATTTGAACCCAAATCCTTCTGATTCCAAGTGCCATGCTCTTTCTACTGTACAATGCTGCATCTCAAGCTTAGCCCCATGCTTCTGACTAGCCTCTTCTAGACTTCTCTGTTATGCCCCCAAGAACCTCTTCATCTTGCAAGATCACTTCACCCCTGGAACTCGTATCTTGTCAGGATCCTTTGCCCTGGGAGTCCTTCCCTGAGTCTGATTGGAGGCTGGCCAGCAGAGGACTCTTTCCAGAACCTCCACTTTGGGAGGGTACCCAGGCTAGTTAGTTATCTCTTCATTCCCCACTTGGCTATGCTCCTCTGGACTTCTCCATTACACCCATTCTGCCTTTCCTTTTGTGTAGTCTTACCTCATTAAACTGTGAGCTGCATGAGGGCAAGGACTGTCTTTCACCGTTCTTGGTATCCCTAGCACTTAACACAATACCTGGCACGTAGGAGGCACTTAATAAAAATTTATTGACTGACTGGACTACCTTTTCTAAGACCCCAGATCACAGGCTTCTGCTTAACAGTATCTGTACTTTTGGGGGAGGGGATGTTAGTGTTTCAGAGACTCACCACAAATCCATTACCATTACTGGAACTTCAAAGTGAGTGTCCCACTAGGGTGATTAATGCCATCTTCACATAGGAGATAAAGACTTATGTTTGCTTGAAAGAGGGGGCTGGTATTCTGTACTAGGTATTCCTGCCATGCCTTTCATAGCTAAAACTGTAAAAGAAATGGGACACAGTTAAGAATCTGATTATTTTGTCACTGTCACAAACTGGCATATTAATTGGGCAGTAAATTTGCAAAATGCCCTTGTGAATGCAAACAAAATGTGTCATTTGTATATTAAGTAAAGAACAGATGTCTGTTTCTCATGCAAAGTTCCTTTCTGATGCTGTCAGAAGCGACACTTTTTGAGAGAGTGAATTTTGGCAGATGGCATTACAATTCAAATAAAAGGAAATAGGCTTCCAAATGCATACATATTTCCTTGTCATGTGAATGCCAGGGGAATTTTTAAAGTTTCTAATGTCTCTCTTTGAATGTCCTCATAAATATAACCTGTGTTATTGCATAAACACTGAAGGGTAAGTTGTGACTAGGATGTGAGCTAGTATACTGTATGTTGTTATATTCAGCTGCAGAGCTGAAACCGATATTTACTAGACCTATTGTGTGACATAGACAAATTCAGCACAAAAGGATGGAAAATCTTCAACTTAGGCTTCTCCTACCTAAGGGCAATGAGGTAGAGGGATTCTGAATTTTGTGACTCTCTGTCTTAGGGTTACATATGCTGCCAAATTAATTTTCCAAAACCATGATTCTGACTACAAAACTCCCATGTTCAAGAAGCTCCAGTGGGTCCCATTTGCCTCTAGGATAATATACAAACTTCTCAATGTGCAAGTCAAAGCCCTTCATATTCGGGTTTCAGTCTACCTTTCCAGTCATATATTACTCTGTTTCAAGCATTCTACAATCTGCTTAAATTGGTAAATTTACCATTTCTTAGTCAATTCAGCTCATGTCTTATCTCCACTTCCTTTGAAAAGACTGTCCCTTGAAATGTATTACTGCCACATCTCTTCACCATAGAATTCCTAGCAAAGCTCAGCTCAAATGCAAACTCTTAGAAAAAGCTTATCCTTATCTCCTCATAATTTCTTATTGTTCTCCCGAATGCTTTTTATTTACAGATACAGGTGTGTATGTGTGTGTGTGCGCACACGCACGTGTGTGTGCATGTGTGCCCACGCACGCTGTGTATACGTAGAGCCAAGTGTGGAGTCAGGAATACTCATTTTAATGAGTTCAAAACTGGCTTGAGACACTTAATAGCTGTGTGAACCATGGCAACTCACTTAACCCTGTTTGCTTCAATTCCTCATCTGTAAAATTAGCTAGAGAAGGAA
Organism: Phalanger gymnotis; assembly: GCA_028646595.1. Taxonomy (NCBI): domain Eukaryota; kingdom Metazoa; phylum Chordata; class Mammalia; order Diprotodontia; family Phalangeridae; genus Phalanger; species Phalanger gymnotis. The sequence goes on along the minus strand of CM053623.1, from coordinate 125,101,807 downwards.
ATGGCAAATCACTCCAGTGTCTTTGCCAAGAAAATCCCAAATGGGGTCACAAAGAGCCAGATACAAATGAAACGATTCAGCAGCAGCAACAACCACAAAATATATATGCATATATTTGGTAAATACTTGTGTTCATTTTGTTTCTCTTCAATAGAACACGAACTCCTTGAGGGCAGAGATTTTGTTTTGTTTTGTTTTGCTGTTTTTGTTGTTTTGTCTTTATGTCCTTAGCACTTACCATAACGCCTGGAGGATTATAAGCACTAAATAAATACTTGTGGAATGAATGAATGGGCACAATTTGCAAGGCATTCAGTTCAAGGGCAAATATGTGTGTGTATGCATGTGTGTGTGTGTTACATATATGTGTATATGTGTGTATATATATATATATATGTATATACACACACATAGTAGGTGCTTAATAAATGCTTATTTCCTTTCTTCCTGTTCCTCTTAAGAGTGGTTTTATGTTGCAGCCTGCTCACAAGCCACCATGCTCCTTTCCATTGACCTCACTATGATAGTCATCTTTAGTTCTTGGGAGATGGCAGTGTTCCACTTCTATATCCCAGATAACAACACTGATAAAAAGTTAGTTTTGAAAGGATGGGCCTTTGCTTTCAGAGGAAACTTGGACTCAGTAAAAAAGCTTTGTAGTTTCCCAAAAAACATCCAACTTGCTCCCCAACTCCTCTTCAAATTTGGGGCTTTAACATTGTCCATCTATAATCTCAGATACTTGTAAAGTCGCACAGGCTCTATAGGGTTTCCTTCCAAATGCATATTGAAGTTGTATTATACACAAACACACACATATAGCATAGTATATATACACACATACACATACATGCATACATACATATATATATATATATATACACTCTTTTTTCACTTGGTCTTTACTGTGTAGATAAACAGACTAAATTTCTTTTGAGTTATTACATACCCCTTTTAGGAGAAAAAACAAAGGGGAAAAAAAAACCCTTTAGATTCTTCCTGAATTGAAGTATCAGCAAGTGGTTGGGAATTATCAGGTGGGAGAATGGGTACAGAAGACAATTGGGAGTGGTCAATTTAGACAGTTTTCCCTATGACTAGAGATTTCATAGTACTCCCATTCCATCCCCTTCCCACAGCTTTTCTCTGTTATCTGCTTTTTAAGAACCTGGTTCCTAAGGGGCAAAAAGTAGGCAGTACAAAGAAAAGAACCAAACAAGTGGAACAATCCCTTATTCTCCCACTCGGATTTCAGATGGAGTCCTCAGACAGTGGCTGACTAATAGTGGTAACTCTGAGGGTTTAGGATTTCTAATATCATTACCCATAATCACCTATTTGGTGTTCCCCTACCCCCAGCATTGATTAACCAATATTGACAACAGTCATCTTTTACAAAGGGATATTTACTAATAAAGTATACCTAGAACAGAAGTATAAAAACATTCCCTGGAGCAGGCAGGTGGCACAGTGAGCAGAGCACCAGCCCTGGAGTCAGGAGGATCTGAGCTCAAATCAGACCTCAGACACTTGACACAGTTTACCAGCAGTGTGATCTTGGCCAAGTCACTTAACTGCAACTTCTCTGACTTCTCTCCTCCAAAAAAAAAAAAAGATTAATTTAAAAAAAACTACTCCCTCCCCACACAAAAGGCCCCTGCAGAGAGGGTATCAAACTTGAAGCACAAAGGAATAAGCGTGGCATAAACATGGGAAACATATGGGACTGACAGATCCATTGAGATTCCGGACTCTGGGCGACCTTTTCTCTTTTTGGGAAGTCTTCGCCAAGTTTACTTCAGGGTGTCATGTTGACAGTGGTCTAGTCTCTCCCTTGCTCAGCTAGGCTACCTATGAGTAAGTAATGGTGTTTGGGCTAACAAGTCAATCCGCTGCTAGACTAAGTCAAGCAGATCACTCCTCAGGGCTGACTCCCTCTGTTACTGATTCTAGTTGATGATGGGAACCACTGATGGCTCTCTGGCCTTTTGAAGCTCCAAAATTGATAATCTGGTTCCTTCTGCCTCTAGATACTCATATGTCCAAGATCAGGTAGGAATAAACAGAAAAGAAACAGTCTTCATTTGATTCAAGATATAGTGGCCAGGTAGGAGGTTGGTCAACTGCCCTTCTCCTGCCTGGGAATTTGCAGTAATACTCCTCACTCAAAAACTTCCAGGGAAGAATGGGAAAGATCATTTACTTAAATCTTTCATATACATCCTCACTGCAGAGTCCTCAGCCAAATAGAAGACTCTTTCTCTTTATTATCTACTAGTACTTTATTCATTCCAGGTCAGGAGTGAGCTTACCTTACCTCAACTATTGGGTTGGAAATAGGCAAGACATGTTGTTTATGCTTTGTGTTACCACTAAGAAAGGAAAATTCCCATGAGTTCTAAAAACTGGGTCTTCAATGGCCAGTCACCCATTATACAAAGAAAGCAAAAGAAGACACTGGGTTCTCCCTTAAGCAACAGGAAAATGCAAACTGATGACAAAATGGCATGGTCACTAGCTCTATCACCTGTCGGTGGGATTCCATATCAACATTTAAATCAGTATAGCTGTGTCCCAATAACCCATTTAATCTTGGTATTCCATGTTAACTTCCCTCCTTACTCCCATGGATTAAACTCTTTTAGGCTCAGCAGCCTTTCCAAAAAAAGTTGAACTTAGCAGTAGGGATGGTGATAATTATTAATCATGACATACTCTAATTCCCCTATAGACAGCTAGGTAGCTCAGTGGATAAAGCACTGGGTCTGGAGTCAGGAAGACCTGAGTTTAAATCTGGCCTTGAACACTTACTAGCTGTGTGACCCTGAACAAGGCACTTAACCTTTGTTTGCCTTAATCTAGTATAAAAAAAGAAATAACAAATCACTCCAGTATATTTGCCAAGAAACCCCCACGGACAGTATGGTCCACCAGGTCACAAAGATTGGGACATGACTGAACAAAAACTGGGCAGTACACACACAGGGGCTAGATATTTCTTTATTTTGGGTGGCTAAATGGTACAGTGGATAGGGCGTCAAGCCTAGAGTCAGGAAGACTCCATATCCTGAGTTCAAATCTTCCCTCAGACACTACTAGCTGTGTGACCCTGGGGTAGTCATTTAACTATGTTGCCTCAGTTTCCTTATCTTTAAAAAAAAATATGCGAGAGAAGAAAATGGCAAACTACTCCACTATCTTTGCCAAAAAACAAAACAAAACCCAAATGGGATTATGAAGAGTCAGCTAAGACTGAAAACAACTCAACAACAACAAAATCATATTTTATAATCTAGTAGGGGAGATATAAATAACTGTAAAACAGGTTAAAAGGCAAAATTGAATTCAGTAAACATGTATTAAGGGCTTAGTGTGTACTTGGCAATGGAAATCTAAAGGCAAAAATTAAACAGTTATTGATTTCAAAGACCTTTACATTATATCAGGTAAATATAGAATGTGCATAGACATGTAAATTCAAATATGTAAAATGTAATTGGGGATGTAAAAGTATGTGAAGGAGAGCTATGTGAAATTTTAATCTGCAAAGATGAACAAATATTACAAGCGAAATTTGATACCTGAAAAGTGCAATTGGGGTTGGCTCAAGAAAGTGAGAGAATTCTTCTAGTTCAGGGAAATAGGGTATTGTTCCACAATTTTTCAGTCACTATTTGAGGTTTTCTTGGCAAAGGTACAGCAGTGGTTTGCCATTTCCTTCTCCAGCACCCAGGGTAGTAAATCCACAGCTAGTAAGTATTGGAGGACAAATTCGAACTCAGGAAGATGTGTCTTCTTAACTCTAGGCCCAGTACTCTCTACACTGCCCAACCTAGCTCCTCAGTGGCAGCTGTTAAAGAAGGCTTAATATATAATAGAATGTTAAATGTCTATTCCTTAAAATATCTCACAATGTCAGTAATGTGAGTTTCTGCTTAAGGAGAAAGCAAGGGAGTCCCATATATATCACCAGCAATAATATAACTAAATCCCCAAATGCTCACAAAAGATTTTATTTAATCCAAATACTTATGCTTTCCTGCACTAACAGAAAGCTTCTAGGTTATACAGTACGTAGAGTGCTAAGCCTGGAGTCAGAAAGAACTGAGTTCAAATCCAGCCTTGGACACTTACGACCTTCTGCACCCCTGGACAATTCACCTAACCTCTGTCTTCCTCACTTTCGTCATCTATGAAATGAGGCTAATAATAGCACTTACCACCCAGGGTTGTTGGGAAGGTCAAATCATATAATAATTGTAAAGCACTTAGCACAGTGCTTGGCACTAAGTAAGCACTATATAAATATTAGTTATGATTATCATTACCACTTCTAATTGTTAACATCTGCATTTTAAAAAATTATTGTTGGAACTGAAACGATAGCATTGCAAGTTAAGCTCCTTGACATTTTCGCCATCCTCCAGCTGTATTTTTATCACCCAGTTATATATTCACCTTTAGAAGGCTGGAGGCAAGGTCTGACTCAGGCCGGTCCCCTGGTAGTCCAGGTTCAATAATGGAACAAAATGTAATATTGCGAAGATCTGACAGTTAAGAAAGATGGATTTACTTAGCCACTGCAGGAGCAGGGTATTCACCTAGGATGCAATTGAATTCAACTCCTCTGTCTCTCTGTTGCCCCATGGTGGTCCACCAATCTATCACCAGGGGCCAACTGGAGCTCTATGAAGCATTTTGGACTGAAGTCACCAGGAAGAGAAGACAACAACCTTAGCTGTAATCCCTTGAAACGAATAAATGTCCAAAATATTTTTAATACAATTTAAGGACAAACTAGCCTAACTGCATGGGATTGGCTTTTGCTCCCACTACAAATAATTTTTTTTTTAATCAACTAAAATTTTCACAAAAGCAAAATTTCTCCATGAAAATAGAGTGGAATCAGATGAAAACATCATCATCACCGTAATTACAGTTCTTATTTCAAGTTTTATATTTGTCAATATTGATATAATTTGGGTCTATGGCTAAAGATAATATTTTTTAAATTCCTCACATTTCTTCTTTGAACTGTCTATGCCACGACAACTTTGGAAGAAAAAAAAAATGGGTGGCTATCTGTTTACCTCTGTTAAAGAGAGATAGCCAGACCAACTTACTAGGAAATACCCTTTTTCATTTGCATTCTGTTTTTAGGTTGTTTGTGTTTTAGGTTTAGATTATGGCCCCCTTGACTTGCTTAAGCTCTCCCTCAAATCCCTCCAAACACTTGTGAAAAATGGCTCTGAACAAACTCTAGAGCTGTGGAACTGATGAAATAGCAGAGGAAAACAAGTCTCCAGCCCAGGAGAGCCTGGATGGTCGCTGGGAAGGGTCTATCCCACGGTGCTGGGAGCATAGCGCAGCCCAGCATGGGCCGCTCCAGGATAGACCACACCTGGCCTCAGCCGGCTGGAACAGGCCTTAGGGCCATGAATCATTGAGCTGTGGCAGTTACCAGACTTCTCAACCCACAAACGCCAAAGAGCAGGTTAGGGGGAAACTGTGGAATCGAGTTTATAGCGGCCTGGCCCCAACCCTGGGGATGGTGGAGGTAGTACATTGGTGGTGGTGGCAGCAGCAGGAAGCTCCTGAGGCTGTTTCCAGAGCTCCAGCATCAGCTGCTTCCCAAGTCCCTGGCACACACACGCAGTGGGAGGAATCCAGCAGCCAATCAGAGTGGAAGTGCAAGGAGCGCTTTATGGGCACAGAGGCAGGTTCTCTTGCTGTGCCTGACTTGGATCTGGATTGCGGTTCTGGTTGGCGGTTCTTGGGAGAGGAGGAGTACTGCTGGGGACAGAGCCTAGGGTGATGGTGGAGTAGAAGTAGCTCTGAAAACAGCAGCACTAGGACTCTAAAGCTTGGGACAAAGTACTCTCTACTCTACAAGCAGTCATACCCTGACAAAAAACTCAAGGGTCAAGTAGTTGGCTGGGAACATGAACAGGCAGAGAAAACAAACTCAGACTCAAACTCAAACTCTAGATTCCTTTTTTGGTGACAAAGAAGATCAAAACATACAGCCAGAAGAAGTCAACAAAGTCAAAGAGCCTACATCAAAAGCCTCCAAGAAAAATATGAATTGATCTCAGGCCATGGAAGAGCTCAAAAAGGATTTGGTAAAGCAATTAAGAGAAGTAGAGGAAAAGTTGGGAAGAGAAATGAAAGTGATGCAAGAATATCATGAAAACCAAGTCAATGACTTGCTAAAGGAGACCCCAAAAAATACTGAAGAAAATAACACCTTAAAGAATAGACTAACCCAAATGTCAAAAGAGCTCCAAAAAGCCAATGAGGAGAAGAATCCCTTAAAAGGCAAAATTAGCCAGATGGAAAAGGAGGTCCAAAAGACCACTGAAGAAAATACTACCTTAAAAATTAGATTGGAGAAAGTAGAAACTAGTAACTTTATGAGAAATCAAAATATTATAAAAGAGAACCAAAGGAATGAAAAAATGGAAGACATATGAAATATCTCATTGGCAAAACCACTGACTTGGAGAATAGATCCAGGAGAGATCATTTAAAAATTATTGGACTACCTGAAGTTTCACCATGATCAAAAAAAGAGCCTAGACATCATCTTTTAAGAAATTAACAAGGAAAACTGCCCTGGTATTCTAGAACCAGAGGGTAAAATAGAAATTGAAGGGGGCAGGGAGATGGTGCAGTGAGTAGAGCACCCTGGAATCAGGAGGATCTGAGTTCAAATCCAGCCTCAGATTCTTGACACGTACTAGTTGTGTGACCTTGGGCAAGTCACTTAACCCCAATTGCCCTGCTCCCCAACAAAATAGAAATTGAATGAATCCACCGATTGCCCCTTGGAAAAGATCTCAAAAAGAAAACTCATAGGAATATTGTCACCAAATTCCAGAGTTTCCAGCTCAAGGAGAAAATACTGCAAGCAGCCAGAAAGAAACAATTTGAGTATTGTGGAAACACAATCAGGATAATACAAGATCTAGAAGCTTCTACGTTAAGGGATCAAAGGGCTTGGAATATGATATTCCAGAGGTCAAAGGAGCTAGGATTAAATCCAAGAATCACCTACCCAGCAAAACTGAGTATAATGCTACATGGCAAAATATGGATTTTCAGTAAAATAAAGGACTTTCAAGATTTCTCAAAGAAAAGACAAAAGCTGAATAGAAAATCTGACTTTCAAACACAAGAATCAAGAGAAGCATGAAAAGGTAAACAAGAAAGAGAAATCATAAGGGACTTACTAAAGTTGAACTGTTTTGTTTACATTCCTACATGAAAAGATGATGTGTGTAATTCATGGGACCTTTCTCAGTATTAGGGTAGTTGAAGGGAATATACATATATATAGACAGAGGGCACAGGGTGAGTTGAATATGAAGGGATGATATCTAAAAAATAAAATAAAATTAAGGGGTGAGAGAGGATATATTGATAGAGGGAGAAAGAGAGAGATAGAATGGGGTAAATTATCTCACATAAAAGTGGCAAGAAAAAGCAGTTCTGTGGGAAGGGAAAAGGGGGCAGGTGAGGGGGAATGAGTGAATCTTACTCTCATTGGATTTGACTTGAGGAGGGAATAACAT
>CM053623.1:125009752-125093733 GCA_028646595.1 Phalanger gymnotis | reverse complement strand
CTGGGATGGGGTCAGACTTCAGGAACCAAGAGAATGGGATTAAGGGTGGGAAGTAGCTGAAGGCTGCCTGGAGATAACAGACAATGTAGGGCTAGGATGGTTTAAGGGTAACAGATTTAGGCATAGACACTTTGATAGGATCAAGGGTGGAAACTAGCCAGACAATAGAGGGCTAGGCTGCATTAAGAATAACCTAGCCTAGAGATTTGCGCCTAGCAATAATGAAAGGCTTATGGCCTCAGACAAATGCCTCGTCTAGTGGGAAGATTCAAGGAGAGTTCAAGGGGGCTCCTACCATCTAAACCTCATCACTAGTATCCTACCTGAAGCCCTCCCCCAAGCATCCTAATTTTCATCTCTCCTCAAAATTGCTGTAGCACATAGATCAATCTCCCAGTTTTAGACGTATGTTTGTGGCTTTTCTCAAAAACCAACTTCTTCCTTTCTCTAATATTTAAACACATGGCCTTCACATAACTCTGCTAGTCTGCCTGGAATTGCAGCCCCAGCCTTTGCCAATCTGACTTATGCCCCTGTTGAGAACCAGTTTTGACACAGCACAAATGCTACTGAATCAAGAACTTAAATGATAGTTGGTAAGCACTATTTTCTCTCCTCACGACTAATATTAGAATTTTAAATGTTAATCTACTCCCACTGCTCAGTCCTTAGGGTTCCTTGCTTTATGCTCTCTCCCCAGAAATTTTATCCACTACCGTACCTTCAACTATTACTTGTAAAAATGACTCCAGTCTATGTCTTTGATCCTGGCAACTCTCCTAAAATACATTGTCAACTGTCTTTTGGTACTGCTACTTAAATGTTGCATGATCATAAGCTCCTTCTAATTTTCTCCTTTCTGTCAATGATGCTATCATTCTATTGGTAATGCTCATAACTTCAATGCCATTTCAATGCCACTTCTCCCTTTCCTTCTTACACCATTAGGCTATCATCCACAAAATTTCATTGATTTACCTTCTGTAATATCTTTCCCTCCAGTTCTATTCTTACCGACACAAACCTAGCACAACTTCTCCATACCTAATGTCTAGAACTCGATCCATCGTCTCTCAGTGTTCAGCACTGGGTCTCTCCCCTTTGCAGCTTTCACAACACAGCATTTGGACCAAAGTTGTCCTAAAGCATGTTTGTTGTTACTGTTCTATACATCATCTTTGGTTTCAAATCTCCTGCCATTCCCTACTTGCCTAAAGGATAAGTTATAATTTTCTGATCTTGGCATTCAAGGTTCTTCACAACTAAGCCCTTACCAATCTCTCCAGCCTTAACTTTGAATACCCACCAACACAGAGGTCCAGGAAAATTGGGTTACTTGTTCTTTCCTGAACTGCTCATGCTATTACCTCCTCCCTTCTTACTTGTTTCTATTTGTCTGGGTCCAGAGACTTTTCGGAGTCTAGCTTAAGTTTCATCTCTTCTATGAAGCTTTCCCAAACATCTTCATTTTCAACTATGATTTTCTGTAGCACTTACCCATTTGGCACTTAGGACATACCACCTTATTGTGATGACATGGTATGGTGGGAAAAGCACTGGATTTGGTTCTAGAGTAATTGGGTCTAATTTTATGTTTTGACTTCCTCTTGTATGAGATGAGTATAATAACACTTAAGCTATATGCCTTAGAGAGTTTTGTGAACAAAATATTTTCAGTTTTACTTCCACTATAATTCTAAAATGTATCCCCTCTCCACTCATACAACCAGAACTTTATTTCAGAACCTCATCACCTTTCACCTGAAGTATTCTAATAGCTTCCTAATTGGTCTCTCCATTTCTAGTATCCCTCCTCTTCAACCTATGTTCCACACTGTTGCCAGAATAATCTTTTTAAGGAATAGAACAAACCATGCCATTCACGTGCTCAAAATCATTGGTGGCTCCTTATTGCCTCAAGGATAAAAAATGAACTCTTCAGTCTGGTATTGAAAGTGCTCTAAAATACAAAGTTGTCCCCAGAATTTGATTGGCTCACGGGACTAAGGCCCATGCTCCTTTTCACAGGACACAACTTCTTAGTAGCCTCAGCCCATATTGACTTGGATTTCTGGTCACCTAAGGGCATAGAAGGGCCCACCCACACGGAGTCAGGTTCTCTAGACTCCAAAGATATTCCAGCACCAGAGGAACATATATCCTGCATTATTGACCAGATGGGTTTCCATGTGGAAGCAAGGGGAACCAGTCTACCTATGCTACATGCTATAGTATCCTTTTTGAATAAACATTATTTGTTTTCTTTTAAGAATTTAAAATTCTTTTAAATATCCTATGATATTCTCCTTTCCTTCAAAAATGAACCTTATCTAACAGGGGACCAGCCTGAGCTGGAGTTACTGGTTAGAGTGTTGTGGCCTCTAAGTATAATGTAAGCTTCCTTAACCTTAATAACAAAAATGATAAGGCTTTTATGGTATCCTTTTCCATTTTGTCCCCAGGCTGTTCTGCTTACTCTTCATCCCAGGCTTAAGTGACAGTTCGTCTTTCTTGCAAGGCTCTGGGTCCCTTTGCTTCTTAGTTTTCAGTCAGATCTTCACTTTCTGAAGCCAAATCTGGCTGTGGTATTTGTCTCTGTATTCCTTCCAGTACCTCTTCAGCAAGTGTCCTGCCCTTGGTTCCTTTCTCTCTAAATGAAGGGGCTCTTCTTAGCTGCTATTCCCTATTCTCAAGTTTATTCTTACTGTCCTTTCTTCTAATCTCTGGTTTGTTAACCTTTTTTGTGTATCATGGACCCCTTTGACAGCTTCAGGTGGTACAGTTGTTGGAGACCAACCCCTGAAATCAGAAAGACATGAGCTCCAATTTGGACTCAGGCATTAGGTAGGTATGACTTTGAATGACCCTAAAAAAAATCCCCTAATCTCTGCCTGCCTCAGTTTCTTCAACTGTTAAATGAGGGTAGTAATAGCATCTATCTCACAGGGTTGTTGTGAGGAACAATGAGATAAAATTAGTAAAGCCCTTAGTACAGTGGCTGGCACATAGTAGGTACTTAATAAATGCTCTTCCTCTTCTCTTTCCTCATGAAGCCTATGGCCCCTCTAAGAATAATGTTTTTAAATGCATAAAATAAAATATGTGAGATTATAAAGGAAACCAATAATATTGAAATAGAATTATAAAAATAGTTCAACAAACAGATTCACGGACCCCAAGTTAAGAAGCCCTGTTAGGCATGGTTGTACTGCTTTCTATCAACCCAAACGGGGTAGGCATCTTTTTTCTCCCTTACCTGTTATCTCATCCCTGTTTATCAGCACATATGTGATTGCTTGCTGAACCCTCTTGAAACTTGGCATTTCCAAGGCCTACCCACAAAACACTTGAAGAATAGGAATACCTCCTCACAAACTAGTCAGGAAAACCTGGCATATTTTGACTGTAACACAGTAGAGATACCATAAAGGATCATGTTATTCAGAGGTGATTGATTTCTTCATTGCATTTGAAATTTTCTCAACAATGAGCCAGTAAAAACCATGGGCCTCTATGAAATAGAATGCTTAGCATTACTGTAGTAATAAAATTTTAAAGTTAGAACTGTGGGATATAGTGAACTGGACATCACACTATAAAACACGGTCTTTGCACCCAGTTCACTGTAATATTTTTTATCACTGTAAAAAGAGCAAGACCCTTGCACCCAGTGCCCAGTTGTAAAAATAACTCAATATATTCATGTAATCATTTGGGACCCAAGCTCATCATAGTACAAACAGAGTAGAGATTTATCATGATTTTATAAAGAATCCAAAGGTCAGTAGTACCTATATTTTAATTATGTCAGTATATCCCTTGTCATCCTTTTTCTTCTCTTTCTATTTAATGATAGAAATGTATCCCAGGGAAATATCTAGAGTAAAGCCTTACCTAAGAAGGTATAAGACACTTTCTTTTGATGGCTTTCCTGGGAAACTCCAATCTTATTGCCCATTTTATGATGCCATTTACAGAAAAAGCTAGCATGCAGATGAGGGAATACTTTTTCAGGAAAGAATTTAGTTATCACTATAGTGAGATTCCAACTGGGAAAAGATTGCTAAAGAAATAAAGCTATTTCTGGTGTGTGATACTTAATTATGAATAATGTATTTAGTTTTGTTGATTAGCAGAAGGCACCTCGGTGGTGCAGTGGATGGAGAGGTGGGACTGGAGTCGGGAAGATCTGAGTTCAAATACTACCTCAGACACTTACAAGCTATGTAACTCTGGGCAAGTCGCTTAACCCATATTTGCCTCAGTTCATTATCTGTAAAATAGGGACACAATGGAGAAGGAAATGGCAAACCACACTAGTATCTTTGCCAAGAAAACCTCACGGACAAATCCATCAGGTCCCACAGAGTCAGACAATACTGAAAAATTCAATAATAACAACAGAAAGAATAACTGTAAGTAATTGGAAGAAGACAATAATAGACTTTGATCAATGCACTGACCAACAATAATTCCAAGGCAGAAGTGATAAAGTATACTACCCGACAGAGAGATAATGGACTCAGGGGGCAGAATGAGACATCTATTTTGGACATGGCCAATGAAAAAATTTGTTTTGCTTGACGATGCATATTTATTCCAAAAGTGTTGTTATTTCTGTTGTTTTTTCTGTTGCTTTCCAATTGGGGGAAGATGAGACGGAAATGAAATTGATTTTTGTTAACCGAAAAAAATTTAAAAATACTTAAAGGCATAGCACAAATATTTCAGTAGTTTCGTGGATATGTTATTGCACAGATGATGGTGCCCTTTCCCATCAGAGTAGATAGCTGTCTAAACATATTTTTATCCTCTATGGATCATATCAATGTCTTTCCATAAAGCCTGCATAGAGGAGGCCTTCCTCTTGGTCTTAGCACTTAAGCTTTTTCTGCTTGACTGATACACCTCCTATGCTGATCTTATATTTTCTGCATATCTTTTTTGTCACTTCTCAAATTTAAATCATTGTTAGTATTTTACTACAGTCTACTTAAACCTACCATACCATACATCTCTCTGTAGCCTTTTGGGCTATCCACAGTTTTTATTCTTTAGATTTTTGGTGTTCCATGATACATGGCCATATAGTGTCACAAAAATAGATAAAATAGCACAGCAGAATAGCAATTTACATGCAATTTTCCATTATAGGATCTATAGAATAAAAATGTAATACTAGAACTCAGGTTTACCAGTTTGACCTTTATTATCCTGAAATTTGAAACTCTGATGTCATAACATTAAAAATAACTTGGGGCTCAGATATTCCAAATGTCTTGCTTAGCTAACAAAATTAGGCATTAAGAAATTAATAATTCATTTTCCTCGTACAAACACTGTATTTCTAAAATAGAACTTTGTTTTCTTTACTAACCAAGATTCCAAATATCTCTGTATCACATAATGATGGAAGCTTTTCACCTTCACAAAGAGTGAGATATTTCAGTATGTGCTTCGTGATATGATTTGTCTCTTTGTGAGTGAAAACAAAAAGGGTCAACACCTTAGAATCTATGTTTTTCCCAGTACCATTTCCAAATCTAGAAGTCCTGTTTTTGCTTATGAAGAAAAATGTCATCATGGATCATTCTTACATAAGTGACATGTTTTTATATAGTATCATTTCAGATGAACCTGTGTGCATCTATTCTGTCACATACATAGTTTGGGTCGTTATATGTATTGATAATTTCTTGCTGTGTCACACAAGATTCACTTGAAGAGAAGTCAAAAGAAATGAATGATATCATAGAAGGGTAGTTACCTCAATTCTCAAACTGTGGTTCAAAGGTCACTGATGTTTAGTAGCCTGGTCTCTTGTAGAATTAATGCTTGTATCGTGTGGTTTTGTTTCAGACATGAATTAATACTGTACTTAGGATGTTTGATTTTTAAAAGAAGATATTCATTATGTCATCAATATACAAAAAAAAAAAAGCCAAAGCTAAGCCAATCTTCCAATAAATTTAGTGAGGATTATTATTTTTTTTTTTGCAAAGGCAGATGTGGAAGAGGACGTGATATGTGTGATCTTTTTCCTGCTTAAGTAGTCCACGAACCAAAAAGATTAGAAAAATTCTCAACCACTTGTAATAAAACATTGCTAGGTGCTCTCGATGCATTTATTATATTCTTATATATACTGAAATAATTAAGGATGTCTATCCATAAGGTTTTTTTTTTAAAGAAGATAATGAGACAAAACAGAAAATAGTTTAAAAAGTAAATGTTTAATGGTTTTTGACAATTTTAGGACTGAATTTGACTATGTCTCTGTGGCAAAATTCCCATATAATACTGTCGTTGATGGAGGAGACTAACTTTCATATTTACAGGCTAACCATGCTTTTTTTAACTGTTAGTGTAAATATTTGTTGTAGGATAAGTAGTTTAGTGTGCTCATTGCTATACACAGAATAATTGGGATTCTGTATTGATTTATTAATAGATAGACAGATAGATGGATGGATGACTGTTAAAAATTATCTAATACTCCAGGATTCAAATGGATTATAGAAAATAAAAATCTCTGCCATATTCTGGCTCTTTTCTTTCTTTATCTTCTTCCCCACTCACTAAAACCCTTTGAATGGTAGAAAGTGACTTTCTAGCCCTACCACAAAATGATCAATTCCACCTGACATATTAAACTCTGTTTCTAGTCCTTCATTATCCTGCAATGGCTTCATTTATTGGATTGATATCTGGTAGTTTTAAATCCACGGGAGGTTCTTGAAGTACATGTAGGTGCCTCTTTTAGTCTAAATAAATTCCTATGACTTCATTTAACTTATTGATACTTATATGGTTTACCTGTCATAAATCTTGGTGGTAAATAGACTGCAGCTAACACCTAATAGATATTCCTACTATCCACATCACAGAGGCCTGATTGAAATGTTCATCTTAAATAACCTCTCCTTGGTCATTATCTCCAATCCACTATTTCTCCCACAATTGCTGTCACCATTTTTTTACTTCCCACTATCCTATGCTTAATCTGGTTAGGATTATACTCTTCTGTCTTACATGTAGTAATAATTACCTAGTCTAAAATCATTTTAGTGGCTGAGAAAATTTTATAGGAATTCTTCAAGACCATTCCTTCTGTTCTTGGGCCTGCCATGTGTATCATAACCATAGCTTTCTGGAGACAAGTAATATTTATTAAGACTTTTCTGTGTTATTGCAATGGGCAGCATGATGTAATGGAAGACCTGGGTCAAAGTCCTAGCTCTGAGATATCTGTCTGGCTGACCTTGGACATTATTTAATCTCTCAGTGCTCTGGATAATTCTCTAGACTATAGGTTATAATGAAGGTGATGGCCTTCATTGCTAAAGGAAATTTCCTCACCTAAGAATGAATGAATTAAGTGAATGATAAAGCATTTATTAACCACTTATCATATGCCCAGCACACTACGTTTTGGATACAAACAGAAAAGCAAGATAGTTTCTATTCTCAATGAGCTCATACTGTAATTGGGGAAGACAATCCATAAAAGAAAGTTCAGCTACCAGGCACATAGAAAGTCCCAGAAATCCTAAGGGTACAGTGTCTATGTCCTATGCCCTATGGTCTTCAGTTTACGTAAGTCAGCTGACTATACAGGGCATAGAAGGAAAGATGATTTTGTTCTTTAGTCTTTTTTCAGTGGTGTCTGACTCTTTGTGACCCTTTCGGGGTTTTCTTAGCAAAGATACTAAAGTGTTTTGCCACTTCCTTCTTCAGCTCGTTGTATAGATGAGGAAGCTGAGACAAAAAAGGTTAAGTCACTTGCCCAGGGTCACACAGCTAATAAGTGTTTCAGGCCAGATTGAACTCAGGTTTTCCTGACTCCAAGCCTGGCCCTTCATCCACTATGCCACTAACTGCCCAAGGAAGATGCCATTGGTATAGACCAATGAAATCAAAAGCTCTGTCCCTATACCCTAACCTAACCTATACGAATCAAATCAAATAATAAAAATACATGTGTAAGTACAGTTAAGTTGTATAAAATGCCATCAATTGAATAGGTGTAAAATATGTGATTCTTCAAAAAGGTAATATTCTAGTCTATGACTGTTATCCTCAAAAGGCTTTTTTTTCCATGAAAAGGTTAATTATCTTGAGTCTAGATTATATGTTTGAGGGGTGCTTGAGGTTTAAATGTATATTAAATGACTTCAAACATGAATAATTTAGAAAGTAATCACGGAGTCAAGATATTATACCCAAACAATGAAGCATTAAGCATGATTTACATATTTTTGAATTCTTCAATATTTAACTTATAGAGTTTGGAACAGCCAAAAAAAAAAGTATTTTACATAGAGGAGCATTTTTCAATGCATCTCATTTAGGGTTAAACATTATTATCCATAAAATAAAGTATGCTAATACTTAGCAAGTAAACAGTCTTTATATTTTCATTATAGTCACCTCTTATCTTCTGTCTCTGGAGGAGAATTCATTCTAAAGGCTTATTAACTTGAGAGAAAATTATTAAAAGTCAGTGCCTAGTTTTCAAGTTTGCCTACTGAATATCACATTTCTGTGTCTAATTGAATGCATGGCTGTTTCTGAGATGCTAATATGAATATTAAGTGCTAAGATGTGAATATGTGAACAATATTGTCAAGGGATGTATATCCATAATTTTATTTATTTAAAATTTTCTGATTAAGAAGATTTTTGATGGCATTTAAATTTTGATAAAATTATACTTTGGTTGATATGGAATTTCATTGGTGTGAGTATTCTTTGTATAATTCAGATCTACAGATCTGTGACTCTTCCATAGTGGATGGAATATGCTATATTTTGCATGTGTTATAAATCAGAACTTGACATTGATTTGTCTACTATATAATAAAACGAATCATAAGTTTGTTATTCCAAATAGAGAGAAATCAGTTTAGGATATAATAATCTCTTAGTTTATATAATCATTTATGATTTCCTCACCTTAGGAATGTATTTTGAAAACATGAACTTTATTAGACAGTATTTCTTTTGATAATGTGTAGCTATACTGACTTATATGACTTTTAGGAAGCAATTCTTCCCTTCCCCCTCTTAAGTAATTTCATAATATATTCCATAATAATGTTTCCCTTGCTGTTTGGCCCAGTGCAAACAGCTAAACCCAAAAGTATTATTCTAGAAACCGGGATTCTGTTTAACTGCCAATTTTCAAGCCTGTGCTTCTTGCAGATGCTATGATATGGATCTGAAAATTGGCACTGCCTTTGAGTACTATATTCAAGTATATTGTATGGTATCTTCAGTCACTCTACACTAAAATGATATCTTTTTTTATCGTAAGATGTGATTTCTGTGCTTTATTTTTCAGAGCTTCCATATGGCTGGGAGAAAATTGATGATCCCATATATGGCACTTATTATGTTGAGTAAGTCTTGAAATGTGATATTAATTTGCTATTAATATGTTCTAAAACTATATTTGTTTCTCATATACTGAGCATATGTGGCTTAAAGTTTCTTTTGTTTCCATTTCATCTTTCTCTGAAGTCTCAACAAATAATCTGTCTACAGCATAGCCACACTGGCTTTTTCCTTTCTTCCCAAGTTGGCTCATTTGTTACTTCTTTTCTTCGAGGACCAATTTTAAAGTACCAAGTCCAAAAGTGGGTTTTAAACTATGCTGTTCAAATGGGGGATAATTAAGGATATCAAAGTAAATGTCACTTGCTTTCCCATCACAGTGTTGGAAGCACCTGATTGTGCAAACACAATAGTCTATGGAACTGAGCTATATTTTCAAATTAATTAAATGAGATGTGTGTGCCTTCCAGATGAAGAATAAAGTAAAAATTGATTTTTTTTGCTTACTAAAACCCATTGAAAATTGATGGTACTCTCTCTGTTGATACAGTTTTTCATGTCACACATTAAGAGATGGAGGTACATTGCTCCAATTTACCTCAGCACAAAGTTTGCCCTACTTAGTCATTTTCTTTCTTTAATAAGGGCAAGAAGACTGTTTGTAGTTATGGATATATTCCTTGGGGAACTAAATTCAACATCGGTAAAAAAAATTTGGCTGTTTACATGATTGTATTTTTCTGAAATGCTCCCCTTCACTCAAGGAGTTCATGTTATTCCTCAGGTTTGCTAGGAACAACCAAAGGTGTAAAGATGATAAGTAAACAAGTCTGTCTACTTTGTGACAGAAATCAAGATCCCAGTAAGTAAAAAGGGTGGAAGTCAGTCACAATAAACTTGTTCCTTAGTGCCCACTCTTCAGACATCTTTACAGCAAGAGAGGAAAAGACTGTTACTGGAAAAGGCCAAAAGACTTAAATTCTCATTTGGCCTCTGCTACCAGAGGCAATGCTGGCATCAGAGGCAAGCGCCAGAAATGTGTCTGTGGCAAGGCACATTCGGTTTGAAGTGCAGGGAAGCAGGAGAGACCTTAAGCCCTGGGACCCAAGGTAGGAGAAAAGAAGCCTATTTTATATAGCTTCCTTTTTAAACTAATTGTTCTTGCTTACTCAGATGCCAAACTTGGTTGTTTCTATTTGAACAAGGAGTACAAATACTATAGTGCCTTGGTACAAGGCCCTAGGGGCCCTGCCATAGTTATGGCTCTATCAACAAGTCACCTAACCATTCTTTTCCTCAGTTTCCTCCCATGTAAAATGAGGAGATGATGCTAGATGACCTATAATGCCCCTTTCAATTCTAAATCTATTGTGAACTTAAGTGACTTTTAAAATGATTTTAAGATATTCATTTTCACCTCTTCCAACCCCCCCCTTTATTTCTCTCCCCCTCCTGCTCTATCACCATTTGTCCTCACTTCTCATGTCTCAATTATCAGTTCAGTGTAACAAATTTTAATTGTCTACTATGTGCAAGATACTATGGTGGGGTTGGGAATATAAAGAGAGAGAGAGAGGGGAAAAAAAAAAGAAGGCTTTTCCTGCCCTCCTATACCTTTATCTGCAAATCTGGCATCAATTCAATTCGGCATTTATAAAGAGCCTATTATATGGACAGTACTGGTGATACAAAGAAAAAACACTCTACTAGGATGTTAAAACTAGGATATACACATGAATAAATAAGTAGAAGGTAAGTTAAAAAGAGAAAAAAGAACCAACAGGTGAAGTGGGAAGTGGGAAAAGGGAATCAGGGGATACTTCCTGGAAGAAGTGGTATCTGAACTGAATCTTGAAGCAACCTAAGAGTTTCGAGACAGTGTTTGCCAGGCATGCAACATGTCTTGTGGAAAAGCAAGTAGATGGGAGAGGAGTTGGTTTGTTTTGTTTTGTTTTGAATCAAAACTAAATTTGTTTCCTTGCAACTTCTACACTCTTCTCCTAGTTGTGTCCTCTAAGGCCAAGCAGAACAAATCTATTTTCTCTTCTACACAATATTGTTGTTCAGTCACTTTTCAGTTGTGTCTGAGTCTTTGTGAACCCATTTGGGGTTTACTTGGTGATTTGCCAGTTCTTTCTCTAACTCATTTTATAAATGAGAAAACTGAGGCAAACAGGGTTAAGTGACTTGCCCAGGGTGACACAGCTAGTAAGGATCTGAGGCCAGATTTGAACTCGGGAAGATGAGTCTTCCTGATTCCAGGTTTGGCACTCCCTCCGCTGTGCTGGCTGCCCCTTCTCCACAATGGCCTTTCAAATACTTGAAAACAGCTATATTGTCCTACCTTAATCTTCTCTTCTCTTCAACTTTTCCCTTTCCTTTAGTCTAGCCACCTGTGTTATGATTCATCTAATCACCTTCCTCAGGACACCCTCTAGTCGTTGTTTACTACTACTACCACCACCACCACTACTACTACCACTACCATTCATATGATGTTTTAAGATTTGAAAAGTTCTTTATATAGATTACCTCACAACAACCCTGTAAAGTTACTACAGGTATATTCATTTCCATTTAATAGATGAAATTTAGACTCATATTATATAACTTGCTTATGATTGTGCTACTAGATAGTATAAAAGGCAGAATCTGAACCCAGGTCTCTCCTGAGATCAAATCTAGTTTTCACTATAAGAGTCATAGTGCCCGTAGTACTATAGAAATGGTCTGAGCTAGGATTATTACTTTCCTATTCCTGACCTCTATGTTTCTCTTAAAGTACCTTTCTTTTGCATTGGCTCTTTTAACTATCATATCACACTTTTTACTCATCTGGAACTTGTAGTCCACTAAAACTCCCAGATATTTTTAATACCAACTGCTCTCTAGCTACCCCTCAGATATCTCGTAATTCCGAAATCACTTTTTTTTAAGTATCCAGAGACAAGACTTCATATTTATTCCTATTAAATTTCATTGTGTTACATTGTCCTGTATCCATATCTTTCTGGTTCCTGACTAGCATTCAAAGACTTAACTATCCCTCCTACCTTTGATTTATCTACACATCTGGCATCAATTCAATTTGACATTTATTAAGAGCCTATTTCATGGACAGTACTGGTGATACCAAAAAAAAAAAAGTAATTCCTGGACTCAAGAAACATGTATTCTACCTGAATGTCTTTCTCCAAGTCACTGATAATGGTGTCAAAGAGTGCTGAGCAAGGCACAAATCCCTGGAAAACTCCACTAGAGGCTTTCTTCCAAGTTAACATCAAGCCATTAATAATTACTCTTTAACAATGGCCAGTTAATCAATTCAGAATCTATCTAATGCTGTAGTTAATTTGTGGGCTTCTTTTCTACATGAACTGCACGATGTTGTTGTTGTTGAGTCGTTTCAGTTGTGTCTGACTGTTCATTACCCTTTTGGGGGTTTTCTTGGCAAAGATGCTGAAGTGGTTTGCCATTTCCTTCTCCAGCTTATTTTACAGATGAGGAAACTGAGGTAAATAGTGAAGTGATTTACCCAGGGTCAAACAGCTAATAAGTGTCTGAGGGCCAGATTTGAATTCAGGAAGATGAGTCTTCCTGACTCCAGGCCTGGGGTTGTACCCAGTGTACCACCCAAATGCCCTGAATAGCATGGTAGGCTTTATCAAATGCTTTACTAAAATCAAGGTTAACTATACCTAAAATAGTGATGTCAAACTCAAATAGAAAATGAGAAACTAAACAGTACATTAAGATCTCTGCAGGCTGCATATTGACTTAGAAAAACATATATTAGTATTATTTATGTTCTATCATATTTTTACTTATTTTGTTAGATATTTCCCAGATGCACTTAAACCTGGTTGAGTCACATCTGACCTATAGCATTCCCCTAATCTAAGAGTCTAGTAATGCTTTCCAAAAAGGTAATGAACTTACAACAGCATGACCCATTCCTGATGAAACTATACTGGTTCTTTGTCATTTGCACTTCTTTTTCTAAATGTTAACAAACCTTTCTTTTCATAATACATTCTAGAGTTTTGCATCAGTAATCAAAGCCAAGCTAATTGATCCATAATTTCTTGAATACGTTCTTTTACCTTTTTTGAAAATAGATACATTTGTCCCCTTCTAGTTCTATAGTACCACTCCGTTTTCAAATGCAATGATGAATTCTCCTGATGCCATGCCCACTAAGTGTTCATCAGATTTAGACATAGAAAGGAGTGTATATGTCACAAAGGCCAAACCTTTCTTTTTTTTTCTAAAAGAAAATTGAAGCCCAGAATGAGTAAGTAACATCTGAGGTCACACAGGTAGTAATACGTAGCTGAGCTGGGGATTTCAAAGCCTTCATAAGATAAAGATGAAAATGAAGATGTGTTTTCAGTGATAAAAATATCTGGGTGCCATAAGTAAAATAGTTTTGGGTCCACTAAGTACCACTTACTTCCCAGTTAATCATAGTGTATATTGTGTATGTATGTTTATGTGTGTTTGTGTGTACTACTTAAATATACATTCAATGTGCAATCCATTCAATATAGTTCAATACATTCAATGTTCCTGGATTAATTTCTCATCATAAAAACTATCCAACAAATGTTACTTCTATTCAATTCAATGCATTTGATTGAAAGTGCCTGTAACTATTTTAGCTGAAACCCAAGGCACTTCTACTCTACAAAAAGAAAGAGAACAGATGTGAGACTTATAAGATGTGATCTTTATTGCATTTGCTTGCCAAGTACACTGAATAAAAACTTTCCCCCCGGTATAAATCTGTTAATCACTCTCTCATACCTAGTCAGCACTTTCCAATCTGTTTCCCAACAGGGAAATCCTTCTCTACATTTCTCAGTTCTGGCATATAAAGTGGCCAAAGGGCAAGAGTCCTACTGCACCCAAGATTTGTAGAGAGTGCCTTTCTTTCTTTTGATCCTTAATGTAATCTTTTTTTGATGCTAAATGTAATCTTTTTTTTTTGTTCCATAGCAAAGAACTTAGTACTACTTACAGGCTTCCTAAATATCATTTACTGAATTAGACCTTGGCTATGTCTACACATCTGAAATGTGGGAGACAAGAATTCATAAAATTCAACAACAGCACCACTCCCTGCACCCAAGTTTACTGCCTCATGTTCTTGTCATATTACACAACCATAGGCTCATTTTTGGCTTGGCTTCTAGATTGCCCCAATTTTTCATTTAATTTTGTATGCATGTCTAGGAGAAAGTTCTGCTCAGGAAATTGACGTTCCTTTTCTTATATGACTAATGGTGTAAAATGCACGTGTGTGTATAGTGATATAAGGCTGAAAAAGCCATGGTTACTTCTGATATGGAGAGAGTAGGGCGGGAGCTGGTGGGGAGAGGTGTGGAACCAGGTTTACTTAGTCAAATTTAGCTCAACAATTCTACATTAGATCTTAGCTATAAATCCAAAAGAGCCATTCAGTTCAATTAAGCATTTACTGAGCACTTACTGTTTATGGGCATATGCTAGGTGCTCCAAATATAAAATAAAACATATCCCCTGACTTTACAGTTCATTAGAGGAGTAGTGACATACATGCCTAATTTCAGTACAGAATATAGTGAGATAAGATCAAAAGAGAGATCTAAACAATATATTGCCAGAAATTTGAGAGAGGGAAAGGATGAAGAAAAACTTCCTGAAGAAGGCAGCACCTGATTAAGGCCTTAAAATGAGAGAAGAATTTCAGCAGTTAGAGAGATATAGAGAGGACTCATACTGGGCATAGGGAATGACCTGTTTGAATGCAAGGTCGTGGCAAGAGCAGATCAGAAAATGGGTAAGTAGTCCAGTATGGCACATGAAAGCAATGATTGTGAAATCAGTCTAAAACTGTCGACAAGAATGGAAATGTGAAAGGCCTTAAATGCTGAAGCAAGGATTCCGTAATTTATCCTCTGGAATGTAGATTTTTGAAGATTCGTTAATTTGGAAATGATGCAATCAAACCTGTAGATTCATATTTTGGTGGGCATGTGGAATATGGATTAGAAATTGTCCACTAGCAACGGAGAAGCATTAGCAAACTTTGACAACTGATAATAATAATAACCATATAATGATAATAGCAGTAACAGATGGCATTTTTACAGTACTTTAAAGTTTTCAAAATGCTGTCCATATCTCATGATAACACCTTTAAGATAAGTGCCACCAGCATGACTAGCCCTCTTTTACAAATGAAGAAAACAAGATGTGCTGAGTGATGTAAAGCAAAGAATAAAAAATTACTTTGAAGCTTAAAGCCTAAGTGAGTGGAAATACAGCAGTGCATCAATAGAAAGAGGAAAGTTGTGAGTAGGGAAAAGTGATGAGTTCATTTGGGAACATGTTGATCTGGGATATGAGCAAGTATCCAAATGGAAGCCTCCAGCAGGCAACTGGAAATATAGATTTAAAGCAAAGGAAAATATGTTGGGATAGGTATAAAGATTTAGAAATCACCTCTACAGAGGGAATGGTTGATGCAATAGGAGTCTCTAGGGGAGAAGATGAAAAGAGAGAAGAGAAATGAGATCAAAGACTTGGGTGATGCCACTTTTGGGGATAGGAGGAAGATGAACCAGGAAGGGATACAGAGACAGGGTACTCAGACAGGCAGGAAGAGGACAAGGGTAGAGTTACCTTACAGAAACCAAGAGAGCAAGATAAAAAGGACAGTAAACAGAATCTAGAGCTGCCAAAAGTTCAAAGAGAATGAGTACTGAGAAAAAGCCATTGGGTTTGGCAATTAAAAGGCTATTGGTAATTTATTTTTTGACAAACTGCAGCATTTGGCACTCCAAGAAAGAAGCCAGATCAGAAGCCAGATTGCAATGGATTTCAGAGTGAGTAGTAAGGAGGTTTAGAAGTGAAGAGAAATGAAGTGATAGCTTGAAGGAAGAGATGTGATTAAGGGAAAGTTGTTTTGTTTTGTTTTTAGAATGAGAGACTTGAGCAGATTTGTATGTAGGGTAAAAGGAGTCAGTAAAGAGTAGGATGCTGAAGAAGCAGGGGTGTTCTCTGAAAACAAGGTCCAAAACAAGTGTGAGGGGTTAAGATAAAAATCAAAATAGAGAGGTTAGCCTTGTCAATAGAAATCATTACTCTTTAGAAATAATATGAGTTGCATTTGAATCTACTGCTGCCATAGGTGAATTTAGCAATGTTTTATTCAATTCAACCAACTTTTATTGAACATTTGTTAATGTACCAGGTTCTTTTTTAGTTTCCAAAGGGTACATGGCCTTATGGGTTTAATATCCATTCTACAATTCTGTATTGTTAATAGAAATTATGTCTAGATACGAAAAGTGTAGTAAAGTTTTGAGGCATGTATTCAGATAATTCAAACAAAAACAAATAGCACCAGAGACACATCTCTGGTCGACATTTTCCCATATGATTACAGTGCCTCAATTTATTTTACATGTTTTTATTTCACATGTATCAATTACATGTATTTTACATGTATTTATTTTTCATATACTCAGACCATTTGGCAAAACCAAAAGGATAGCTATTATTTGTGTCCAATCAGTATAATTGGTATTCATTTTAATTGGTGATCTAATTAATTAAAGAACTCATCTTAAAATTCAAAATTTGTTCATCCGGATTGTCCATATTCCATTATTTTTATTATTATGTATGTAACCAAATACAGGAGAAAAAACTTCATGAGAGCCAGCTACCATCTTGAACTTGAATAGTAGTCCAGTTTATAGAAGCTTTATGCATACATATGGAGTACTTTTTGAAATGTTCATGCCTTGGGGTATTTTTGTGATAAATGAAGTCAGCTAACTCCTTGCAGTTAATTATAGAAACTAAACTGGAAACTTAAAAGTTACAGTTGCCATAGTAACTTTCACTCAGTTACATTTAATGTTTGGTGCATATTCAAGTATACATGCAACTGTAAAAATAATTATTCCTACTACTATTATAGGGTTAGTATCGTGAAAGGATATTTTTTTCTGGTTCTGTCCATTTAATGTAATTGTAATATGCAGTTGGCTTGAAAAATCAGCATGACCTATATTGTTCAGTATAGATTTAAGGTATTATCTAAGGTATTGAATCCATAGTTTTATCAGCAATCCATTTTATGATGATAGGCAAAAGCATCCACTCTGCATTGCAGATCTATGTGTACTGTTAGGAGACTAGATGTTGTTAAACATATAAACAATCTACTTCTGGCTGATGATTCTTTAATAGATCTCTGATAACATTGATATGTACGTTCTCTTCCAACAATACCAGTAACACCCCATTCTTACTGGCCCATCCTTTGTAAATCTTGTTGGGATCTTCCCATAAATCAACCCACAGGTGAACCACCTAGTCTCCTGGATCCTGGAAGCCTTCCTCTAATTCTCTTGGCATCACATGGATAATAGTGATACCTACTGACTGTCTATCAATTATTCCTTATTCTCATTATCTAACCATCTTGTCTTTATTTGTCCAGGCAACTATCTCCCTAATAACATCCTTTATACAGCTTCCCCTACCCAATTCTACATTTGTTATATATGGCATCCTGTTCACACCCACCATATGTGTTTCTATTATCTTTTGGGTGAGCCTCAACCTAATTCTTTGGAGATTGTAGCATCCCATTTCTCACAGTTATGGAGCATCATTGTAATAATTGTGTGCGTGTGCGTGTGCGTGTGCGTGTGCGTGTGTGTGTGTATGTGTGAATCAGCCTCACTTTCATTAGGGAATCTCTCCTCAATGTGGATGTCTTCTCTAATAGAAAAGAGTTAATGTGGCATTACATTGCAGTGAGTGACTATCTTTCGACAGACAAGTAGCCTAAGACAATTGAAAAGAAAAGAATGCATCTTCTGTTCTCAGCAAGGGTGTGTCAATTATAAAGCAATCTTGTACCATAGGTAAATTTTTCTGTCAGCTCTGATAGGCAGATAGAAATAACCTCAATTTCCTTATCTGTCAGTTCAGTGGGTTAGAATCAAAGCCTAGTTAAGGAAAGTCTATGATTCCTTGAGAGCAAAGAACTTGTCTTAGATGAGTGAAACAGAAAAGGTGATACAGTTCCATAGAACTTAATGGATTTCTTCATTCATATGTTTTCTTCCATGTTAGTTCAACATTAAATAATGTGATTTTTTAGTATATTAGAAATCAAGAATCTCAGAATGCAATTAATATTGAAAAGTGTTCTGGATGAGCAGGTGAGCAGGTGTGGTATTTTTTAGTGGTGCCACCAACAGCAAAGCAGAAAGTCCCTGCCTTTGTTCCCTTTCATCATCAGTGGCATTGGGGACCCAGAAAAAAGAGAGTTAGGTTGGTGGCTTCATTCTTATAGTATCACAGAATCTGAAAGGATTTTAGAGGCCATACAATCCAACCCCTAGTTCTACAAGAACAAGGTAGCCTTCTAGCCTTTGCTTATAGACTTCCAGCGATGGGAAACCTGCCTCCTCCACAGGCAGCCAGCTCTAGTTTTGAGAACTCAAATTCTTAGGAAGTTTTTCCTTATATTAAACCTAAATTGTTATCTTTGAAATTTCTACCAATTACTTCTGAGTTCTGCCCTCTAAGACTGAGAAGGAAAAGTGTTTCCTCTTTCACACGTTAGCTCTTTAATGTTTGAAGACAGATATCGTGTTCACAAATAAAAGGGGGTACCCTTCCTCAATCAGGAGAAAAACCTGGGGACTGGCCAACCTGCCACAAGATTTTATCTCAGAATCCTCAGTCATTTTCATTGTCATTTCATCATCATCATCATTGTCAAGAGATCTGAAAAGACTAGTCTTTTCCATGAGCGACTTTCTTGGGGTTGACAAGCAGCAGTGCGGAATTTCATTTCAAAATACTGGTGTCTTTGTGTCTTTCCCACAAAGTTCACCATTAAATGGCCACTAATTAACATCCTTTCTTACTAGATCTGCAAAAAGGGTACTCAGGGCAGGTTTCTAGTCTATGTAACAGCAGTCTATTTTTTTTTTCTAGCCTACATCAAAGTGATGGTGGTCCAGTACTTATCAAAGGATTAAGTTTTCATACAGATATGAACCAGAAATCTAACTGACACCACTCTTAAAAGGAGAAAAATGTGAGTTCTTTTAAATGAAGAAAAGAAAGAGAAAAAAACTGTAGAGTTAAACAGCTGTGACTTTCGTACAATTTTCCCCCATGTGAAATTATGTCTGCTGGCATAGATTTGGGTTTTAATGGCAGTTACACAATTTGCTTAACTAGCTAGGCCAGAAGACACAATTTCGTGGGACAGCTTTCATGCAAAGCTGTCTCCTCTGGCATAGACAGGGAAGTAAACCATATAACTACAGTTAAAATTATAGTGAGTACTGGCAGATGTGATTTTCATGTAAAGATCTGGAGATTTTTCTTTTCATGTGATACCACATCTGCTACTATAAAATGTTACTCATATGCAGTTCTAGGAAGGAATGAAAAAATACTACATATTGGAATGTTAACGTGAAATATAAAAAACAAAAATAAAAAAACAAAGCATACTTACGCTACACTCAATATGGTGAATGTTCTCCAGTCATGGTGTAGTAGGTCTGAAACCTAAGATATTTCTGAATTGTATGAGTTCAATATACCATCCACAAGCATGAACACAGTATGTTTCTTTCCTCCATGCCTCAAAAGCCCCTTCAAATAGTTTCTGTAATCTTCCAAGAAAATAATATCTATTCTTCCCATGCGATAAAGCAAACAGTGTCAGCAGCATAAACCAAAAATATTTCCAGTTTAAAACAGGCAGACAGATCTGAATTGTCTTTTTGACCTTAACTGGTTTGTTATTAGAGAATGTCTGTTTCCCTTCCAACTCAGAAGCTCATTTTTCAGCTCTTCGGAATTTTTTCTTCAGCCTTCAATAAAGAGCAATCTTTGGGAGCTTATTAACACAGAACAAAACAAACAAAAAAAAGAAAGAAAGAAACTTGTTCCCTTTAATAGGTTAAACTAATGCAAATAATAGCTGAATTTTAATGCCTCAAGTCTTACAAAGCAATTTATATAAATTATCTCATTTGATCCTGAGGACAATCCTGTAAGGTAAATAGTGCAGGTATTGTTATTTAATGTGAGTTAATTAGAATCATTAACAAATAAATCACTTAGTAGCTTTCTAAACTTAAATGAGCTCTCAAGCTCTGATAAATAGAGAGGTCAGATGTAAGACAGAGGAACGTGGACTGAACTGACCCTTCTGCGCTTCCTGCTCTCCTGTTAACTGTCCTGCTGGTTTGAAAAAAGAGAGAGAAGGTAAATCTGAGATAATGCTGCTGTCTTACTAGATTCCTTTTTTCTATTGTGGTTATAGTCAAGTACACATTCAACAAGGGTATCTTTTTTTGATGAGTACAGGTATTTCCAAAATTCTCTAAATAAATGAAAAGAGAATTGCCCTGGAAAGGAGCTGAGGCATGGTGGTGGTGGTCATAATGGAGGAAGAGGAGGAGAAGGAGGAAGAAGAAGAGGAGGAGGGTTGTTTGCAGTATGATTTCTGCTCATAGCTACAACCAAATGATTAGAGGTCACCTGCTAGGTAGTGCACAGAGTAGCCACACATTTTGTTCTTCATACCTCAGTGTTAGAACTGTTCAGTCATTTTCAGTGGTATCTGACGCTTTATGATGCCATTTGGGGTTTTCTCAGCAAAGGTACTGGAGTGGTTTGCCTTTTCCTTCTCCAGCTCATTTTACAGATGAGAAAACTGAGGCAGACAGGGTTAAATGGCTTGCTCAGGGTAACACAGCTAGTAAGGGTCTGAGGCCAGATTTGAACTCAAGGAGATAAGTGTTCTTGCCTTCAGGTCCACTACTCTTTCCACCATGCCACCAAGCTGACTAAACCATTAAATATCCTTAACCTGCTTTTATTGTTGCTTATTCGAAAGAGTTGATTTCATTTTAGAACAACACAGAAAAGTCAATTATTTTTCCAATTGTCTTTCTCCTCCAGGCTGCCATAGACCATTGTCACAGCTTACGGAGAATTACTTTAAGTCTCATAGATTGTTGATATTTGATCATTTGTAACCATTGCTTTCTTATCTAATCCCCTTAGCATAAATGTCTAAACTGGCTATTATATTATCTTTCTCACACTCCAAATCAGCCTTTTCCTTTCTTTATCTGTAGACTTTTTCCCAGTGGCAGAAAGAGAAGAAAACAAACCTTGACCACATCTCCCATGACTGATTTTCAGTCTGAAGGCTTTTTCTACTTTTTACCCTTAAAAACTGGAATTTCTCCCATCCTTTCAAAAAAATTGGTTTTACCTACTGCTGGGGTGGGGTGGGGGGAAGGGGGTTCTACAACTCCTGAAAGCTCAAGGTTACATTAAATTAAATTCTCAAACAACGAGGGTGGGGTGCTGGTGGAAGGGAGAGAGAGGAGAGAGAGAGAGAGAAAGAGAGAGAGAAAGAGAGAGAGAGAGAGAGAGAGAGAGAAAGAATGAGTAGTTGTGGGTGGTTGTTTGTATTTGGTTTCATCCTAAAAGAACTTTCACATTTGCAAATTGACAAGTCAATTTGATTTTATAAAGAATATTTGTAAACATACAGAACTATTTACATACTTGCTAATAAATTACTTCCTTCAGTCTTTATCTACAAAATTGATGTTATACTATATTTCCAGAATATATCATATGACCTCAGAAATTAAATATGCCTCAATGAAATGACCTCGGTCAGGGAGACTCTGGGTTCACAGTCTTTCTCAGGTACTAGGCTGAGTGACCCCAGGCATGTCACTTAATTTCCCAGTGCCTAGGCTTCTTTATCTGTAAACAAGTAGAAAACAAGTAATACGGAGCCTAGAAGAGATTTATTAGGCTACAATCAATCTATACACACACACACACACACACACACACACACAGAATCACTACATGTTGAAAAAGAAAAATGAAATTAAGAGTAGATTATTCTTTGTTTTTAAGCACTTTTGTAAATCTAATAAATTATATTTAATCATTAGTCAGAGGTTATAAAACAGCACACACACACACACACACACACACACACACACACACACACATTTGCATTGCTGGCATTGCTTCTTCACCCAAAAAGAAAGCAAAACCCTTTTTTGTTTGTTTCAGAGTCCATGACAAACATGTTGTCATGTTAAATTTCTCATGTCCAGTTTTTTTAAAGGAGGTGTGTTTCATAGATCAGTATTATAACCTCCTTAAGCTTAAGAGTAGGAGTCTTCATTTTTATACTAGCATAGTAATTAAGTTAAAATAAAATTATGCTAACTTCTTATATGAGTCAGCTGGATGTTACAGTAAATAGAATACTGGGCTTATAATCAGGGAAAATTCATCTTCCTGAGCTCAAATCCAGCCTGTGTGATTCTGGGCAAGTCATTTAACCCTGTTTGCCTCAGTTTCCTCATCTGTAAATGAGCTGGAGAAGAAAACAGCAAACCACTCCAGTATCTGCCTAGAAAACCCCAAATGGATCATGAAGAATCCAACATAACCGAAAGGAATGAACAACTTCCATAGACCAGTGGTCTATAAGATAGACCACTGGATTAGATGATCTTTAAGGATCCTTTAGTTCTGATGTTCTGTGATTATTTGAAAGCAAAACATTTGCTGTTTACTATATTTAGCATTTTTCTGTATATTAGGCTACTTTGTGAACCTCTTTGTTGCTATATACTGTCTCATCTGGAATTTAAGACCTCTTCATCTTTAGACTCCTACCTTGTTTGATATAGGATACCACACCACTACTCTTTCCCCTTTTAAATTTCGTGTCAAAAATCCTATCATATGGGATCTAGAGAAATAAAACAACCTAAAAGAAAGGCCTGTCTTATACTAAGATAACTTGAACAGAGGTTTATAGACATCAAACGGAGGCTCTAATTGTCATTAAAGACATAAAAGGTCTGGTTAATAAAGAGTTCCAGAGTCACAGTTAAGGAGCTATATTTTAATCTGCTGTCTAAACTGAGTAAGTTTGAGTGGGAAATTGCTTTCCATTTGTCATTATTAGAAAGTGACAGTGTTACACCCTCCTTTATTACAAGTGTTTAACAGATGACTTCATTTTTAACTAGATGAAATCATATTATAATAAATTCACTTAATTGTATAATAAAGATGGATAAATCTTTTTAACAAAAAAAAGTTTGGTTATCAACCTCAACATGTGCAAATCCATTCCAGCATGATTGGATGGACTTTAAAACTATCAAGACATCGCATCCTGTTCTTTCTTTGAGAGAGTTAGTCTATCTAACAGAAATCAAAAGAAAGAATATTTGCTCAAATAAACCAGCAAGATTACTTCAGATTTAATTTAGTTCCTAAGAACATC
Organism: Phalanger gymnotis; assembly: GCA_028646595.1. Lineage (NCBI taxonomy): Eukaryota > Metazoa > Chordata > Mammalia > Diprotodontia > Phalangeridae > Phalanger > Phalanger gymnotis. The sequence continues at coordinate 125,070,017 of CM053623.1, read as the reverse complement.
TCGTCATTAGGTGTCTGGTTTCTGAAGGCTCCATTAAGCACTATTTGCCACTTTCAGCATGATAGAAGGTTCTAGTTCGAATTGCCCAGTGATAGGAACATTAATATACATAAACTGGAGAAGTTTTTATTCTCCCACTTTTATTTTCTACAGTTTTGAGCTTCTGAATGTGGGTATGTTTTTAGATTAATAAAAATCAGTTAAAATATTTAGCAACTAACTCCTTCATTAACCTTGGAAAATTGAGTATCCCTCCCAGACCATAATGGCAACAGAGCTGCCAACTTGACTGCTCTAATATCTGTGTAAACCAGCACTAGACAAACCTTGAAATTAGATTGGATAGTTATCAGAAGTCTAGGTGCTCCTAGCAAGACCTGAGTTTGCACCTGTTCCTCTCACCTAACCGTTTTTATTCACTTACAGCTTCCCTCTTATCTGTAAAAGCTAAAATAAAATGGCTGACGTCATTGTTGCTAAAGGTATTGCTACTCTAAGGCCTCTGTATTTGGGGAGGGCCAGGCCCTCAGAGTTTAAAGGTAGGACTAGGTTTGTCCAGAGAAGATGGGAAGTTACAGCTGGGACTGGTTCTTTAATATTGTCAGTGATTGGCAGTATCAGAACTAGGATTAGAACCTACAGTCTCCTGGTTTGTCTGTGTTATACTACCTGCTTTTTTAATGCACAAAGTTCTAAAGAAAAACAACCTGCTGGAGGCAACCAATGGGCAAATTCTGTCACTTTCCTCTGCTTTTCTGCTCAATCTTTTCTCTCAAATTCCCCTATCCTGCCTCAGTCTGTTCCTTCATTGTCCTCTTGATAGCCAACAGTCATCTTCTAAAAAGCAAAGAGTTTGAACCTGTACCAAGCTTCAGTGAACCCTCTCAGTTTTTTACCCCTCTGTCAGAAGCACAGGAAAGTATTATACAGGATCTAGGCTGAGCTTTTTTTTTTTTTTTTAATAGGCCTCTTTTATTTCATACTTGCTCCATCCTCTGTTCTGGATCCCTACTAAATCAGAAATGTTCCCTCCAGCTTATGTTTTGCCCTGCCCTTGGCAGTCACATTGGATAACTCTAAGTAGTCCAGGGAATCTTTTTTGGTCTCAAGATGGAATTCTCCTATCTCTGAAGACAGAATTGGATTTTCATTAGGAGAACTGGACCTATACTAAATGGCAGTTACCACCACAATTCTATTTTCTCTCCCTATTTTCTTTATCCCTCAAATTCCCACACTATCCTTCTGTCTTTAACTGCCTTTCCCCATGAAAATTCCTATAGAGTGATAGTTCTTTCTCTCCTGAATGTTATTTCTATGTTATTCCCAGGATCCAGCATGGTCTTGGTAATCTTTAAACTCTGCCTGGAACTTAAGGGCAGCTGAGGATTAACAGATCTAACAATGCAGGAAGCTGCCTAACAATGCAGGAAATGGCCAAAAGGGAAGCTATCTGATTTTATCGTTCAATCCTTTCAGTTGTATCTGACTCTTCATAAGTTTGGGGTTTTCTTGGCAAAGATACTGGAGTAGTTTGCCATTTCCTTCTCCACCTCATTTTACAGATGAAGAAACTGAGGCAAACAGACTTAAATGACCTGCCCGGGGTCACACAGTTAGTAAATGTCTGAGGCCAGGTTTGAACTTAGGAAGATGAGTCCTCCTGACTTCATGCCCAGCACTATACTGTGCCCCCTAGTTGCCCAAGCTGTCTAATTAGTGTCTATCAACATCCTAACAGGTAATCAAACAAATTGATTTTGCCTTCTTCTTTTATATGTACACACACACACACACACACACACACACATATACATACACATCTATATATATACATGTGTGTGTGTATATATTTCCAAGTATAGATGTCACATAAACAATTTGAAGGGCTCCTTAAAGTGATGTACGGGAGTGACTGGATTCATTAGCAGTCTTAAATTTAATGCTCACTAAAAAAGACCTATACAAATATAGTTCATTACCTTTACTAAGCCAGGTGGCTTAAAGCTAAACTAATATTGTAAATATTATACTTCTAGAATACATCATATGACCTCAATAATTAAGGCTCAATGAAATGAACTCAGAATCAGGAAAACCTGGGTTCAGATTTTTCTTCAGACATTAGGCAGAATGACCCTAGGCAAGTCACTTAATTTTCCTATGGCTCAGTTTTTTTATCTATAAACTGAATAAGTTTATTCAGTGACTTTCTAAGGTCCCTTCTGGCCCTAAATCTGTGATCTTATTTTATATTTGCATCAGTGTTGCTATACATACAAATTATATGTATATACAGGCATGTTGCTTTAGATATGTACATATATAATAGCCATATAAATCCATATGGAATTGATTGGAATCCAATGGAATTAAATAATTTTGTCATTTCATAGCTTGATGCCTTTGTTCTTTGCTAGCATTTACATGGCACTCTTTAAAGTTTGCTAAGGACTTTACAAATATAATCTCATATTATCCTCACCAAAACCCTGGGGAATAGGTACTATTATTACCCCCATTTACAGATGAGGAAATTGGGGAAGCCAGATGTTATGAGACTTGCCTAGAACCACACTTCTAGGAAGTATTTGAGGCCTGATTTGAGCTTAGGTCTTCCAAACCTGGCTGAGATGTTTCTTTGTGGGAATGATAAGGTCTATATACTAAGTGTCCAGTTACAAGCATAAATTGTTCTACCAAACATAACTATAGAATAGTGAAATCTCTATTTCTCAAGGTTATCTTAAGGTAAGTGAGTTTGTCCTATCCCCAGTTACCAATCAATTAAGTAGCATTTACTGAGTATTATACCCCAGATAGTGTACTAAATGCTGGGGAGGAAAGGAAAGGAGATAAGAGAAGAGAGAAGGGAAGGTTGGGGTAGGGTGTGGAGGGGAGGAAGTTTCCCTATTCTCAAAGACATTAGCATTATAAAAGCCTTTCTACTAGAGTTTCCTAGACAGTGAAAGGCACAATTGATAAAGCTATGCTGATTATATGCTGTTTCTGATTCAGAGAGCTCTGGGGCTTGAAAAAACAAACAAATAAACAAACAAAAACTTCGGCCTAGACCCAGGGCAGCAGACAAGCTAGCAGAAAAGCCACTAAGCAACAGAAAAGGCATCCACCTCCTCCTACTACCATAGCCTTTTTTCTACAAAGAGGACAACTTTCCCATTTGCTTAATGTGACAGAAAGACATCCCATGTCCATAAATGCTTTCACTAATGAATTCAGTATATGTGTCTTCAATACCTCCTATGTGGAAGGCACTATGCTAGGACCTGGGACTAGGAAGATGAGTAAGGCACGATCTCTGCTCTCAAAGCATTAATGTTCCCAGGGGCAATGGAGTGGAACAAAAAAAATGGGATATAAATGAAAGTGAAGTGAATGAGAGAAATCTAGCAAAGAGCTGTGGGGACTTTGATGACAGAGAGATCACCTTTATTGGATACAGGAGTGGTGTGAGAAGGCATCACAGACAATGTGGCATGTGACTGGCATTGAAGCAAGGCTGGGATTTTTATAGCTATGAACAAAAAGAATTCCACTCAAAGTGTGGAAGATGTTCCAAGTATAGTCCTAGAGATGGGAGAAGGTAGAAAAAGAACAGGAATTAAAAAGGCATTCATTTTGTCAGGTTCATAGACTGCATGAAGGAGAATAGTATGAGATAAAAGTGGAAAAGTAGGTAGTACAGGGGCTTGAATGCCAAGGCTTGGAGTCTGTACTTTATTTTTTCAAAATGGGGAACCCAGAAATTTTTTGAGTGGAAGAGTGACTTGACCATAGAGATATAGCAATAAGATTACGCAGACAGTGGTACAAAGAACAGATTAGGGCTGTCCTAGATTGGAGACAGGAAGAAAGAACAGAAAGCTTCTATAATAGCATAGGGGAAAAGAGATGGGAGACCCCCAGTGACCAGGAATAACTGTAGTAGAAGTTGAATGTTCTCCCCTCCAATAAAAGGGGGGGCAGCTAGGGGGTACAGTGAGTAGAGCACTGGCCCTGGAGTGAGGAGGACCTGAGTTCAAATCCGGCCTCAGACACTTGACGCATGTACTAGCTGTGTGACCTTGGGCAAGTCACTTAACCCCAGTTGCCCTGCCAAAAAAAAAGTTGAATGGAGAACATGGATACCAGAAATGTTTTTTGAGCTGTTGAAAGGAAGTAGCAACTAATCAAATATTTTGATTCAGGGAGAGGAAAGAGTTAAAGATTAGGAACCTGGGAGCCTAGGAAAAAAATAGTACATCCATAGAAACAGAGAATTTAGGAGAGGTAGTTTGGGGAGGAATATAAGTTCATAAAATATATCCAACTCTTGAATTTTAAAGCCAATATAGCCTGTGCCACCAAGGAACAATTGCAGCAAGGAAAAACCTAAAATACATGTTCAGAGGTTCCATAAGATTCTGTCAGCAGACTTTTGGAAAATACCAGCTGAATAGTAATCATTACTCTTTCCTGGTTCAGTCCTGTCATCTGCATTAGCATCCCAAGGGAATCTGAAATGGCAGCAGGTGACCCTGGGGAGAGGCCAGTAGAGCTCGGTGGGAATCTTTACTCTTCCAGGGACATCTCTCTATGCTACTTTGTGCTCCTCCTTTCCAACACTGTAAGGTGTTGAGTGGATAACTATAGAAAGAAAGAAAAAATAACCTAAACTTTATATGTTGGAAGGGTCGGAGACCAGGAAGAGGGAAACTTCTTAATCATGCCATTAAATTATTTTGTTGAAAAAAAATCATGAGCAAAATAGCAGAAGCTCCACCAAAGCTTTCATTTTTAAGTGGTTTAAAAAAAATACCAGAGTAAATCATATGCCCGAAGTACTTTAAGCTTTCTACGTTGGCCCTGGTAGGCTTCATCAGCATTTTTCTCCCTTCCTTCTTTCCTTCCTTCACTGACTAAGGAGGTAGAGACAGTTCACTTTGTTTTTGTTTTTCCCTTGATTTGTGAGAAGCACAGCAGGCAGATAGCCAGTCTCAGAGACTGGGACATCTGGAACATCAGTGACCCTGGACTAATCACTTAACCTCCTAGTACCCTCCAGAAATTGCAGAATAATTGCTGATCTGCATTGGTGGAGGGATTTTACTCCTTAGGAATTCCTTAGACCAGTGAAAAGACAGATCTGGCACAAAAACCAAACTTGGTAGCTGGTGTTTCATTCTGGAGGCAGAAGCTCACTGACCCGAGAGCCCAGAATTATTGAGATCTGCATGTTTGCCAGTGTCCTATAGTTAGTATCATGATTTCACTTCCCAAAGGAGCCAAAAGGAGATTGATTGTTTAGGTTGGAAGAGTAGGGTAACCTCATACCCTGCATCTTTCCCCTCCCAGAGCAAGCAGGTCTTTCACCTACCTAGCCCAGTTTTGCCTCTGAACATGACCCCTGCCTGTGTCAGCAATGAAGAGCTCTCTAGTCCAGGCTTCTTCATCATCATCCCTTTAGCTTTATCTCTTAGCTACTACTTGCATATTTTTTCTCTTTATCACCAGGAAATCTCAAGGGATTCCATAAGCTTTTTTACCAAAATAGATAATAAAACAACCTAAATAACAATACTAATTAATAATAATACCTCACCCTGTAATGATCCAATAAGATTATGCCTCTGAAGATACCTTTGTGAAGTAATGACATACTGGATTAAAGTGACTAACCTCAAAATCAGAAAGGCATGAGTTCATATCCCACTTCTGACACATACTGGCTGTGGGATCCTGGAGAAAACACTTAACCTCTCATTGCCCCCAGGGCAGTTCTCTAAGAATATCAGTGATAGAATAGGTACCAGTATGAATTGGTAGAGAGAATTTCATTGCTGGGAGTCCCCAACAATCAATGAAATCACAAGTCTAATAAACAAATGTAAATGGTATATAGAAATATAAGGCAGGGACAAGGTCTTGACTGTGCTGTGTTTCTTGCCTAGTCTTCAGCTCTTTAAATAACGACAATAATACTAGCAATAATAATAATAGCTTGCATTTATGGGACACTTTGGAGTTTGCAAAGCATTTAACAGATATTCTCATTTAATCCTCATGATGACCCTGGGAGGTAGGTGCTACTATTATTTCCATTTCATAGAAGAAGAAAAAAAAAACTGTGTCAGATAGAAGTCAAGTGACTTATCCAGGGTCATATGGTTAATAAGTGTCCGAAGCTATGTTTGAGCTCAGGTCTTCTTGACCTCATGTGCGGCTCTCTAGCCTCTATATTAACTAGCTATACAACATTTGGGATCATAGATAGGATTTAAACATAAAAAGGACCTCAATCCTATTTTAAGGTTGTGACTTGTTCAGGTTATCCAAACCAGGTGCCCCAGTCAGACTCCACATTCAGAGTTTTTCTCACTATATAAGCTTGCTTTTTAATAAAAGTTGAATCAAACTACAATTCATTGATTTGTCCTGCATATTCATAAGTCCCCTGAACTGTTTGCCTAAGGTCTGCATCCAGGGTCCAACTTCATCAGTGTGACTTAATATACTTAGGAGTAGACCTGTCTTGACAGCCCAGGAAATACACCAGTGGAAAGTCCCACACGCTAAGCCTCCCACACATCTCAGGACTTTTTCCTGAGCTGGCAATCAAAATAAGTTAGGATATTGTGGCCACATATGGTTCCCACAAGAACATAATTCATGACTTTTCATAAAACTCAGTGTTGTCCTTAATACACACTGGAGAGCAGTGGAGGAGAGAATACAGAATTTCTTCTCTTCTCATTTAAAATTTAAAAAGATTCTTATATGGAGGAGGTTCTGGTTAATGAGGAATTATAGAATCATAGATTTAGAGCTGAAAGGAATCTATCTTGTCCAAACCCTTAATTTAGTCCATAAAGGAAGTGAGTCCTAGAAAGGATAAGTGGCTTGGCCAGAATTGCAAGGATAGTAATTGCAGGGAACTAGGATTTGAAAGCAGATCTTCTGGGTCTGCTTCCAACATTCTATCCTCTACTTCACCTAGCCTCGTAAATCCTGGCCATACTTAACCATTTACAGCCATCTTATCTTCATCCCCACCCCTCCAGTTTGTGAAACAAGGAACTAGAAACCAAAAAGCCCACTCCCTCCAGGTCCCTTGCTTGTCTCCACTGCCAAGTAGAGGTTCCTTGCCTATCCCAGGGGGCTTGAACTGAAAGAAATGCTGCTTGGCTATGATGTCAGTGGCAGTTTGCCTCTAGGGAAATTGGTGGGTGAGTGTGTCAGGCTTTCACATAATGTATAGTACAATAGCAAGAGGGAGAGGAGGAGCAGAAGTATTTATATTACATTTTAAGGTTTGCAAAGCTCTTTACAAATATTATTTCATCTGATCCTCACAACCATCCTGGGAGAAAGGTACTGTTATTATCCCCATTTTGCAGATGAGGAAACTGAGGCAGAAAGAGGTTAAATGATTTGCCCAGAGTCAAAGAGCTAGTAAGTGTGTGAAGCTAGACTTGAACTTGTGTCTTCGTGACTCCAATCCACTGCTCCCAACTAACATAGAACTCAAAGGTTTGGAAAGCACTTCACATTCATCATCTCATTCAATCCTTCTAGCAATCCTATGAACTAAAGACTACTATTATCCCATTTTATAGAGAAGGAAACTGAATCTCAACATAGTCTAATGACTTGCTAAGAGTTACAAAGCTACTAAGTTTCAGAGGTAGAATTCAAACCTGGTTCCAGGTCTAGCCCTCTGTCCAGTACACCATGCTGCCTCTTTGTGGGGCAGTAGAGTCACATTTGGTGGTAGACAAATTATATTTCCTACTTCTTAAGGCAAATTTCAGCAAAGGGTAACCTCCTAAAGATTTTAGCAGAAAAGCTTTCCCATTACTACAAAGATAAACTATTCCTTATTAATGATTCTTAAGCTTTTTTGAGTCAGGGACCCTTTTCACAATCTGGTGACACCTCTGGGCTCCTCAGAGTAATATTTTTAGTGCCTAAAACAAAATATATAGGATTACTAAGAAAACCAATTATACTGAAATACCGTTACCAAAATATTTTAAAAATCACATTTCTGGAGCCCAGGTTGTAAACCCCTGCTCCTGAATGTGAACTTCTTTCAAGTTTCCCTTTCCCAGGGACAGAAGTCTCCCCCATAGCTGACTGACTGGAAGGATGAGCCAAGAAAAGGTGAGAATGGTTCCTCATCTTTGTATGTGGCCCTTGCAGTTCCCACAAGGACATATCTCTGTATCTGTTTGTCTCTCTCCTCTGTCATGCTCAGCCATTTGAGGATGAAATAGGGCTCCTCAGTGTATGGCCAGTTTGTATGGCTTCTTGGAACCTAACACTGTGTGCCATAAAGATTCACCAACACGATGTATGTGACAAGACTGCACATAGTCATAAAGAGTGAGAACTCCTGCTAGAAATTCTAGACTTGCTCCCAGACTCTGTTACTACATGGAAGCTGGGTGTGATAGATAGTAATTATGTAACAAAGGATAGGCAATAGAGATGATGATGGTGTTCTGTCCCTAGCTCCTTTATTCCCATCTCCAGCCCACGATATCGTTGCTAAACTGAATTAAGCTATTCATGTTGGAAGCATGAGGAAGACAAGGCTTCCCTATTCATAGACAATCACTTTTCTTTGTGATGGCCCATTGAGAGCTTGGGAGCATTTGAAAGATTTTAAATGAATGACTTCATTTGTCCAGTGTAAATGGTTTCTGGCAATTAGCTTAGGGTACTAAACCAACATTCAACTTCCACTATTTGAGAGGACAAGAATGCCAGATTTCTGGATAACTCATTGGTATTTTCATTCTCACAGAACTCTAGGAAGTGGCTTTAATGTGTCTTATTGACTCTTAAAATAAAGCTATATGGTGTCCAGAGGGCAAATGGTGAAAATTGTTTTCTAGCAAAATAATTATTTGAGATTGTAGGCAACTCAGCCATGACACACTTTTCCCATGAATAAAAGTTTCTATGGAGATCCCTGAAAATGTATACTCTAAAGGATAAATGTATGCACAAGAAATAGTGTTCATCATGTCACCGGAACCCATTCAAATAGGAGAAGAGAACATGTTCACATTTTGCTACATTTCAAAGCTATTAAATTGAAATAATTCTTCATCATAAATAAGTAATAATAAGTAAAGTAAAGAACACAAATACATGTCTGCCCTCCCCCAGCTCTCTCTCTCTTATCCAAAAACAGAAGGAGTCCAGCAGAGTTCAGAGTTCAGAGTAGGCATTTTTGGGATCTTTTGAGTGAAATGAAAGAGTGAAGATACTTAGGGATAGAGTGACAGTCCACCCCCTCTGTCATGGGGACACAATTACCATCATAACAGGGATTAAATGCAGTGGTATAAACAATTAAATTACTGAAGATAGGACATAGTGGCGTCAGGGATACCCTCAAAGTAGGGAAGATCTGTGTTCAAACCCCATCTAGATAAAAAACTCAATTGTGGTCTTGGGCGAGTCACTTAAATCAGTGCCCTAGATAACTCTAAAACTCTAAGTACAGACCTGAATTAGTAGAAGGATGTTCGTCATCCAGGAATTCCCTATGCCAATTAAATCACAGTTCTAATCATCTATCTCCTGTTATTTCAGGGGCTCCCCCATAGTAGTGCAAATTGTCTTACTCCCATTTTACCGAGGCTTAGAGATATAACTGAGGCTTAGAGAAGTAAAATGATTTGCCCATGGTCCCATAGGTAGTTAATTATCAGAGCTAATATTTGATCCTAGATCCTCTGATTCCAATCCACATCAGAGAAATTCCCTTTATCTTTTCTTTCTTTGTTAAATACAAACTTCAGTCATCAAAAACTTATCTAGCACACCAGAAATTCACTATGGCATTTTTTGCCATGGGGAAAAATATATATAGAAAGCAAATTTATCCTGGACTACTTCATCGTAAGGCAGTCACATTTTTAAGGCAAGTACCATTTCATTGATCCCAATAACTAACTTTATAGGTAGGTTCAACCTTGGGTAGTTGCCTTAATCAAAGGTTACTCTCAGTAACCCATGAATCACTTTTCTGAGTACAACTTCAATGTGAGACTCCACCCTCTCCAACCCCCCAAAAAGGCCCACTTAATTGTTTGGATCTGCCAAGTGCTAACTGGTGAGGTGCATCCCTTCCCACACACCATCACATTCCATATTTATTCAGTCAACACTTTGCATTTTTGTGTTTATTTTAATGGGGGAAATGGCTGAACTGGTTTGTTTTATTTTTAATAGACCAAATCATTTTAGTCTGTCTTCATTTCTATTAAAACTCAGGGCACTAGATAGGACTTTTTTTTTTTTTTTTGATGCATAGAATCCATGAATCAGTTCAAGCTGCAAACTTGGGTCTTTGAAAAAGCAGGAATCAGATTGTGTAGTAGGTATCTTTCTTTCCTCTTCTGTCCTTGTTTTTCAACCTTATTCTGCTAATGGCAATGCTAGCTGACTCTCTTTTGAAGATGAAAAGCATTAGATCACGATATGCACTGCATGGACTCCCTTGTAGCAGCTTTTCTTTACCATCAGTTACCAGGGTCTCTTCTGCTTTTAAAAAGCAGTAGGTTGGTTAGAGTCCTCTTGTGTCTTTTGATTCCCTTCATTTTACTCTGTTACTTTTCTGACTTCTTGGTTTGTAGCTTTAGCCAGACATTAAGGCATTATGAACTCTGTGTGTGTGTGTGTGTGTGTGTGTGTGTGTGTGTGTGTGAAAGAGGGGGCAGGAGGAGAGAGAGAGAGAGAGAGGGAAAGAGAGAGAGAGAGAGAGAGAGATGTTTACCTCCTATGATGAACTCTTAAGTCTCAATTTTTCTCTTTGTTGAGCATCTGGGCTATAAGGTGCTTCATTTTAAGCCTATAAATCCTTCAATATAAGCCACAGGATCTCTGAGTTCCAAAAGTGTACTCTTTTTTTTTTTCCCTTGCCCCATATTTAGACACTTGTCACCTCAAAGTACTTATTGGAATTTCTTAAAGGGTCGCTGCAGCTCATTAATGATCCCCCTTTTCTTCAAAGTTAGTCAATGAGAATTCTGTTTGCTGGCCACCCTTTATCTTAGGGATGCCTTTAATGCAAGTTATAAGATAACAGCAGATAGAGAATGACCTCCAAGTCAGGAAGGAAGACCTGGGTTCACATCCTGCCTGTGGTACATAACACTGAGTTACCCTAACCAAGTCACTAACTGTCTCAGTGATCTCAGCAGCTTTTTTAAACTTTAAGTTGTAGAGAAGGTAGTTATCTGCATTGGTAGAGGGAATTTCCTTACCTAGGCATTCTCTATATCAATCCAATCACAAGTCTTGTTCTAAATCCCACAAGGTCACACAGTAGATCAGAAAGCAAGGGTGTACTCCAGTCCCTCATTTGATTTGAATCATGCATAATTTAGGGATAGCAGTGTTTATCCAGGTCACTGAAAATTTCCCTGTTGTAATATGCAGAGGCCAACCACATACCAAGATGCTGATTCTGTTGCTGTGCATAACATGCAATGTTCCCATAGGGGTGCTGAATCTCCCTCACGACATGCAGATACATATGTACAGTAGTTACATATAGATATTTATCCCACCACATCTATGAAATGCCTTCGCCTGACGTGGCTTCACTTTTTTTCTCCTAATTTGAAATTTTATTTTCTAGCCACATAAATAGAAGAACACAATTTGAAAACCCCGTCCTGGAAGCCAAACGAAAACTACAACAACATAACATGCCCAACACAGAACTTGGAACAAAGCCTTTGCAGGCCCCAGGTTTCCGAGGTACAGTACTATGTCAGCATATCACAGCTCAGGGAGGGGGGGATTGTCTATCAAACTGCCTACTGTTCGGAAAATGCCTTGAGCTTAGACTATTTAGAATGATTGATTGGCTTTTTTTCTCTATTAGCTTTAGCTGGTGTTTACTATGATTCTAAACTAATGCATCTAGCAACCACAGATTAAATTAGGGCTTCAAGCATTATTTTATAGGAGTTGGCAGCATGTTGCTAGGGTGAAGATTAATGGGCTTTGACCGAACAGCACTATAAATTGTCGGGATTCATAGAGACGCGTAAGTTTTTTTGTTTTTTTGGTTTTTTTTTTTTTGTTCACAAAAGACGTAGCCCAAGAATGAGGCTTGTTCTCCTTTGTAACAGTAGACAGCTCCTCATCGACATTACCTAGGCCTAAATATGTTCACCCACGCCCTGCACTTGAGCGGTCTCGCAGCGTGAATGACTTGTCTTACTATCGGCGCGACAATGCTGGAAAGTACAGTCTGTATGGTATGTCCCAGTGCTGCTTATTGGGCCTAGCTACACTATTGTACCAAGTAGTGGGATAAGTTGCATCACGACCTTTTCACCTATTTTTTTTTTTGTACTTTTTCTCACAAATTAAAACACCGGAGAGAGGCTCTGGAAGCCTGGGGAGGCCCATTCTTGCCTGTTAGTAATTTTCACACTGCCCCATGGCAGCACATTGAAAATGTATGTAAAGGTCACCAGACTGTCATCTCACCAATTGTAAATGTCACTGTCAAGGACAAAAGTTAATCTGTGTAGGTAAAAAGATTATGTTTCCTTCACTTGCTTTTATTTAAAAAAAAGCATTTTGAAGTCTGAAACTTCTTATAAATAGAGATGTAAAATAGATGTAGATAGATAGACAAACCCAGAAAAATCCTATTATAACATGACTCATTTTTATAGTTCAGATATACCATAGGTCAAATAATATCCATTCCCCTCCACTAAATGTAGCCATTATAGCTGATAAAAGTCTAACACAACCCATTTAACTTATAAAGACACTATTAATTTGGTCTCTCTAGATCATGTTTTAAAGGGGTTCTACTCTGTACATGCACACATATGTATATACTTATAAGTGTTTTGTCACAGAATATAGTCCAAAAGATAAGTTGTGCAATGTATTAATGCATGAAGTTATGCAACTGGGCCAAAGAACTTTCAATGGTAAAAAAAAAAAGATGTTACTTTATACGTATCATTTTAATTATCTAACTCTTATAAAATACATTTTCTACTCTTAACAGTAATGAATTCTAGAATCAGAAAGCTAAGTTTTTTTTTTTATGAATAAGTTACTCACCCTTTGAAGTACTTTGAAAATTTGCAGGCCAGTAGATTTTTTTTTTCTCAATATAGGCCCACCATTTCAAGATAAAAATATAGTGAGAAATTCAGAGTCCCCATATTCATTTGCTTGGCCCTGCAGTGCCATTTACTTGATACAATTCTGCTACTTCCTCTTGTTACAGTGGAAAAAGTGCTTATTTGGAATTAGAAGACCTTGAGTCAAATCCTTCCTCTGCAACTTACGAGACATGACCTTGGCCAAGTCACTTAACTTCTGTGAGCCTCAGTTTCCTCATCTGTAAAATGAGGGGATGACCTAAATGGTCAATAAGGTCCCTTCTAGTTTGAAATCTATGCTCCTATGATCTCTACACTCAAGTATTTAGCATTGAGAGAAAAAAGTTACCCATTGATCCTTCTTGCATATAGAAATGACCACAGACACGTGCACACTTTGCAATTTATCATAGAAATTCTGGATTCTTTGGTGCCAGGTAGACATTGCATTTAAGCTTGGGAGAGGTGATTTACTAAATAGCAATAGTGGCCTGCAAAGGTTAAAAAAAAAAACCCACACACGCACAACCCTCTCCATCAGCTTCCACCCATTTCAGGGCCAAAACTGAGATGAATGTGTCCAGGAGTTTGTCATGGCTGATCTGCTTTAGTGTAGCCTAGAGTACTAATACCTGTGTTTCTATTGGAATGCTCACACCACCACCACCCCTTTATTTCACTTAATATAAAAATATCACCACATCCACCACCTCTGTTGCTACTAGTGGCTAGTTTTCTCCTGCACTCTGACTTGGCTTAAGTGAGTGTATTTTTTTTTCTTTTACTTGTTTTGACCAATATAGAAAAGCCGCTTTTCACCCGAGATGCATCACAACTGAAGGGCACTTTCCTAAGCACAATCCTGAAAAAGAGCAACATGGGCTTTGGATTTACCATCATTGGGGGAGATGAGCCTGATGAGTTTCTTCAGGTGAAAAGTGTAATTCCTGATGGACCTGCTGCTCAGGATGGGAAAATGGAAACAGGTAATTTATTTTACTTCCTTGGTTGTAACATCTCATTTCTAAAAACATACAAAGAGCTTCATTCTTCCTTGCTTGCCTTTAGTTTTGCATTCAGTTGTTATCTTAGGAAGAATACAAATTCAATCCAAAAAAAAATTTTAGCCAAAGATATTCATTTGTATTTCACCTTCGCCTGTAAAACAATCACATAATTTGGAAATGGTTCTAAATTTATTTTCATCTTGTTTCTCTTTTGTTTGCTTTTATAATGAACAAAATTAATAGCTCTTGAGGCTGACATTTCCCCCATTCATCTTTAGAGTTCTCTCATGATCAGGCTTCAAATTTTGTATCATTGTCACTTGTGTTAAGTCTCTGATTTTATCAGTATTCCTTTTCTTGTTAATTCCAAAATTATATTCTTTTGCTAACTTGGCAAGGAAATCTATGTAATTAGCTGTGATCATTAAGCAGAAAATTTTTGAAATTTCCTCTTAATATTAGGCTACTGGAGGTCATTCAATTTTTATATGTGGCTATATGATTGGTTGCTGTGCAAGTTTTTAGAGTCATTACAATGTTTGTCTACACAATTAGATGAGCATTTATCTAGCATCTTCGTTACATGTGGGGAAGCAAAACTAAGTTTATAAGGTTCAAAGCAATAGAAAATATTTAATTTTGTAGTGGATATTTCCAGACAAAGGTCATTATGAAGAAGTCTAAAAATATATATATTACAAAGAAATGTACCAAATGTACTTAAACTACTGTTATTTTAAAAGATTTTTTTACTACAACTCTTCTGTCTTTTAACTTCAATCATTTTGATGTGATTTCTCATGTGAATTCTCTTGAAAGTCAGGGAAAACAGAACTAATACCCTTCAGTGCAGGAGCAAAGTCAAGTCATAGAGCTTTTCAGTTCCCTTTGATAACCTAAATATTTATTTAAGTCTTTTTCCAGAGTTTTATTATTCCTGACTTTTTAGACATTTAATGAATGTAAGCGTTTGGACTGGTATTTGCTCTTAAGAGACAGAATGCTTGAGGAAAGAGGTGAGTGTCTTAGGAGCTATACTGTTGGATCTGTTGCATCAAAGATGCTATTTAAAACATTTTTTAAAAATCAATCAAACTGTGATGTTTATGTTTTCAGGTATTTTTCTCTCCGGTGTCCCATGTTCCACTTGACTATTTCATTGGTAGATTAGTTAGTTGACTGGTAGATAAATTTTTGTGACAAGTGTCTTGAGTAGACCACCCCAAACTCAAACATTTTCCACAAGTGTTGGCACTTAAAATTATAGCAACAAAACATGTATCTAGGAAATTGCTTTATAACTACTTATCAAATGCATTTTTTCCTGATTCTTTCATAAGAATGTTTTTGTTCCAAGTGACCTGTCTCTCTCTCTGCCTCAAAAGTATTATATTATGTACAAATATATGTGTGAACATGAGATTTATTCTTGTATTGAACCTTTTTGACAAATGATGTGAACTACCTTTTAATGGCCTTCCTACTTTCCAAAATTGTGCTTTTAAAATATTACTTAAACTGATTTCTGCATGACTTAAGATGTTCACCTCAGTTGACTCCATAACAAAACCGTGTTTCACTCTATTAGAATTTGAGCTCCTTTAAATACTGACTTGTTTTTCTTTCCATATCGTTAGCACCACTTTTTATATTACACAGTGCTTTAAGCATAGTAAGAATTTAATAAATGCTGTTTTCATTCTTTCATACAAATATTTATTTGTCACCCTATGTTCATGCTAGTGAAAACCTCAAAGGAAACATCAAACAACCCATCCTACTAATCATCCCTGGGGAGGTTAAAAAGAAGGGTTAGGATCAAAAAGGAAGTCTTGGAGAAAACGGTAAAAGATAGAGCAAGAGGGAATTATGTAAATGTTTCCCTTGCCAAAAATGAAATACTTGACAAATTCAGAATAGATCCTAGCTTTTTTCTCTCTACTCTAACCAAGTCATCTTCCTTTCAGGATCACCTTTTCTTGACATAGAGAAGTTCTGAATACTATTTTTTTGGCATGGACCCCTTTGGCTATCTGGGGAAACCTATAGACCCTTTTTTGAATAATGCTTTTAAATAATCAAAGGAAATGACATATTTCAGTTAGGAGTCATTGAGAATTCTATTAGAATTTCTAGTGAAAATAAAGATGAAAATTTCCCCACCCAAGTCTAAACACACCCTAAATTATCCATGAACCCCATAGAACTCACTGACCTCAGGTTAAGAGTCTCTCATTTAGAGAGGTGTGTCTATAATAGAAATCTTTCCAAACCAAAGTTTACAATTTTCACAGAAAATCTCTTCCTCGTTCACACTTCCTTTACCCTTAATTTTTACCTTAGGTATTTCAACAATCTATTAGTCAATCAAGCATTCATACCATATTCAGCACCTACTATGTGTCAGATACTATGCTAGATGTTGAGGATAAAAAAACACAAGGAATAAAACAATCCCTGCTCTCAAAGAGCTTACATTTTATTGGGGAAGGCAACAGGCACATCTATAAGCATATGCTGAATAAATACAAAGTACATACCTGGCTTCTAATCTAGCCTCTGCTATTTACTAGATATATACTAAATACCAGCCTATGGTCAGGAAAGGCTTTATTTTGAATAAGAACCTTCACCAGTACCTAGGACAGCTCCATTCTACAAGGAAGCCCAAGTCCTTTAGACCTTGTAGGATTTTCAAAGGTTTATAGTAACAAAACCAGCTCACAATGCAAGTAAAAATATACAAGATAAGTATTAAAAAATCCCAGATTTAATTCTTTATTCTGCCACTGATTTCTAGAAACTCCACTAGTGAAATGTCAATGCTAATATATGACATATTCAAAGTTACAATGGCTTCCCATATTTCTGATAATAAAATGTTATAAAATTATTATATTAACATATACTGTTTTATTAAAATTGTTGTTGTTATACTATTATTTGTATGGTCTTGTGGAATAGTAGGAAAAAAACCTTAGAATTCAGAGAACCTCAATTCAAATCCTGACTTTGCTACTTACTATGTGGTTTGGGGAAAGTAGGATGAAAGTTTTTAAATCAAAGGACACTTTTGGTCTTGTCCCAGGGCCTTACACATAGTAGACATTTAATAGCATTGGTTGAATTGATTTCTTAGTGAATCAAAAGTCATTTAATTGTCGTGGGCCTCAGTATCTTTTTCCAAAACCTGAGAGTTATGATCCTAGAAGATTTTTAAGGTCTCTTCAAGCTCTAAAGTCAATGAAAACATCATGAATTAAGATTAAAATGTTTTTGGAGGAGAATTGAAATGTTGTTTCCTAAACATTTCTTCTTATTGAGTATGTACTGAAAGAGAATCTCACCCAAGACATGTTAATTCCCCTCTCCCCACCACCCCCTGCCGTGGATCCTGCTTATTTATTGTAGCAAAGAAGTTTTGTGTTTAGAACCAACAAAAGGTTAAAGTTAGAAAAGACCTTAGAAATCCTTCCCTCCACCTGACTCTTTTGACCTACCAAGCACCTGAAGACCAAAAAAGTCAAAGGACTTAATCAAGACCATTCAACTGATTAAAAGTGGAGCCTGGCACTGAAGCTCAGGTCTGAGATTCATTTTTTTCCCACTATAGCATATACACCATACTTTCTTTAAGGGGGCAGATTTTTATATGCCCCCCCTTTTCCCTTCATTAACTGTCTCTAGTACTATTGCTCCTCACAATAGAATGGGATCTTGTGCAAAGAAATATTATTTTCCCCCAGGTGCCCAAACAGCTTACTTGACCTTAGATTTCAGATTCTGATGACATTCAAAAGTGAAAGAAGTATTCCTCGATCTCATATAATGATTTAAGAAAAAAATTCACAGGCATTTCAGTTCTTTCAATTATTACTTCACCTTAATCATGCTTTCACAGTATACTAGGTGATGTATGGAACCAATGACCTTTGCTTTCTTTTAGTTTTCAATAATTATCAAAGCAGTAGCTTTCTGGTACAGTGGGGGAACAGTGAATTTGGAGTCAGAGAATTCAGAAACCCTGGTTGGTTTGAATCCTATCTCTGTCACTTACTATGCATGTGACCAAGAGCAAGTCACTTACCCTCACCCTCTTTGGGTCCCAGTTCCTCAACTGTAAAATGAGGAATTTGGATTAGATGACTTTTAAGGTCCCTTCTAGCTCTGCATCTATAATTATATCTTCAAATAACAGTGTGTGCCTTCAGTTTGTAAATGTGTTGTCAGATCCTTGTTTGCCATTGTTTATTCGAGAGTAATGTTAACTGTAGCAAACTTTAATAATTACATTCTTTGGCAAGAAAAAAGAAGTCACCATTAGGTATCTATTGTGTATTGTCAAATATCTTTGAATTGAATGCTAATAGATATGTAAAGATATTTGTTGATGTTTCACCTACTTTTAACTGTTAAAAATTATATATGAGGGATGATGTTGAGACTCAGGGATTAGAATCAGAGATTTGATATACACTAAGCCTAAACTCTGGTTTCATAATACATTCAGATCAGATTCCTCAGGGGGACTGAGAAATAAGATGCATCAACCCTCTGCTCAATATTTTTACACCTTGTTGAGTCAATTTTAATGGCTCACAGGGATTCCAGAATTTTCTCTCTTCTATATATTTGTTACTATCAACCTCCAAATCTTCCATGCCAATGACCTTGAAGTCATCTTCAGCTCTTCTTGCTCCACTACACAATCCAGTCTTTTTATTCTTGTTTTGAATTTAACATTTTAGTTTTCAACATTGATTTCCAAAAGATTTTGAGTTACAAATTTTCTCCCCATTTCTACCCTCCCCCCACTCCAAGATGGCATATATTCTGATTTTCCCTTTCCCCAGTCTGCCTTCCCTTCTATCACTCCACTCCCCACTCCCTTATCCCCTTTCCCCTTATCTTCTCTTAGGGCAAGATAGATTTCTACACCTCATTGCCTGTATATCTTATTTCCCAGTTGCATATAAAAACAACTTTTTTAAAACATTTGTTTTTAGAACTTTGAGTTCCAAATTTTCTCCTTTCTTCCCTCCTTACCCACTCTCCTTGAGAAGGCAAGCAATTCAACACATGCCACACATGTATCATTATGTAAAACACTTTCATAATAGTCATGTTGTAAAAGACTGACCATATTTCCCTCCATCCTATCCTGTCCCCCTTTATTCACTTTTCTCCCTTGACCCTATCTCTCGTCAAAAATGTTTGCTTTTGACTACCTCCTCCCCAAATTTGCCCTCTTTTCTCTCATCCCCCCTCTTATTCTCTTCCCCCCATACTTTCCTGTAGGGTTAGATACGCAGTTGAGTATGAATGTTATTCCCACCTTAGGTCCAATCTGATGAGAGCAAGATTCACTCATTCCCCCTCACCTGCCCCCCTTCCCTTCCATTTTAACTGCTTTTTCTTGCCACTTTTATTTGGGATAATTTACCCCATTCTGTCTCTGCTTTTCTCCTTCTCCCAATATAGCCCTCTCTCACCCCTTAATTTTACTTCTTTTTAGATATCATCCCTTCATATTCAACTCACCCTATGCCCTGTCTCTATATATATAAGTATATGTAAGTATGTAAGTATATGTATATTCCCTTCAATTACCCTAATACTGAGAAAGGTCTCATGAGTTACAAATATCATCTTTCCATGTAGGAATGTAAACAAAACAGTTCAACTTTAGTAAGTCCCTTATGATTTCTCTTTCCTGTTTACCTTTTCATGCTTCTCTTGATTCTTGTATTTAAAAGTCAAATTTTCTATTCAGTTCTGCTCTTTTCATTGAGAATGCTTGAAAGTCCTCTATTTTATTGAAAATCCATATTTTGCCCTGGAGCCTTATACTCAGTTTTGCTGGGTAGGTGATTCTTGGTTTTAATCCTATATCCTTTGACCTCTGGAATATCATATTCCAAGCCCTTCGGTGCCTTAATGTAGAAGCTTCTAGATCTTGCGTTATCCTCATTGTGTTTCCACAATGCTCAAATTGTTTCATTCTGGCTGCTTACAGTATTTTCTCCTTGCTCTGGGAGCTCTGGAATTTGGTGACAATATTCCTAGGAGTTTTCTTTTTGGGATCTTTTTCAAGAGATAATGGGTAAATTCTTTCAATTTCTATTTTACCCTCTGGGTCTAGAATATCAGGGCAATTTTCCTTGATAATTTCTTGAAAGATTATGTCTAGGCTCTTTTTTTGATCAGGGCTTTCAGGTAGTACAGTAATTTTGTAATTATCTCTCCTGGATCTATTCTCCTGCTCAATGGTTTTTCCAATGAGATGTTTCTCATTGTCTTCCATTTTTTCATTCTTTTGGTTCTGTTTTATAATTTCTTGATTTCTCATAAAGGCACTAGCTTCTACTTGCTCCATTCTAATTTTTAAGGTAGTATTTTCTTCAGTGGTCTTTTATATATCCTTTTCCATTTGGCTAATTTTGCCTTTTAAGGGATTTTTCACCTCATTGGCTTTTTGGAGCTCTTTTGCCATTTGGGTTAGTCTATTTTTTTAAGGTGTTATTTTCTTCAGTATTTTTTGGGGTCTCCTTTAGCAAGTTGTTGACTTGTTTTTCATGATTTTCTTGCATCACTCTCATTTCTCTTCCCAATTTTTCCTTTACTTCTCTTACTTGATTTTTTAAATCCTTTTTGAGCTCTTCCATGGCCTAAGACCAATTGGTATTTTTCTTGGAGATTTTTGATGTAGGCTCTTTGACTTTGTTGACTTCTTCTGGCTGTATGTTTTGATCTTCTTTGTCACCCAAGAAAGATTCCATATAGTCTGAGTCCTTTTACATCGCTTGCTCACATTCCCAGCCAATTACTTGACTTTTGAGCTTTTTGTCAGGGTATGATTGCTTCCAGAGTGAAGAGTGCTTTGTCCCAAGCTTTGGGGGTTTTGAGCTGCTGTTTTCAGAGCTATTCATATTCTGAAGTTGTATGATACTCCTCTCCTGGCCTGTGTTTTATGCCATGTAGCTACCAAGAGGACTCCTTCTCCACAGTCACCACAAAGGTCTGCCACACCAGCTCTCTTCCTCCCCCAAGAACCACCAGCCATGACCGAGACCCAGATCCAAGCAGGGCAAAGCAAGAGAACTTTGCTTCAGTGCCAGAAAATTCCAGTTCTGATCAGCTGCTTGATTCCCCCCACTGTCTGTGGGCCTGGGGCCAGAAGCATCCTGCTCCTGCTGTTGCTGTTGCTGCTGCTTCTGTGCCACTGCAGCCACTTTCACCACCCTGGGGCTGCCACCAAAACCTATGCTTCCCTTACCCAGATCCAGCAGTTTTCCCACTGACCTGCTCCATCGTCTTTGACATTTGTGGGTTGAGAAGTGTGGTAACTGCTACAGCTCAGTGATTCAGGGCCCTGAGGCCTGCTCTGCCCAGCCCACCCTGGTCTGATCTTTTCCAGCGTGGCCCATGCTGGACTGCACTCTGCTCCTAGCATGGTGCGATAGACCTTCCCAGTGACCATCCAGGCTGTCTTGGGCTGGACAGTTGTTTCTTTCTGTTCTTTCATGGGTTCCATAGCTCAAGAATTTGTTTAGAGTCCTTTTTTACAGGTGGTTGGAGGGACTTGGGAGAGAGCTTAAGTGAGTCCCTGTTTTCAAGCCGCCATCTTGGCTACACGCTCCCACACATCCAGTCTTTTGCCACATTTTGTCAGTTCTTCTCCAGAAATATCTCTTCATTCAGGCTTCCTCTTCATCCCTCTACAAATATCTTCATTTGATCCTGGGCTTTCTTCTCTTTTTGTCTGAGAATAGTGTAGTAGTCTCCTAATGGGTCTTCGAGCCTCCACTACCTTTGTATTTCAAGCCCTCCGTTACACTGGTTCGTAAGTAATTTTCCAAATGTGTTCTTATGGTCATATCACACCTTTACTCAGAAACTTGCAATAGCTTCCCATTGTCCAGGAAATAAATCACAAATTCCTAACTTTGGTGTTTTAGCCCCACTAAAATGTAACTGAAATCTTTCCAACCTCATTCACATCCTTTCAAATAGTCTAAGTTCCAATCAAACAGTACATTTACAGTACAATTGCTGTTCTTATCTTGCCCTTTCCTACCTCTCTGGCTTGTTTCATAACATTCCACATGCCTGAAAAGCATTTCTCCCCATCACTAGCTGTCACAATCCCTCCCTCCTTTCCTTCAAGGACCAATTGTAATGCCCCCTACTCTACAAAGCCTCACCTGATGACCTCCAAATGAAAATAATCTCTGCCTTTTCATATTTCTCGTGCCGCTTGGCTTGGACCTCTCCTTCATACTTATCTCATTCTCTTTTTTATCATAACCACTTATTTGTATGTTTTCTTCTCCTCCTCATAAAACTGTATTCTTCTTGCAAACAGGGTCTCTGTCGCATCTATCTCTCTGGATTTATCTATCTATCTACCTGCCTACCTATCCTTGTAAAATACCTTACTCTTAGTAGGAGCTTAATAAATGTTCATTGAATTGAATTAATGTGGTCCACCAAAAGTCTCCAGATTTCCCAGAATTTGGACTAAGATTAATTCCATACGTTTCAAGAATTATTTTCAAAAGGTGTAGGTAATGGTGGTATGAGCTCATTAAAAATCATTATGAAGAAATGTGGTTTAAAACCACAGCAACTGAAAGACCCAATAATTTATTGAGGCATTCTGCAGCTACGCTATTTTGTGTTTTCCCCCTGCAGCTAATTTGAGCCAAAATTTGTGGGTTTCCATTTCATAAAAGGGAAAAGTCAATTTTCTCTCTCACAAAGTCTCCCCCATGACTGCAGTTTGAAGTCAGGGATGCTGTGTTTGGTTTTGTTTTTCAAACTTTTACTTGCTTCTTTATTTCCCTCACATCCCATTTTTATTTGTAGAACACTGAGACAATAGACAGAAGGCCCAGGTTCTTTTGCAAACTAGTATTTCTAATTTTAAGCAGTTCAGTCATCTTTCCTCAAGTGGAGAGAGCACCAAATTTAAAGTTAAAAGACCTAAGTTCAAATCCCTTCTCTGTCACTCACTAAGTTATTTAAATTCTCTAAGTCTTAGTTTACCCATCAGTATAATGGGGATAATTATACTCATACTCTATTTCAGAGACTTGGAAGGAAAGAACTTTGTCAACTTTAAAATGCTTTATAAATAGGAGCTACCATTATTGCCTCAATCATTGCCTTTTCACCATGACAGTGAAAAACTTAATTTCTCAGCTAATTAGGCAGCTGGTATCACAGTGGGTATGAATGCTAATCTTGGAGTCAGGAAAACCTGAGTTAAAATCCTGCCTCAGATACACTAGCTGTGTGATCTAGGGTAAGTCACCTAACCTTTGTTCACCTCAATTTCCTCCTCTGTAAAATGGGGATAATAAGCACCTACCTCCTAGGGTAGTTGTGGTGATCAAATGAGATAATATCTGTAAAGTGCCTAGGACAGTGCCTGGCACATAGTAGATGCTTTATAAATGCTTATTCCTTTTCCCTACTTCACATCTCAGTGTGCTGTATTCACTTTATTATGGGATAGGCATGAGAATTTTTGGTCTAGCATCATCAAGGCACATAGTTTAGACTGAGTTCCATTAGTGGAGATGAATCTTCATTGACCTACTCATTCCAGCAGTGGATATAGAAGGTAAGTTCTGAAGCCATACAACAAACAAATAACTGTTTTTAACTCGTCAGTCACTGCATTTACCATGTGCCGAAACCAGTACATCTTATGTAGAGTTTCCAGAAATTAATACTAACTAGTCAGTCATTTGGTTCAGTGTATAACGTGAGTTACAATCACAAAGTTGTTGTTCTTCAGTCGTTTCAGTCACGTCTGACTCTTTGTAACCCCATTTGGGGTTTTCTTGGCAAAGACACTGGAAGGGTTTGCCGTTTCCTTCTCCAGCTCATTTTATAGATGAGCAAACTGAAGCAGACAGGGTTAAGTGACTTGCCCAGGGTAACACAGCTAGTAAGTGTCTGAAGCCAGATTTGAACTGAGAAAGATGAGTCTTCCTGACCCTGTCCACTGAACCACCTAGCTGCCCAGGAATCAAGTAGGCCTGAGTTCAAATCCAGCCTCAGACACTCAACTTACTTGAGCAAATCATTTAACTTTTCTCAGACTCAGTTACTT
This sequence comes from Phalanger gymnotis, assembly GCA_028646595.1. NCBI lineage: Eukaryota > Metazoa > Chordata > Mammalia > Diprotodontia > Phalangeridae > Phalanger > Phalanger gymnotis. The sequence goes on along the minus strand of CM053623.1, from coordinate 125,045,727 downwards.
CGTTGTAAAATAGAGATAATAATAGTAACTAGATTATAGGGTTGCTTTAAGGATTAAATGAATTTATATATGAAAGTACTTTGTAAACTTTAAAGTGCTATATAAGTGCTAGCAATCATCATCATCATCGCCATCATCATCATCGTCATCATCGTCATGATCGTCAGTCGTTGTCTTCCACTACACCAAAGCACCAGGTTATTGTATCATATATAGAAATGTCAGAAAAGGAGAAAGAGTGATATACCTGAGGCTGTGGAAACCACAATGGACCCTGATTTCCTAGACCCATTTGAAGATGCCACTGACTGGTTTTGATTATGGAATAGTTGGAAAATGGCCCAAATGGAGTTTCTTTTCTTTCTTTTTCTTTTTGTTTCTATTATAATACTGGGTCTTCCCATTTCAGGGATGGCTGGGTGGCACAGTGCTGGCCCTGGAGTCAGGAAGACTCATCTTCCTGAGTTCAAATCTGGCCTCAGACACTTACTAGTTGTGTGACCCTGGGCAAGTCACTTAATCCTGTTTGCATCAGTTTCTTCACCTGTAAAATGAACTGGAGAAGGAAATGGCAAACCACTCCAGCATTGCCAAGAAAACCTCAAATGCGGTCACAAAGAGTCGGCCACAGCCGGAAAATGACTGAACAACAACTTTCCGTCTCACCTAAACTAGAATATGGGGGCTGCTCACAGGCCCAGTCTCACCACTGAAAAGCAAGGGAACTTGGAACTGTTCTGTCACCAGTGTAGATCATTCTGACTCTCCTTAGACAACCTGGTGATCTCTGCTTCTGGGGCCATCTTATTGATGATGGAGGCTACCCAACTGGCACAGCCCACCGAAGCTCAGAAATCCCAAGCTCGAGAAAGCCACCAGCCTGAGCCTCCTCAGTGGCTGGGATTACTAACGTGGGCCACCATGTCCAACCCTTGGTGTTTTAAAGGAACACATAGGGATGGAGGGAGAATGAGTCTCAGTAATTGAGAACTGGTTTGTGTTGAATGCTTGGGGACTCATAAGTCTTTGAATATAGAAGAACAATAGCGTGACAGTTCAGTTCATCATGAAATAAATTAGTGAATGTTTAAAGAAACTAAGAGTAAGTGCTAAGGTAAATTCAGAGTTGGCCATGAATGAACTGTGACCAAATGGATAGGGCATTCAGGTGTCTGTTTTCTAGTGCCCCCTCGTGTGCCTCCTCTATATAACAGCAAAGCAGGGTGTGACCAAAGATGGTTAATCAGATTTATTCTCATGCTTCTTAACTGATTCAAGCTTTTCCTAGATTGCTTTAGGAGAAAACTGGAGGTGGAGTGAATAAAGGAGGGGTGAACAGATAGATATTAAATATATGAGGCACTTCTGACTCTGGCTGAAGCTCTGTGATATGTATTTGTGCTTTTTTTTTTTCCAGGTTTTTTATTGCCCCACAATACTTTACTTCTTAAGGGAATGGGGAAGACTAATACAAGTGTATCAGCAATGACAATAATAGTCTATCATAGTCATAGTCTAACAGCCTCCAATTTTACCCTTTGGCCATTTGTATTTAGGTTTGGGCTCTTATCTAGTCATGACAATTATTTGAGTCTCCATTTTGTTTTGTTTTGTTTTCACAAATCTCTTCTGACCAGCATATGTTATTCTAATGATATGCAATAGCATGGTGGGCAAAAGACAGTGTACATAACCAAGATGAATAGCAGGGAAATATCTTAATCAGGAATACTCTTAGGTAGGCATGGAAATAATGGACATAGTTTGATATAAACCCTTGAATTTTGTAGTACTGATTTAAAAAAATCTATAAGCAAAAAATTGGTAATGGTTCAAGTGTGGAGGGATTTAAAAGGAAAGGTAGCTCAAGAAAGATGGAATTTGGGATGAGAAAGACTGATATGAGCACAAGAAAGCTTTTCTGATGAGCGTATACTATTAAAGGGACATGTTCAAAAGATGTCCTAGACGTTTAAAGGTATACAACTGAGGATGAATATAAAAGTGTAGACTATGCACTCCTTTAAGGAAAGACAAATTCTCCAGCATTGGGCCTCTGCAAAAGCAAAAAAAAAAAAAAAAAAAGGAAGATTATTTGTTAGAGGTGATGTAAAAGAAGAGTCCTACTTCAGATTGCAGTAGATGACTCCTGAGATCCATATCTGTATCCCTGAGATTCTATGATTCTATGAGAAAGATGGTTATGCACACTTCTACCTTAGTAATTATTCTTCCATTCTTTCAATGTTTGTTTTTTATTGTATTGTCTCCTAGCCCCACCAATGTTTCTTAGTTATTGCGAACACTCCCTTCAGCAGGGGTTCTTAATCATCTTCGTGTCATAGATTCTTCTTTGCAGTCTGGTAAAATTTTACCAGACCCTTTTCAGAGTACTACTTTTGAATGAAGCAAATAAAATGCATACAATTACAAAGGAAACTGATTATACTGCAATACAGCTATCTGTCTTTTATTTTAAGCTGGTGGACCCTAGGTTAAGAACCCCTGAACTACAGTGTAGTAGTTGTAGCATCCCGTTGCATCAGTAATGGCAGCTTGGAATTCACACCCTTTGCATGGCCACCTCTTAACATCCTTAGCTTCCTTCAAATTTCACCACCACCGCAACCTCCTCTACAAAGCCTTTTCTGGATGCCCCTAGTTTTAGGTGTCTGCTCCATCCTTAAATTATCTTGTTTTTATTTATCTGTAGCAGTTAGTTACATTTACTTATCTACTATATTTCCAAGTAGAATGTAAACTCCATGAGAGCAGGGACTCTTTTTTTTTTTTTCGCTCCTTTGTTTTGTCTTCATATCCTATGCTAAGCATAGTATCTTTCCTACATCAGGTATTTGATAGATAAATATCATGTTTTTTGGTTGTTGTTGAGAAACATGTGAGTTAGGGAGACTCATAATTATCTTGTGTTTTATTGGTCTTGTTTTCATCTTATCTTGAAAGCTGACTCATAGTCAAAGCCCATATCCAATAGGACTTTGAGCACAATTGGTAGTAACCTCTGTCTTGGGCTACCTTCACAGTGACCAGCTGCCTTAGAAGTGACTAGCTTGGTCTATGTTCACCCCTCCATAGCCATCTGTTCACAGTCAGCACACACCATTTAATAGATTTGATGTTGTCAGTTGCCAGAACCAAATGAACTAATCAGAGAAACCTAACCTTGCTTTGATTTGAAACATCTCTTCCTCGGATTTCATTTTCTTCTCGGTTTCACTGAATTTGTGAAAATTTCTACTAGAAATATACTTCTCACTTTCATGATCTTTTTGGACTTTTTCACAACCTCACATAAGGAAAAAATTTGCAAAATGGACACCTTTTCCCTCTCTACTAATTCATAAGTCATTTTCTTCATTTAAATTCATCATAAATTATGAGCTATATTATCTCCATGCATTTAAGAGAACCCTCTGGTTATGTCCTTCCAAATAAAGTGTTCAGTTGAGACAATTTCATATGTGATATGTATGTGTAAATATACACATATGTAACTAATAATAATAATAAACATTTATATAACACTTACTATGTGCCAGGCATTGTGCTAAGTGCTTGGCAAATATTATCTTATTTTATCCTCACAGCAATCCTGGATGTAGATGCTTATTTTTAACCCCATTCTAAAGATGAGGAAACTGAAGCAAACAGTAACTTGCCAAGGGTCACACAGCTAGGAAGTGCCTAAAGCTGGATTTGAACTCAGGTCTTCCTGACTCCAGGCTTTGCATTTTATTCACTTTAATACCTAGCTGCCCACACATATACATATATATGTGTGTGTGTGTGTGTGTGTGTGTGTGTGTGTGTGTGTGTGTGTGTATACACACACGTATATATGCATATGTGTGTAGATATATGTATGTGTTCATTTTGGTATATGTGTATATATCTACATTGTGTACGTTTGTGTATACACATACACATACACATACACATACTTATGAAATCTGAGACATTGGGGTGAAAGTTGGTATTTTCTTCCCAAAGTGACCAAATTTGCTTTTTACGTTGAACTATATAAGTAACTCCCATGGCCCCTGTCTTAGACAATCTGACAAGAGTGTTATGTAATGGATCAAATTTTTATTAGCTTACTACTATCATCAATTTAGAGGGAGGGGTGTTGGTTATTCAGCATGGCAGTACATTTATTCTTCATTCTTTTCCAAATTCTCTTTACATCCCCAAAGTGCTTGCATTTCGATGAAGTACCTGATATCTCATTTAGATTGATAGCACTGTTTCTCACAGCAAGCGTTATGCTAAATTTTCTACATCCAGCAGCATCTCTGTAAGATTATAGGTAGGTAACAGATGCCATAGCTGGCCAGCTGCTCACTTTTACAAACCAATCTTTTCGATCACGTTTAAAAAATTTTTTTTAAAAAGGTCTTTTGTTACTCTAGCTCTTTTTAATCATGGCTGTGCTTCAACAGTAAATTGTTTAGTCTTACAAAGAAGCCTTTGTAACTTAAATAAATACTATTGAAAGAAAAATGATGCGTCTTTACACAATTCTACCTTTTCTCTCTCGAAAATGGCCTTATATAGCGATCTTTATCTTCTCCAACGTACTTTCCTGCCTCTTCATTGAAAATTACAGGAAGGACTAAAAACCCACTTGAGAAGAACTAACTGTGCAAGATAAAGCCTGGCACAGATCTCTGCCAATGCCAGGATTGAGAGCTCAGTTCTCCTTTTAGTGCAGTTCCAGCTGTTCTTACAACTTTTAAAATTGATATGAGTAGTTTCACTATGGAATCTAGGTCTTCTGGCTTACAGTTCAGCATTCTTTCTACCAGAACTCCAACTAGAACAGCAATATGGCCCTAGCATTAATGTCAAAGGGAGCATTTGCCTAAGGGTGGGAAAGGTGTTCGAGGAACAAGAGATATAAAGAGATACTGACACTACTTACCAGAAAGACAGCATAGTATAGTGAATAGACTGCTAGCTTTGAAGTCAGGTAAATCATTTCACTCCTCTGAGACTGAGTTCTCTCATCTTCAAAAGGAAAGGGTTGGACTAAATCCCTAAGGTTCCTTCCAGCTTCTTATTTTCGATCGTAAAGTAAAGGTGGAGGTAGGTTGTGGGCCAGGTTGTAGCTTTTGTTATGCCAAGCAGGCCATAGAATGGAGGAGTAGAAGTGAATTCTGGGTGAGCAGTTTGACTATCTGTGCATAATTCTCTGCTGGAGGAACATCTGTGTTTCACATTGGAAATGGATAAGCAGGAAGAATAGTAGTCTCTATCCAAGCATCTAAGCTTCATCCTTCTGTGTGGGCAGGAGAAATTGGAGCCAGGTATCTCTTTTTCCTTGGTCATCTTTGCTCCAATACCCTTGAGTGCTTCTCAACCATGCTGAAGCCCAGAAGGGAGCTCTAGCTATAAGAATGGAACTAAGGTAGGCAGACAGTGCTGGGAGACAAGAAAGGAGATAAGGAGAAAACATACTATCTCATCTCCCAATTGTTAACTCCATTCAGATACTCACCCAAGTGAGATGGGAAAACATGAGAAACATGGACCTGTCTGGGAGTTGGGATTGGAAGCCTTGCAGTAGTGCCACCAAAACTCTACAGCCTTGTGGAAGCAAGACCCCTTTCAACTGAAGCTGTATCAGTCAACCTAGGGTGAGGGATGAGCCGAAGATGGATACAGACATTGAGGGTACCTCCAATGCTTTTTTTTTTTAATGTTTTGGTGTTTCTTTTTTTTTGAATGCATAATTAACTTTGCCATCCTCTCCTCTCCAATCAGAATACCATTGCTTGTAAAACAACAAAGAATTTTCAAAAAGAAAAACAGAAAAAACAAGTAAGCAAAACAAACCACAAACCTACAAAGTCTTTCAGTATAAGCAGGGTTTTATACCATTGGTCCCACATCACTCCAGTAAAGAGAGGGTGGTACGTTTTCTCATCTCTAGTTTTAATCTAGTCATGATGATTATAATTGCACAGTATTCAGTTTTATTTGGTTGTTGTCACTGCTGTTTGTTTTTGCATTGTTGTAGTCATATCTAATTTTTCTCTTTTTTGATTACTTCACTTGGCATCAGCTTACATAGGTCTTCTCATGCTTCTCCAAATTCCTCATGTTCATTTCTTTATCCAGTTTAATAATATTGCATTCCATTTCTTTATCACAATTCAGTATCACAATTTAGCCATTCTCTGATTTATGCACATCTGCTTTTGTTTGGGGCAGCTAGGGGGTGCCATAGTACATAGACAGAGTCTAACCAGGAGTCTAGGCTTCCCGGCTCTGCATGGGTAGGAGATATTCAAGCCAGGTGTCTTTTTCCTTGGTAGCCTTTGCTCCAATACTTTTGAGTGCTTCCCAACCTGAAGCCTAGTAGGTGGCTCTAGGTATAAGAATGGAATTGAGAATGACAGGCAGGGCTGGGAGACAACGAAGAAGATAAGGAGAGTAAGCAAGACTCCTCTTCCTGAGTTCAAATCTGGCCCCCAGGCACTAGCTACATGACCCTGGACAAATAATTTAACCCTGTTTGCCTCAGTTTCCTCATCTGTAAAATGAGCTGGAGAAGGAAATGGCAGACCACTCCAGTATCTTTGCCCAAATGAGGTCATAAAAACCTGAACACTACTAAAAACAACTGAACAACACTTTGTTTCCAATTCTTTGAGGTTATTAAAAAAATGCTACTCTAAATATTTGGTATTTATGGGACCTTTCACTCTGTCTTTGACTTCCTCAGGGTATGTAGTTAGCTTTGCTCCTTTCTGCACCCTTATCACCCTTCTTACACATCAGGAGAGACTAGACATCTTTTTGCTTAAGGTCTAGTCTGGTCTGCTGATAAACTCCTTCTCTTACCACCTAGCACTAGTCCTCAACCAAAGTCATCTCAGAGAGAAAGAGATATGTATATTATGGAGATAGATATATAATATAACCAGATAGAGACATGTCTATCTCTATCTAACTAGATAGAGATATATCTATCTATTTCTATCTCTATCTTGCTAGATAGAGATAGAGATGTATGTCTGAGGTCAAAATGGCATGCAGGTAGGGACAATGGTGATGGAGAGGGGAAGCTAGAGGGAAGTAGAAGGAGGTGTTTGACCTTCTTTTCTTGTACACCTACTTCCTTGACAGACCTCATGTGGATTAACTACCACCTAGTTAAATAAGTATTTAAAATGCAGGGTGTTCCTAAAGTCTAGACACATAGGCAGAAATGCATATTTTCAAGAAATGAAATGATTGAAATTTTCAACATTTCATTTAATTAGGATATTACCAAAAACATCTTCAATATGATTTCCATCATTTGTGATGCAAAGGTTGATGGGCTTTGCAAGATTCACGTGAACTTGATGCAATAACTCCACATCGCAGTCAATTTTAGCACATTCACTCTTGGAATATGAACATGAAATCATATGATGTTATTTGAAGTTGAAGCTGTTGTTTGTTATATTTGTTAATTTGGAATATTTGTTAATATTCCAATGTGGATAGAATGCTATTGGAATTGCCCAGAAAGAAAAAAAAAGGCAAACCAACCTTTTTCCTCTACTGCCATTTCTTCTCCTTCCACTCATTTCTCATGCCCTAGTAGTCTGCAAACAAACCTCATCACTCAACTGTAATTGTTCTTTTCAGAGTTATCAGGTTCTGTTAATTGGTAAATCCAGCGACCTTTTTCTTAGTCTTCCTCCCTCTTGACTTCTCTGTGGCATTTCACCACGCTCTCCTCCAGAATGCTTTCTCCCCACCCAGTTTTCTTTCGAAACTATTCTCCCCGGTTCTCCTCCTATCTCTCTGATTACTCCTTCTAAATTGTCCTCTGCTAGCTCATCATCTCTGACTCATGTGTCCCCCCACACTCTGGAGCCTTTTTCTTTTCCTCCTCGACACCCTTTGGTGAATGCATTAATTCCCAAGTTCTATCGCCAATATCTCTAAGTGGATATCACACAGGGATCCCAAACTCAACTTGTACAAAAAAGAAAAAAAAAAAAAGAAAACACCTTACTGTCTCCCTGTTGTCTCAAACTTAACTCTCCTCCACTCTTCCCTTTTATTGCTGAGGCCATTACAAGCCTTCTAATCGCCTTCCTTATTTTCAATTATCACATCCAGAATCACTTGCCGAATCTTGATGATTCAATCATTCAACTATCTTTTCGCTTTTCTTCCTTCAAATGGCCATTGCTCTACTTTAGGCCCTCATTGCCTCTTGCCTGGATTTGTTAGTTCCTTATCACCTCCCACGTAACAACAACAACAAACAACAACAACAATAATAATAGCTAACATTTATATGGCACTTTCTTAATATTTATATAGCACATAGCCAGGTGCTATGCTAAGCACTTTACAAATGTTATCTTATTTGATCTTTACAGTGACCCTGGGAGGTAAGTACTCTTATTATACCCTTTTTACAGATGAGGGAACTGAGACAAATAAAGTTTAAGTGACTTGCTCAGGGTCACACCGTTAGGAAGTGTCTGAAGCTGGATTTGAACTCCAGGTCCAGCAGTCTATCTAATCCATACTCTCCAAAGGTGCTAAAAATACCATATTTCTCCGTGTATAAGATGCACCTTAATTTTGGGCCTGAAATTTGAAAAAAAAAATGTATTACATAAAGTTATGGAACCCAAGTTTTATTCATCATAAAATTCATCCAATTCCTCATCATTGTCAAAACTCCCATCCATTAGCTTGTCCTTATCTGTGTTTGATGACCAATCACTATCTTCATATATTGCCTTGTCCTGAGTTCCATCCATGGCATTTGAAATACCACACTTCTTAAAAGACTTGACAACGATCTCAATCTTGATATTATCCCAGGATCTTTTCACCCAGGTACAAACTTCTCCTGTAGTTAGTTTCTTCACTCTTGCCTCTCATGGCCTTCTTCTGCTGTGGCATTTTCACTAGGGTTTCTTCTTCCCGTAGCCAGTCTTGGATTGTTTTCTCAGTTGGAGGAGGACCAAACTTACGTCCAGCAGCATAATTTCCATTCACTTTTGCAACCTGGATCACTTTTAACTTGAATTCAGCACTGTGCGGAAATCTTTTCTGAGCCATTTCTGGGCAGAACATGGCAAAACGTAACCTAATATACCAGTAACAAATGCGAAACAATGAGCGCAAAGACAACAATCATGAAAAAGCAGGAAATGCAAGTAAAAAAAATCTACAACCACTGTACAAGAAGCACCCAGTTTTTAGACACCAAATTTTTCGAAAAAGGGTGCATCTTATACATGGGGAAGTATGGTAATCTAACTCAAGCAAATGTCTGGCTCATGCTTGTCTCCAGTATAAAATATAAATTCCTCACTTTGGTGTTTAAAGTCCATCATAGCCTGGCTCCAACCTGCCTTCCAGACTTACTTTACAATGTTCCTCTTAACTGTACATACCAGTCAAATGGGTCTCTTTGCTCTTGCCAGACCTTGGCATTCCTGTCCTGCCTGGAATTCACTCCTTCCTTATGTCTACCTCTTGGTGAATACCTTGGTTCCCTCAAGGTAACATTCCTGTGCACCATTCTACAGGCAGCCTTTTCTAATTCTTCTATTCATCCGAACTATCTTCTAGAACTTACCTCAGCCAGCACACGGTAGGCACTTAATAAATATTGATTGATTGATCTCCTACCCAAATTATATCCTATTTATTTATCTAATTAGATGGGGGTTTTTTTTCACAGTAAATTCTAAACTTCTTCAGGTCATTTTGTACACATAATGTTTTGCCTTTTGCAGGAAATTAATAAATGCTTAGGTGCAGCCAGGCAGAGCAGTGGCTAGAGTTCCAGATCTGTAGTGAAGAATCATCTTCCTAAGTTCAAATCTGGCCTCAGACACTTAATTGTCGTGTGACTCTGGGCAAGTCACTTTACACTGTTTGCCTCAAGTTTCTCCCTCTGTAAAATGAGCTAGAGAAGGAAATGGCAAATCACTCCCATATCTTTGACAAGAAAACCCCAAATGGGGTCACAAAGAGTCAAACACAACTGAAAAGACTGAACAACAATTAATGCTAATAATTGATTATTGAGTTGAGTTAGATTGTGTCAGAAGCTACAGATGATTCACAAGAAACTGATTCTCCCCCATATCCCCTCATAACTAGTATTCAGAGATCCCTTTTTCCAAACCCCCATTCCTAACTACAGGTACTTTGCCTGCTTCTTTTTCTAGGGGCAAAAATTGCTAAGTGAGATATAATGCTTTCCATTTTACCCACCATGCCTTCCTAACATAATCTTGAAAATATATTTTGATTTTTAAAAATTAATATTCTTATGGTTTATTTCTCTCCCAAAAATGAAGTTTGTTTTAGAGGTTTGTTTGTTCATTTTTCTTTTCTTTCATTTATGGTTTAACTAGAACTCCTTATGGCCAAAGAAAGATTGGGGTAGTGGGTCAGAGACTTCCCATTGGCTTTTTTGTGTGTGTATGCAATAAGAGATGCCAGTAATGGATCAGTTTGGCTCACTGTTTAAATTCCTCAATCATGGAGGTAGGGGAGAGGAAGAGATGTTTGTAACGTCTCTGCAAACTAATGCATTGGGAAACTAATCAGAGTTGTACCCAAGGTAAGGTACACAGAGATGTCAGTTTGACGCAGGTATTCAATCACTTGTGTTAGTATAGTTTTGGCTTATGTCATGCATATGCATGAACCACAGATATGTCAATAGACCTGTAGAGTTTACAATACTAAATGAATTATTATTTATGTATGTCATAAAATAGACAGTCAGCATGACACAGTGGACACAAAGCTGGTCCTGAAGCCAGAGATTCCTGGGCTCAAGTCACCTCCCTGAAGCACACTTGCTGTTTAATCCTAGGAAAATTTCTTAATTTTTCAACATCCTCAGGCAGCTATCTAGGACACTAATTTACAGAACAGTTACTAATCTTTACAATAGCAGAAGGTCTTCACTGGGAGCTCTCTACTTCCCTGCTGTCGCCGGTCCAATTCCTAATCCTATCCCTGTCCCAGGCCCAGATCTGTCTCTATTCCTCTCATATGAAATATGTGAAACTGGTTTGTGGGTAGGGTACCTCAACCTTCCCTACTTAACAAGTGAAGCCAAACTTTCTTTCAGAAAGGAATTTGCTTCCCCATGCAAAACCAGATTGCTTTGGTGCCAAGTGGGTACAGTCAAAAGCATGGATTGCTCAAAGCCCATAGGATTTCCTGGCAGTGTTTCTGATTGATTTCCCTATAGCTGTATACCCCTTGAAGCATGATTTCACAGGCCTCACTCACAGTCTCTCACCAAACTTGTCACTAGGAAGATTTGCTTTCAAGCCATCTGAAGGTCTCTATCATGTTCGGGAAGCAGATCAGTCACAGAGTGACAGAATCTTTGAGTTATGTTAAACCGTAAGGTCGTTTAGGTTAGCCTTTCACCCAATACCAGATTCTTCACTGCAGGCAATCATTAGGCCTCAGCTTAAACATCCCTAATGATGGAGAATGCATTTCTTTTAAAGGATGAGAAACTCAGAAATTTCAGATGGCTCTTATTGTTGGAAAGTTCGTGTGTGTGTGCATGCGCGCAAAATTTCTCAAAGTGAATGCACATGCCAAGATTTCTTGTAACTTTAGCCCTGTTCCCTTTGTTAAATTCAGCCCTGTATTTCCGAACATCACTATCTGTTGGGACCCTGAATCTGTCATCACACAAGTTAGTGATCTCTTCTAGTTTGGTGCAACCTACAGATTTCATAAGTTTGCATCCATGCGCTCATGGATTAAAATGTTGACCATGGCAGAATGCTCCAATAAGGCCATTTCTCCATGTTAAAATTGATCTAGTTTGGATTAGAATTTTTATGGTCAATCATGCAGCCAGTCAATATATCCACCTAACTTTGATCCATCTTGCGTTTCTCCATCTTTTTTTTTTTTTAAAGCTGAACAAATTCAATGAGATCACGGACTCAGTGAAGTATCAAAGGTCATGGGGATGTTATGAAGGATTTTGTCTTTTTTGTCCTCCTTTTCTGAAGTTCAGATACTCTGTATCTACAGCCTTTCCACAATATATGCCTAGTAACACTGTCTCCAGAAAAAATGAGCTGTCTACCGCAACATGTTTTTAGAGCCACCATGTTCACTTCTCATGATTCCTAAGTGGTTCTAAGCTTTTACAGAATTTTGCTTGAGATTGACATCTAAGAAATACTCCTATAGTTTCTGGACCTCTAGCTTTGTGTTTTGAAAGAAAATCAGCTCATTGACTTATCCTTGATATTTCATCATGTGTTTAATATTCTGCGGTTCTTTAAATATCACAGAAAATAATTATCAATAATCACATCTGCAAGTTCTTTCAGGATTCTGGTATAAATTTTATCCAGCCTGGCAGACTTGAACTCATTTAGAGCAGCTGTTCTCTTACAATCTTCCCTCCTTATGGGATTTGTTTTACTCTTTTAATTTAGAAAATCTTCTTTTCGACTGAGAAGATAGAAACAAAATAGAAGTCATGTAATTCGCTTTCTCTCTGTCACCAGTTCATTTCACATCATCTCCCCCAAGCAGCAGATTTATTTTTGCCCTGGTCTTCTTCCCTGATATAGATGAAAAAGGTTCTTTTGTCTTCTTGAAGAAAAGATTGATGATGCCATTAGAAATGTGTTCTAGAAACTCTACCTAACCTGGGGTACTGACACTATTAAAAACTTTTATAAAAAAAAATTATGTGTTTTGTGTTTACATTACAAACATTAAGAGATTACCCCCATTTTGTGAGGTCTCTTGTAATAAAGTAAAACACTTAAGTAAAATATAATTCTGATGTCATCTAAAAGTGCCTGCAATATTTCACATTTGTAGCACTGCCTCTCTATTAAAAAAGGTTAACAATAATATGTTTTTTCTCCTTCCCACTCTATTAGAAAAAAGAGAGAGAAAAACAATTTCTTGTAATAAATATGCAAACTCAAACAAAACAAATTCCCTAAGTGGCTAAATAAAAAATATATATGTCTCATTCTGTACCCTAAAGCCATCACTTCACTGTAATGGATAGCATATTTCATCATTGGTCCTCTGGAATAATGAATGGTCATTGCATTGGTCATAGTTCTTACTGCTTTCAAAGTTGTTTGTTTTAAAGTATTGTTGCTATCATGCAGACTGTTCTCCCAGTTCTACTCATTTCATTCTTTTTTAAAATAGTTTTTATTTATTTTATTAAATATTTCTCCATTACATTTAAAACATTTTTAACAATTATTTTTTAAAAAATTGTAATTCCAAATTTTCTCCTTCCCTTCTGCCCCTCCCCCTTCCTTGAGAGGGTAAGCAATTTTATTTTGATCATAGATGTGAGGTCATGCAAAACATGTTTCCACATTAGCCATGTTGCAAAAGAAAAGACAAAATAAAATAATAAAAATAAAGAGAGCAAAAAGAAATATGCTTCAATCTGCATTCAGAGTGCATCAGTTCTCTCAAGATGGATAGCATTTTTCATCATGGCTTCTTTGGAATTGTCTTGGATCATTGTCTTGATGAGAGTAGCTAAGTCTTTCACATTTAATCATCTTTGCAATATTCCTGTTACTGTGTACAGTGTTAGCTGGTTCTGCTCACTTCACTTGAGTTCATGTAAGTCTTCCCAGGTTTTTCTGAAACCATCTTGCTCATCATTTCTTATAGCACAATAGTATTCCATCACAATCATATACAGCAATTAATTCGGCCATTTCCCAATTGATAAGCATCCCCTCAATTTCAATTCTTTGCACCACAAAAACAGCTGCTATAAATATTTTTGTACAAACAGGTCCTTTTCCCTTGTCTTTGATCTCTTTGGGATGTAGACCTAGTAGTGGTATTGCTGGGTCCAAGTTTTATAGTGCTTTGGGCATAATGCCAGATTGTTCTCCAAAATGGTTGCACTATTTTACAACTCCACCAACATTGTATTAGTGTCCTTTCCAGCATCTGTCATTTTTCCTTTGTGTCACGTTAGCCAATCTGCCAGATGTGAGGTGGTATCTCAGAACTGTTGTAATTTTCATTTCTCTAACTGATAGTGATTTAGAGCATTTTATGTGACTTTTGATAACTTTGATTTCTTCTGAAAACTAACCCTCATATCCTTTGACCATTTGTCAACTGGGGAATGGCTCTTACTTTTATAAATTTAACTCCGTTCCTTATAGATTTGAGAAATGAAGCCTTTATCAGAGAAACTTTTTGCAAATTTTCCCCAGTTTTGTTTTCCTTCTAATTTTTGCTGCATTAGTGCTCATTTCATTCTATATCAGTTTAAAAAAATATTTAAGATTATTCATTTTTATGATATTGATGTTATAATACACATCGTATTCTTTACTCTGTATCAGTTCACATCAGTCTTCTCATGCCTTTTTGAAATTATCTAATTCCTCATTTTGTACAGTACAATAGTACTCCCATCAAATTTATATAACACAATTTTTTGGGCCATTCTTTAATTGATAGCATCATCTGTTTTGTTTTGGTTTTTTTTTGCCACCACAAAAAGAGCTGCTATTATTATTTTAAGCACAAAGGGCCTTTTCCTCTTTGATTTCTTTTGGGTAGAGCCCTAGCAAGTGTATAACATGGTCAAAGGTCACTCACTGTTCATTAATTTTTTTACTTACAATTCCAAATTGCTTTCCTGAATGGTTCCACCTACTGGTGCACAGGTCTACCATGAGTGCATCAATGTGTAAGTTTTCCTACAGCCCTGTAGTAGGAAGGCCGAATTTATGATCTCAAAAAGGAATATATATCTGAATGGTTCAAAGATATATATATATATATATATATCTGAATGGTTCGAAATCATTGGGTATATAGAATTCTCTAAACAGAAAAAAATTTATTCAGGGCCCAGAGCAACAAATTAGCAAACCAACCTCCCCATTCCAGTATTGTGAACACAAGCCTCCAGGCCCAGTAGGCCCGCCTCACAAGAGTAGCCAGGAGGCCACAGAAAAATAAGATGGCATAAATCATATTCACTGGCCTCAAGTCCTCACTCGAACTCCTGGGTCCACACAGGTTGGCTCTGCTTCAGCTTTTTTCAGCTGTGGTTTCTCACCTCTCCTCGCAGCCAAGCCTCTGGTGTTCTCCAGCCCCACCTCAAGGACCAGAGACCAGAGACCAGAGACCAGAGACCAGAGACCAATTGGTTCCTGAGTTGGCCCCTCTTAAGTCATTGATCTACGCCCCCACAGGCTTCACACCTGATAGGGCTTTGGGCCTGGGGCTTAGCATTTAACAGGTGAAAGTACTTTCAAGGTAAACAAAAGCCAGACTCCTCAAGGGCACCCGTTAAACTAAGCCCATTTTGCCTTACTGGCACAAGCCCCTCTAACATTCGTTATTTTCCTTTATTGCTCTTTAGGTGTGAGGTAGAATCTTAGAACTGCTTAATTTGTAGTTCTCTAGTTAGTAGCAATTAGGAACATTTTTTCATATGATTCTAGACAGGCTTAGTGTCCTACCTTGAAAACTATTTTTTTTATAAACTTAGACTAATTTTCTATTGGGGAATAGCTCTTTTTCTTCAAAACTTTGAATCAAAACTTCAAACTTTGAATCCTTTCCCTTTATATCTTGGAAATAAGAGAAGAATTCTAAGAAGAAGAAATTCAGAGAAACTTGAAAAGATATTTTCCAGTTGATTATTTCATATTTAATTTTAGCTTTATTTCCTATTATTTAATTGCTAAATAAAATTCAACAAAGGAGTTTAATTGCTAAATAAATAAATAATGATGCTGTTATTTAATTTTAGTGTATATTTGCTTTTGCAAAAACTTCAAATTTCAGATAATCAAAATTACTCATTTTATTTTCTGTGGTCGTCTTGACTGATCACGTACTTTTTTCCTACCCATAAATCTGATGGGTTTTTTTTTCATTTTCGTTTATGATGTGACCCTTTATATCCAGCTCACATGTTCATTTGGAGATAATCTTTGGCTAGGATGTGATAATCTGTGTCTAGGTTGGTCTAAATCCAATTTCTTTCACTCTGCTTCCAATATTCCCAGAAGTTTTTGTCAAATATTGAGTCCTTAACCAGTAGTTCAGGTCTTTATGTTCATCAAGACCTAGAGTATTTACATTAGATACATTATAATAGTATTAGAATCTAGACATCTGAAACCCACTATGCATTGAATATGATAATGGTAGTTATAACTCTTAAGTGTAATGAAAAGGATACTGTATTTGAAATAAAAGTTGGGCAGTCCCTCCTAGATCACTGCCTTGTCTTAGCAGAGAGGGTTACATAACTCAGTGAAACTATGAGCCCTGCCATGCAGGGTTACCCAAGATGTACCGGGTCATAGTGGAGAGTTCTGACATAAGGTGATCCACTGGAGAAAGAAATGACAAACCACTCCAGTATCTTTGTCAAGATAACCCCACGGAGAATAAGCATGAGATTAGACAGACTTTGGAAAATAGTAAAGGACGGAAAGGTCCAGAGTTCTACGGTCCACGGGGTCACAAACAGTCAGATACAACTGAATAATTGAACAACAACAAGCTGCAGGATCTTGGACAATTCTCTCTAAATGATCTATAATTCCCTTCCAAATCAGAATCCTACAAACCTAAAATACTAAATAGTTGGTTTTGTTTTATTCCATTTTGTTTTGTTTTGTTGGGGGGATAGGGAGCTTGTAACATCATGGTTCAGATATATTTTTGCCAGTTATAATTATTTAAAATGGTAATCCAAATTGGCACACCAATGCAGAAACTCAAGTTGTTCTGGAATGTTTGGATTGGAAACGACTATACCCTGACAAGTGTCAATGAATGGCCCAAATCTAGCAGGAAATACCATAAATAATTGCTAAAGGTTCCCAGTCTCAGACTTTAAGTTCTATTTCTGAATTCCTTGATCAGTTATATAATATTTACCTTTTCTGTTAATGGCATCACTATCATTTTTATCATCCAGGTTCACAGAGTCATTCTTAGCTCTTTTCTCTCCTTTAACCCCCATATCTAATCAGTCACCAAGTGTTAAGCATATCATGACAATATCTCTGATATCCCTCCCCTTTCTCTTTACTCACACAACGTTTAACATGGTTCAGGCACTTGTTACCTCTTACCCAGTCTCTATTACCTCCTAACTGGTTCCCTTGCCTTCAACCTCTTTCCCCTCTAAGCCATTCTCCAACCTGCTGGCGTATTGACATTATTGAAACATCGAACTGACTGAATCAACAAAATCTTGACTCATTCCTTATAACTTGTGAGATAAAACACAGAATCCTCCATGTGGCTTTTTAAAGATCTCTGCAATCTGACTGGCATCATCCATCCTTTCAGTCCTACTTCATTTTATCTTCCTACGGGTACCCCTTGTCCCAGGCAAACTGGCCTTCCAGGTGTTCCCTATACTTTCTGTCTCTCCTCCTTTGTCTTTGCACAAGTGGTCCTTCTACTTGTCTGGAATTGACCTGTTCCTCATCTCCACTTCAGAATCTTTAATTTTCTTTGAAGGGTGGCTCAGATACTACCTCCTAAACAAGACCTCCCCCTTTCTCCCTTCTCCGAGTTATTAGGATGCTCTTCACTTTATATTATATTAGCATATTTTTTATTTACTTGTGTACATATTTTATACCCACCTGCACCTCTCTCCCACCTCAATAGAATGTAATTTCCTTGAGGGAAGGATCTGTTTTGTCTCTGTATCCCTAGCACAGTGCTTTGCATGTAGTGGGCACTGGATAAATGCTTGCGCATTTAAATTGATTTGAATTAGATGAACAAATCCTTCAGTTCTGTTCCAAAAATAATATGAGATCAGATCCAGATTAGTAACAAAAAGTTTTCACTTTGGGAATAACTATATATATGCAGAGAATGCACAATTCTGGTGTAATCCTGCAAGTAAGAGTAATACATTCCTCCTGCCATGAATAGAAGTACAAGCAGTGAGTACTTCTTTCAGCTGACCATTGGCCAAGGATGTTTGAGTGTCTAAAATTGCCTTCCGTGGATATTTGTACATTATGTGCAAGGTGAAGGAGGAAGGAAAAGTGGTCGTCAGAGTTCCATGAGCTATCTCTTAGATCTTAGCTTTTAATTTAAAATCCTTTGGAGTCCCATGGGACAAGATTAACTGAAGTCAATGAGAGAGAAATTATCATGCAGTCCTTTGTAAGTATAATTCTGCTAGGTTTTGCAAGTTGCTATTGGAGTTAGAAACAGAGTGCACCAAACTCTGCAAAAATACCCAAACTGCTAAAGTGGCAGAAATGTTATTACTGTATCAAATGTAATTAATGTGACTCTCATATGTACTGGCTGGGTATTTGCATCAACTGACAAGCAGCACAGGTAAAACTGCAAGTGTCATCATCTAATTTACCTTTGCTAAAAAGCCTAAATGATTTTTTTCCCTCTTCCTAAGAGGAAGGACTATTGTAAGAAGGAAGAAAGTTCCACCCAGGATATGAAAAATTGACAAAAGTAGTAAGAACTTTGTAATGTGACACCAAGATTGATAATCTAGCACTGCCCCCCATCTCATCCCCTTTGCATTCCTTCTCCCTTTGTGTTCAAATTTTGGATTCAGAAATTTGCAAGTTTCTTCCTTTATTTCTGTTACTCTTTGCTATTTGTCCTCACTCAGCTGGGGAAAAGAACATTTGTTTCATCTCTCATATTTTATGGGAGAACTAAAACATTCACTTTGAGAAGACTGACATATTGGGTCTCAGGCCACTGGCTGAATGTCAGACTTTTAAGATGCTTTGAGGCAAAGAGGGCTGCCTGTTAATAAAGGTGTGAGGGCAGCATTTGATTTTGAATACATATATCTTTTATGACTGGATGCTCAGCTATGAAGTGCTGCTAATATTTTCCAGAAAAAATTGTGAAGTAGGCCTATATAAGATAGTCGTTCAAGGTACTGACATCAAAGGTCAAAGGAAGTATTAAAATGATGAGAAATATGAGAATTACAGAGATTCATCCTGGGAGTAAGGGATATCCCTGAAAAAGAAAATGCCATAAGACTCCAATAATTTGGATGCACCTTCATCGTGTATTAATGGTGGCAGCTCATTGTCATTATTTATAAAGTAGCATATCAAGTAGAAAGTGGGGGAAATGGAATCATTGCCACTGGTTTTGTTCAAGTCTTTGTGAAAAAAAATTTAACAAAATGCAAAGGTCATTTCCCCTGGGGGGGAAAATAACCACCTGCCATTTCACAGAGAAAAGGTGACATTTCTCCCTGAAAAGGAGACATTTTGCCCAAAGGCAAGTTGAAGCAGCTTCCTGGATTGCCAGTCAGTGAGTTTACATAAGGGCAGAACAAGATGCTTTGCCTCTGGCAGAAATGACATTTTCCCTCTCTATTTGGATTTGTAGATTCTTAAAAATACAAAATCAATTTTATGATTGTATATACACACATGTGTGCATATATATATTTAAATATGCACATATATGCGTTTATATATATATATATGGAAATACTCCTAGAAGTTTATTAGTGCAGCTACATTAGTAATGAATGTCAAATACACACACCTACTGGATTGAGGCAGTTAAAGGTGGTATAAGGTAGCAGCACAGGGCGCTGAACCAGTATTCAGAAGACCAGAGTTGTTATTCCTATTCCTATGACAGTGTGGTACTTTACATTTCACTTAGCGCCTCACCAATCCACTTTCCCTTTCACTGAAATTACAGAAATGTCTGTCTGTCTCTGACTATATAGGACCACTGTAAGATTTCATAAGAGCATAAGGAATATTATAACAATATATGAAATAACATATGAAGCATTTTGAACTCTATGGATGTAGCAAGAAAAAATATATGTGTATATATATTTGTGCATATATGCGTGTATGTATGTATCTAAAGTATTTTAAATTAGTAGTATTTTTTAAAACCATATTTGGGAAATTCAGCAAAGGGGTAGCTTGCTTTGAGGATAGGAAGTCAACCCTGAAGCCAAGAAGACCTAGGTTCAAGTGTTGCTTCTGACACATAATAGTTTAGTAATAATTAGCAGCATTTATATAGAGACTACTAAGTATAAGACATTGTCCTAAGGTCTTCACAATCATTAGCTCATTTGATCCTCTGAGGTATTATCACCATTTCCCAGCTGAGGAGACTGAGGAAACAGAGACTAAGTAAGTTGTTTAAGGTCCCACAACTAGTAAGTGTCTGAGGCTGGATTTGAATCCTAATCTCACTGAATGCTCTATGTTCTAAGCACTTCAACATCTACCTGCCTAGGTGCTGCCTAAGCTACAGAAAAGATGGTAAACCTGCATTGGAAGAGGAATTTTCCTCACCTGGCTTTTTATTGTACCAATGAAATTAAATGTCTCATTTCTATCCCTATCCTAGACTTGCTTGCGTAAGACATATCCAGGAATTTTAGCCCTGCGAGGGACCATGGAGGGCATCTAACCCAGGCCCTCATTTTGTAGATGAAGAAGCTAAAGCCTAGAGAAGATAAGAGACTTAGCTATGGCCAGTTACATAGTGGAGAAAATACGAACTATTCCCCAAGCAGGTTTTTCTTACAAGATCGTCTACAATGATAATGATGGTATAGCTAATATTTATATAGTGCTTTAAGGTTTGTAATATTCTTTAACTATGTTAACTGCTTTGAGCCTCACAACAACTCTGTGAGGTAGAGGCTGTGATTATCCACATTTTACAGATGAGGAAACTGAGGCATGTAGCTATTAAATTGCTTGCCCAGGGTCACGTCGCTATTAAGTATCTGAGGCAGGATTCAAACTTGGATCTTCCTGACTCCACATCCTGTATTCTATTCACTGCACTGCCTTGCTTTCTAGCAACAAATCAAAAACCCTGAAGTGTTTCAGATGTGAAATTGAAATTTAATTTTTAATTCTCTTTTATTAAGATTTAATCAAACTAGATTTAATATTCCTCTTCACCCTAAGTTTTACTCAGGTAACCTCAGGTCATTTGTCTCACATTTCTGGACAAATTTTCCTAAGGGTCAGCCTCATCAATCTAAATTATTGTAGCCACTCGTTTGCCTGCAGACTACTCCTATTACCTGAGAACCGATCTCATCTCTCAGAGATGTAACGGGGAAGAGCTGAGATGACATTTATCTAAGTCTCCTCATTGAAATATCTACCAATAGAGATTGTCTTACCTATGTCCAGTGACCTGAATCACACGTCTTGTTTGTGATTAAAGGGATCTCAGAAGGGGAAGTCCATACAATCAATACATCGTATAATTATATAAGGTGTTTTGGCTTTGTTTTGTTTTACTTTCTGGACAGTCAGAACTCAAGATTTTGCTCTGTCTTCTTGTTAATCACCCACCATAAAAGACCCTGTCCTCCTTCTCTCAGGGTCTTTGGCTACTGAATAGTCATTGACCCCATTTATTGGCTACTACTAGACTAGCTAATGAATAGATCATGCTTGGATCTTTTTCTGCTTCGTTTTACCTTTGTTCCATCACAACACAGATATTTTAAGCACTATCTTATGGAAGAGGGAAGAATAGACTTATTTTCCATTATCTAAGGAACAGAACTTGAACAAATGAACAGAAGATGAAAGAAAGTTCAGATTTAATGAAAGAAAGAATTCGATAACAAAATTTCCATGAAATGGTTTTCCTCTTAATGTTGAGTCTCCAATCAATGAAGATGCCCAAGAAATACTTACCTTGAGTAAGGCAGACTTATGGCTCTGCCTCTTCTGATTATCCACTTTGGTTTCATTGTATGTAAATTTCTGCAGAAAGTAAATAGAAAACGGTAGTCTTTATTCAAATTGTTTTAAGTGAATAGGATGGGGTGGGGGGGAAATGGAAAAATGGGAAAATGTATTAGTACATAAATCCACAAGCCATATGTTTATCCCTCAGCCAACTATACATCAGGAATGCTAGAAGGGCAATTTCTAAATTGTGAAGGAACTTAAGTGAGTGAATTCTTGGGACCCTTTTGAATATGATTTTAAGACTGACATTTCTTCTTCCTCTTTCTTTTCTTCTTCCTAATCCATTTTTTTTTGTTTTAACTGCTGTGCGAATTCCAGTTTTGCTGATTAATGGGGAGAGTCTGTAGAGGAGGGAAATGCGTTCCATTTTTACTACCCTATTACCTTGCTCCTCATCTCTCCTCTAATATTGTTGCTTAAAACAAAAAAAAAAGAATCAAGACCAATGAGTAGCAATAAATTTTTCATTCTTAACTGTCATTTATAAAGTGGTTTTGCTACTATAAGTTCTCTATGAAGAATTTACATAGTACTCTCAGTTTTCAATGATATGTGTCTTGCATTCTTAATTAAACATCCTAATTTGCTGCCTTTTCTAAGTTCACTTTCTTCTACTTTTGTGTATTTCATCATCTTTCTTCTGGAAGTTGTCAGTCTGTCTAATTAAATTATAAGCCCATTAGGTGGGGGCCAATGCTAATTTTATATTTATTACAGAAATAGTACTTTGTTGGTACTTAATTATCCACATTCTCCTCCTCTGGCTCCACAGGGTATAATAATGCATTCTCTGGGGAAATGCTGGAGACAAAACTCTGGGGAGATAAGGGGAAAACAGAAGGGAGAAACAAATTCTTCTCCTCAGTGGAAATTCAAAAAGACCTCTTCATCAGTTTACATCAACTGAGCTCTTAACCTCTGGATTGAAGAATCAGATTGAAAGAATGGAAAAGGAGGAAAAAGTCAGTATGTCATATTTAAGGCAGCTCTGCTCTTTTAATTTAATACAGCTGCCACTCACAAAAACTTTGTCATTCTGAAAAAAAATTCAAAAACTCTGCATGTGGAACTTTTTAAAGTATCTCAAAAACCATTTGCCGACACTATCTCAGAATTCCTCTGAGCATTCTAAGGGAGACAAGGGTAGGCAGTGTTTAAAAGCAAAGTTCCCCAAATTCCAGTCCAGCAAATTACCCCAGAACATCTCCTAAATCAGTTTGGGGGCTGGAATTGGAACCCTGGATTCCTGGTTCCTAGACTAGCAATTTGTACCCTCTGCAGATATAAGTCTAAGAGGATTAAGCCTCAGCTTCTCTCTTTGAGGCTGTAATTCACATTCTTTCAGAGTCCTTAATAACAGGACTTTTAAACGCGTTTCGACCTTGTTAAATCCCTTAGGTTTACCATCACTTCTGCTGTAGTTTAATTTAGCTAAATTGACAATATCTGCTGAAGCAAAGTCATGAAAACTAGATTATCCACTTTCACTTGATAGGTGGATTCTTAAAGAGTTCATTTATAGATTAATAATGCATTGGCTTGCTGTCTTTTAGCAACTACTCTCTAGTAGAGATATGAAGTCAATTGTCTTTTGTTCCTCTCTAGCAATGAGGCAGCTAAGTAGTACAGTGGAGTCAGGAAGACCTGAGTTCAAATATGACCTGTGTGACCCTGGGCAAGTCACTTAACCTTGTTTGCCTCCATTTCTTCACCTGTAAAATGAGCTGGAGAAGGAGATGGCAAACCACTCCAGTATCTTTGCCAAAGAAAATGGGGTGACAAAGACTCAGATGTGACTGAACTGCAACTGCCATGCGAAGGCTAAAGCATGTTTTCTCAGCAGAAGAGCATTTTACTACTATAGATAACATTGCCTTTTTGTTCTTCCCCTCATACTCATCCTCTTTTATGACATTGAAGTTCTGCTAAGGGCATTTAAGATGGTGGCCTTTATTTAAATTGTGTCCAGTGCATGGAAGAAAGAGGAAGGAGCTTGAATATACCTGTGTATTTGAAAGTACATTCCACTGAAACTGCAAGCTGTTGCCAGGGTCCTTAGGAAATTGGCCCTTAATGAAATAGGCAACAGAGTATATTACTGAGCATCTTTTGTCATTTGTAAGATAGATGTTAGGAGTCATCCTCTGATTCATTGGTGGAAATGACTGAACCCAAGGACTGATGACGTGAACAAACATCCACTCTGACTGATTGTCAGAAGCTATGAACCTTCATCTACAGAAAAAAAAAAGTTGAAGTATATCTGTATTGGGAGTATGTTGAAGAAAACAGGTTAGAACAAAACAAAATCAATAATGAAAAAAGAAGAAAATAGGAAGTTAAAAGGAGAGGAGAGAGAAAATGGGAAAAAATAATATGCCTGCACTAATTTCATGGAGGCAATAATAGAAAAATCATTTCAACCTATGATTCTAAAGTAATTCTAAATACAGAGACTCACAAAAATATAAATTGGTAAAGTCATCAACCAGATAAAAACAGACCAAAGAGAAATATTGCTTTTGAAAATGTATATCTGGGCAGCTGGGTGACACAGTGGAAGAGAGCACTGGGGTTCAGAGTCAGGAAGACCTGAGTTCAAATCCAGCCTCAGACACTACCTATGTGACTCTGGGCAAGTCACTTAACTCCTGTTTGCCTCAGTTTCCTCATCTGTAAAATATTGATAATAATAGCACCTACCTCCTTAGGTTGTTGGGAAGACCAAATCAGGTGAAAATTGTAAAACTCGTAGTACGGCATATGGCACATAGTAAGCACTATCCAAATGAAAACATATATCCTGTGATGGTGCGGTGGATACAAGTGTGGATCTACAGTGAGGAAGACCTGAGCTTAAATCCTGCCTCGATTACTTACTGGCTGTATGACAGGGCAAGTCCCTTAAACCTCTAACTGCCTCAGTCTCCTCATCTGTAAAATGGGGGTAATCATAGCATCTAACTCACGGGGTAAAAATAACAGGAGACAGTATTCGTAAAGTGCTTTGTAAACCTTGAAGCACTATGTAAATTCTGGCTGTCGTTATCTTAACTTAAATTTAACCGTTAACTTTGCTATATACCAGAGATGTCAAACACTCAGCTTCAGACTCCATGTAGCCCACGACTCTCCTGAGTACAGAAGGAACCAGATTAAAAGTAATTGGGAAATGTTTAATAAAAAGAAATAAAAATTCAGTAAACATATGTAATGTCAATATATGGTTTTCTAAATCAATATTTAGCCCACAGGGTTAATTATTATGGCCATTGGTCCCCATTTCTTTGTCGCCACTACAATGATGTCTGAACTAACCTAGCTCAGAAAGCTAACATCTTTTTAAAAGAGTCTTTAACCAAAGGATTGGTCTAAGTCTGTAAGTAGAGAGTGTTTATGATTAAAGAGATAGTTTATTTGGGCTCAGCGGCTCGGTGGTAATACTGATCAAAGTTGGAAGCCTTTTTGCAGAGATGTCAGTGTGAATAGCAAAGGCACATTTAAAATAAACTTGTAGCTGTTAAGGAAAAATGGGAGCTATGCACCCTATTGTCAACTGTGATTCCTTGGAAAGATAACAACATGCAGAAATTGCTTCTAGTGGACAATTAATTCTTATGATATATCAGAAAGACCATGGAATTGAATGAACTCAACAGGACTCTAGAGTGCTAAGGAATCCACATAGCAGCTGCAGACTCAATTACATTGCTTTTAGGACCTTAACATATCCTTAGGCCCTAGTTCTCCATGAATTCCATAGTATAGACTCTGATGTACCATGTGGCCACTATGGAACAATTAGTGGAAAAAATAGCATGGCCTTGTATTTACCCTAAAGCCCACAAATCCCCAGCACTGTGATGTTGCAACTTATTTAAAAGCAGATCAGGTATCCAATCCATTTTCTAGACTTTATAAGATCAGTATGTAAAAGCACGATACTTCCAAGTGAAAGGCAGTCTGGTATAGTGTAAGTAAAGCTGAATAAGTATTCAGAAGATCTGAATCCTAGTCTATAATATCTCCTTCCAATAGGGAGGGTCCCCAAAATGGCTATCCTGGGTTCAAAGTATCCTCTGAGTCCATATCCACTTAAAACAGCAGCTTCCTCTATGCTTAATTTTTCTTTGCTGAGCCAGAGAACATTGCTCAAATTAAAGGCAATTAATGAAATAACATGGTTAAAAGATTTGCAGTAGGACATTCCCCATCCTATGATATATATATACACACATACACACACATATATATGTATACGTATATACACATATGTATAGATATATACACACATATATATACATATATGTATATATAGTCTATATATATACATATATAGTATAATATATATACATATACATATAGTAGGATGGGGAATGTCCTATACATACACACCATTAGAAGGGAGAATGAGCACACATAAGGACCATACATGAGTGACTTATACTTGGAAAATTCATGTAAAGGGGCAAGTCATGCCTCCTATTGATATTCTTGGGGCAACTAGATGGAGCAATGGATTGAGTGCCCCCTAGAGTCAGAAAAACTCATCTTCCTGAGTTCAAATCTAACCCCAGACATTTACAAGCTGTGTGACCTTGGGCAAGTTACTTAACCTTGTTTGCCTCAGTTTCCTCATCTGTAAAATGAGCCGGAGGAGCAAATGGCAAACCCCCATGGTGTCTTTGCCAAGAAAACCGCAAAAGGGATCACAAAGAGTTGGATGTGACTGAAAAACTAATCAATTCTCATTAAACCTACTTCTTGCTAGGCATATTGGTGTAATAGACTATGGGGTCTGCTTTTTAATTGGTGCATTGTTCTGCTGGGCTCACTGGGAGCTGCATCATTGCGGGGCATGTTGATCTGTCAATCTCATTCTCTCTTTTCCGGACTTTTCTTCTAGCTATCATCTTCTGCTTATTCATTCAGGGCCAACCAAACCATCAAAGCACCAATATCCTAGGCTGTAGACATGAGAATGTGTCCTTACTAAGGGCTCACTAAAGGTTCTTCAGGCGAGCTACTACATCCACTTGACAAAAGCTAGGCAGATTGCTCTCAGGCTAGTCTCAAAGCTTCCTTCCATCTCAGAAATTCTATGTTAAAATAAATTATGGATTTGCAAAAACCTAAAAAGATATCAGTTTCATTTTAAATACAGAAACACTTTGTATTTAGCACTTTATGGTAAAAGTGTTTTCAATAATGGTCGGAATTGAGTGGCTTGATAATTGGTAAAGATAATGTGTTTTGGGTTTTTATACTTATTGATGATTGCTGATCAAGATAGTATTTAAATGATTTTTAAAAATTGTCTCAAATAACTCAATGTAGAATGTGAAAGGACCTCAGAGATCCAGAAAAATGGAACTCTTGTCTCACTTCTCCATTTTATTTTATATGAGAATAAATTGAGACTCAGCTGTGACTTGTCTCTGGCTACGTGGCTAGTTAGTGACAAAACTAGTCCCATTCTGCTGTGATTTCCCCATGATCAGGGTATTTCTGGTATTTGAAATAAATATAACCCAGGACAGTAGTGAGGAAAAAGTACAGTAGTATATGCTTTGATGCAGTGTTATATTTTCTCCTGCTCTAGACTAATATGTTTTGTAATTTGAGGATTGCTGGTTTTGGTTGTGTCTTTTTCCACAATTAGCCACAGAGAGAGAAAGAGTTCTGAGTCACCAACATCCCTAGGCCTTGTATTCTTCAGCTCTTAAATGGGGGTGTTAGACATCTCTAAAAGACCCTTCCAGGTCTTGTTCTATGATCCTATAAAGATAAATGGATGTATAGTTCTGTCCATATAGTTGACTTGGATGGTTTACTGATGGAGACCCATCTATGGGGGTAGAGCATCGGAGAGAATGCTGGGCCTGGAATCAGGAATACCTGAGTTCAAATCTGGTCTTAGACACTCACTAGCTTTTACCCTGGGTGAGTTATTTAACCCTGTTTGCCTCAGTTTCCTCATCTGTAAAATGAACTGGAGAAGGAAATAGCAAGCCACTCCAGCATCTCTGCCAAGAAGATCCCAAAGGCGGCCACAAGAGTCAGACATGACTAAGCAACAACTATGAGGCACATTGATTAAATTTCTGGTACCAAGGTTACTCCCCTGTGAAGTGACCATGTTATTACTCATTGCTCCCTTTAGAGAATATTATAAGACAAATTTTTTATGTTTCCTCCGTTATTGTGCCTTTTAACACACAACTAGAACAAAGATCGTCCTCTAAAATGGTAAAAAGCGTAGCTTCATTAGTTACAGATAAAACTCACTGAAAGTTATCATGAAGATTGTGAATGATGATTTGCTCTTATCTGGGACCATCACTGTGCTTCATTTTCATTTGTAAAATGACTGCTAAGGTCCCTTCTAGTTGAAAACCTATTAATTTATAAATATATTCCCCCCAATTCTGAAATAGGTGAAGGTAGGTTTTACAGTGCCCAACTAACTCTGTGCTCTTTCCTCCTCTTGCTAGTACAGGGTCTCCTCCCCATGTGTTCCATGTGCCTCATCTGCAAAATGCTACTCTTAAGGTATTTTTCCTTTGGCTATTTTAGAGAAACCGACACTGCATTTAAAGCTGTCTTTGATATTATACCATGTAACTTCCTCTCACTGAATTTCCAGTTCTAGAAAACAGCAGGATAGCACTCGTCCTTTCATGAACATCACGAAAAAGCAATAAAGATGCATTACTAATACTTAGTTCACATTGGCTCCTATTAATATGCCATTATATGATGCACATTTTCTAATATTAAAATATCACTGATGCATATTCACTTGGAAGATATAGTATGGGACTCAAAATGGATTTTTGAAAGAAACTTATACTATTGTGATGCTATTTATTAGTTGGACCATAGATATGTCTTGTTAATTAAATCACCACATGAAGTCATTCCTGTATGAATTGAAAAAGGAAGCTATATAAAAGTAACCTATCATCCAACTTCAGGTATCTGGTAATAGGTTGTTCTTAAATAGTATATAAGTAACATTTATATATAGCTTTCTAAGATTTGCAAAGTACTTTACATATTTAATATCATTTGATAGAAGAACCTTCTGAAATAGATGCTCTTATTATCCCCATCTTACAGATCAGAAAACTGAGACTGAGAAATTAGATGAATTAACCAGAATCACATAAGTCGTGTTTGAGGAAAGCATTAAAATTTAGATCTCCAAGTTTTCTCAATGCACTACACAACCTTCTTGCTGCATTACATTGCTAGTTTATAATACCACATTTCAATGCCATATTACATGGTGTCATTGAAACATAATATTCATTTAATTTTTCCAACACCTATTGAGGGAATATAGAAAACCAATGGAAAGAGAATTTCATACTTGAAGTATGAAAAGCTAGATTCAAGTCCTGGCTTTATTAATCATGTGACCTTGGTCAAATCAGTTTTGAAAAATGAGGTTAGCTTCCTCATCTGTGATACTGGGGAAGGGGAGGTAATGAAATCGCTCTTCTTACAGGGTTATATGAATTAAATGGGATAAAACAAAATTAAATATATTAACATAATCTTACAACTTTTTATACCTTTAAAAAAACTTTTTATGCAGTCTGTCTTTTTCTATCATGAACTACGTGATTTGGCATTGTGTCCTCATTATTTTGATATATATTTTAATTCCCCATGGTAAAATCATATTATCACTATTATCTTATTGGATGTTAAGCTTAATTTTGATAAATTCATTTTTTTACAAGTCTATCACATAGGTTTTCAATGAAATTTAAATCAGGTGAGTCCTCAGATCATTAAAACATGTTTATCTCTATCTCTTGGATAAATTCCTTAGCTTTTAATGACATGAAATTTTCATTACATGGATTTCTTAACAATGGCATGGTTAAAGTTAGTATTCCATTTACATTTGGAAATTTCTGTAATTCTGCAACAAATAAATACATTTTTCAGTTTATCATTTCCTCAATAGAAAGAAATCTTCCAGACTCATTGGAGGTAAAAAAAAAAAATCCCCCAGTTTTTTTTTTAAGTAGATGTTTTACATTCTGATGAAGATGCCTAAATATTCCAGACACACCTAGACTTTGGACTTCTTTTGACAATGGTCTTAGTATAGCCTTGAATGCAAAAGTGAATTTCATCAGTAAAAATTACCTTTTTCTAATCTTTAATATCCCAGCCTTTCTACTGTCTTGTCAATGGCAGGCATGTCTTTTTTTTTCTTTACAGAACTGTTAGTCAATGGGGTTTTTTTTACTGGTCTTCTCACTATTCTTCCATGTTCAAGAAACTAATGTCACATATAGCAGAATCAATAACAATCCCTCTAGCTGCCAAAGAGACCTGTTTTCTGAATATTAATTAGACCGTTTTGCCACAAAGTTGTCAGTTCACGGTGTTTTTCATTTTTTACAACACTTCCCTTGAAACTCTTTACTCCCCCACACCAATAACTGCCATATCTCTAACAGTCACTGAAATGTGCTCTATAAAAGCACATTGTTTCTATGTAGTAATATCCACTCTGATAAATAATTTAAAATATAACAAAAGAGAGCAATGAAATGTTTGTATGGAAGAAATCCAGCATCCAACTGGCACAGAGAAACCAGCTCAGTCCATTTTCATTGAGTCATTTTCAGATGGTTTGAATCAGCTTCAGATCAGTAGAAGCACATCTTTGTGACCACTTGTCACAAAATAGAATCATATCAAAATTATTGCTTGTCTCAAGTAATTCACAAGCCACTCTATCTCACAGTATAATTATGAGGGCAGAGATTTCTAAGCTGTAAAATAAATGGTGTTGCATAAATTAAACTTATTTCAAGGTTTTATCCATTCTTACACTGCTATAGATTCCAATCCCTCCCTACCTTACCAGAATGCCCTCATGTATATATAGCCAAATAATTCATCACCCTGAGGGCAACCTGGGAGGCTCTCTGTACTGAGGCTAGACCTCAAACAGCTGACTCAAAGCCCAATACATTCCTTAGAGCTTACATTTTTTTGGCATAGTCTTCAAGAACCCAAGCCTACCTCTATACAGTGAGGAGGAATCAGCAGAGTACTGTAAGTGAGATTGAGTTTATTATCACTTTACAGAAGGGGAGGAAAACAAATGAGATAAAGATTTGATTCAAAACAGGAGTGCTGATCTTGGAGGTCAAGTTTTTCCTGTATCTCTTTCATAGTGTCCTACCTGTCACATCTCTTAGCCTGTGCCAGGGGGAATGAAAAAGAAATCAAGGAAACAAGTGAGGCTTCGTAAGGTCTGAATGACACCAAATTACCATTTTTTCCCCCACTGAATTGAGAAGTTATTTTGGCATCACAAAAACACAGAATTGTTTTAGAGAATTTTTTGTTAAATCACCCTATTTCCTAGCTGTCATAAAATGGAGATATGGATTCTTCCATTCCCACTTATTCCATCTCAAAATTGTTCACCAAATGCAGAGGTCATTCCTGCATATAAGCTCTTAGAGCTAGAGCCAGAAGGGACCTTAAAGCCCATCCAGTCCCACTCTTTTATTTTACAGATGAAGACACCAAAGCCCACAGATTAAGTATCTTGCCCAAGATCACACTGATAGCTATTAGCAGAGACAGGATTTGAACCCAAGATCTATAACTCGATATCCCACACACTGTGTTGCTTCTCCTTATATGAAGACCCAAGATTTGTGTGTCTTCCTCTTTTTTCCTATTAACTTCAACTTTCAGCACAATGAGTCATTCATTTTTAATTGCCCTTTTGTCTGGGAACCTGCCACAGACATTCTTTACATGCTTTGGGACCAGGGATTTAAAAACTTAGAATGAGATGAGGACCTGGCCTCAGAGAGCTTACATTTAGCTTGGAGAATATAGCATGCACACCAATAAGTTAATACAAAGTGATTTGGAAAGGATCAGAAAAGACTTCATAGAGGGTGAGGCACGTAAGCCAAACCTGGAAACTTAGCTTTGGCATTATTTCAGGATTCCTGTTTTCTTATCCTTTCTTCATAGGATCAAAGATCTAGACCTGGAAGGGACTTCAGAAACTGCATAAAGAAAAACAAAACCTCTTATTTAACAGTTGAGGAAATTAGGGCCCGTGGAGGTTAGGATTTGCCAACAGTCATACAGGATATGAGCATAAGAAGCAGGATTTGCACCCAGGGCTGCTGATGTCAGAGAATCTCTTTCCAGTGAACCAAACCCAAGCTTTCTCCTACTTGGCAAGTAAATGGCAGTGTTTTGAGATAGTAAGCAAAATGTACAGCTTCATAATCATTTACATCTTCAAAATTTCCTAAATTTCACACAGATCTCCTATCTGTTCTATTTTTACACCAGTTAAACACTTAATTTAGAGAAGGGCCTGAGATTTAGAAAACAAACAGACAGTCTCATTATGTTCACCTGATTTTTATTTCATGCTTTACTTTCACAGTTTTTCTCTTCACTAAATTTGGTTGGTATACCAACATGTGACTGCACACCTCTTGTTTGCATTTGAATTAGCTGGTCCCTTCTGTTTCTTTTTTTTTAATATCAGATTTGAGAAAAATGTTGGATCCATGTAGCAAATTTTTAAATTAGCAAAACTTAGATGTGGAGGGTAGGGAGAGAAGAGGAGAGGTCATGAGAACTTTTAACTTTTATTTTTAAAATTTATTTTAGTTTTTTGCTTTTTTGCTCTTTTCAAATATTCTTCTGTTCAGGAAAAAAGGGTGTCTTGTGAAAGCTCCCTCATCCATCCTAAGTATTGCTTCCATACATATTTTCTTCTATGTATATGTCCTTTCAGTCTTCCTTAAAACATTAGAGGAAGTGAAATGGAGTAGGAAATCTTCTATTACTCTATTAACTAGCATAGGACTGAGTGCCATCCAAAAACTGGCTGAGGGTCTCTTGAAGGGAAACAGTATATTATAGAGGAAAGACTGTTGGGTCAGCAGCCTTGGTTCAAATCCTTCCTCATTTGCTTAAATACTTTATCAGCCTTGGTCAAGTGATTCAGTCATCTTGAGCTTCAAATTCCTCACACGTAAAATGAGAGGTGGAGTAAACTCACTGGCCTCGAAGGTCACTTTAAGCTCCATGTCTAGTATCCGTTAACTAAACTGCATTGTTCCATAAACAACAAACACACAGACCATTGCTGGACACATACCCAAAGTTTCTCATTTGGTACAACCTGACAGAGTTTGTCCTTGAACAGCATGGCCATACCACTACAAGATGACAGAAGATTTTAGTGAAGGTCTTCTACATTGTTGAGTCTTGTCTTACTCTTCTTGATCCCATTTGGGGTTTTCTTGGCAAAGACACTGTAGTGGTTTGCCATTTCCTTCTCCAGCTCATTTTCCAGATGAGGAAACTGAGGCAAATAGGGCAAAGTGACTTGCCCAGGGTCACACAGCTAGTAAGTGTCTGAGACTGGATTTGAACTTGTGTCTTCCTGACTCCAGGCCTGGTACTCTATCCACTGTGCCACCTAGCTGCCTCTATTATTTACACATAGTAAGTGCCAATTAGCAGAAGATAAAGAAAAATGGAATGCTATGAAGCAACCTGAAGTTTCCTGTGCCATTAAAGAGTAAAAGAATGTATTGCCTTAGTGGAAAGAGAATAGTTGGGTGAGATGAACATCCTGTTTTTGCATTTGCATTATCCTCCAGGAGCTAAGGCAGGAACTAAATGTGGGCAATTAATAATGTAGCATACTTAGAAATTCCAAATGGAAAACAACCTGAAAATTATGGTCTTGAAAAATATGAATCTTTAATATGATTCAGGTGCTAGCTATCTCTTTATTTGTATGAAATAATAGTAGTGTTAAGGTCTTAATAATAATAGCAAACCTATGTAATATTTTATTGTTTTTCAAAGCTCTGTACATACATTATGTCATTTGTGACTCAACTTATCTGCAAAGTAGGTGTTATTATTGTTAAGAAACTGAGGCTCTGAGAGCCCAAGTAATTTGCTCAGTGTCACAAAGCTCATAAGCATCTGAGGCGACATTTGATTCCAGGTCTTTCTGAAACCAAGTCCAGCCTTCTACTTTCTACTCTAGCCTGCTACTCAGTTCACTGTTTCCAGAAAAACTAATATAGGGAATTTTGAATTTAAAAAATAATTTCATTTTCTTCTATGCGCCCATAGTCTCTAGGAAATAAGGCTGATGTTAACTCAACTTTCCGAAAATTAGTTGTGTCGTATGTATCTTTAAGATACAAATAGAGACTTATTTCTCTGTCTTCCCTACTCTCTCATGAATCCTCAGTCCCTCCCTGTCTATTGGCTGCTTCCTTGATGCCTATAATCATGTTTATTTCTACTCTATCCTTTAAAAAACCCTCGCAAGATCCTACCATTCCTAAGAGCTATATTCCTGTATCTCTTCCTTTACATGGCTAAACTCGAGAAAGTCATCTGCATTCTGCTTCTACTCCCTCTCCTCTTTTTCTTTCCTAAACTCTTGTTAGTCTGATTTCCAGCTTCATAATTTGACTGAAAGTGCTCTCTGCAAAGTCACTAGGGATCTTTTATTTGTCAAAGTCTTTTCTGAATCCTCATCCTTTTTTACTTCTTTACCACCTCTGACACTGTTAATAACTCTCTTTCCTAGAAACTGTATTCCAAGTGCGGCCCTTTGAATGAATCTAAACTTCACAGAATAAATCCCCACCCCTGCTCTAAACTCTCTAGGTTTTCAAGACTTGCTCTCTCCTGTTTGTCTTTCTATTCTTCTCAGTCTTATTTGTGGTGTAGTGAATAGAGCACCAGGCCTGGAGTCAGGAAGACCTGAGTTCAAATCCAGCCTCAGATGCTTACTAGCTGTATAATCATTAACAAGTCATTTAACCCTTTTTGCCTCAGTTTCCTCATATGTAAAGTGAATTGGAGAACAAAATGGCCACCTACTCCAGTGTCTTGGCCAAAAAAACCCCAAATGAGTTTGGACAGGACTGAAATGACTGAACAACAACATGCATAGGTCGCATCTACTAACTGAGGGTGTCCTACCAGTTCTCAGGAATTCAATTATCACCTCTGTACAGGTGATTCTCACATCTGTTTATTGTGCCCAAACCCCTCTTCCGACATCTACTCTCTCCTCATAAAACACCTTTTGGACATCTCAAACTGAGTAAGACATATTAGATTCAACATGTCCAAAACAAAACTCATTATCTTTCTCCCCAAACCCTCAGTCCCTCCTGAGTGTCCTATTACTATCAAGGGCACCACTATTGTCTCCAGGGGTTCAACCTAGGTTTCATCCTCAGCCCCTCACACTTACCACTCCCACCCCCATATCCAGTAAGTTCCCAAATTTACTCATTCTACCTTAAAAACATGTATACATCCTCTTCTCTCCTTTGATATAGCTATCAAGCAGGTACAGGATCTCATCACCTCCCACCTGGACTATTTTTTTTTAAGTAAGTTTTTTAAACTTTTATTAACATAACAACACCATTATAAAAATAATACTTTTTTTAAATTTAAATGACTGAATATCGTACTTAAAGATAAGCCTACACTGATAATATGAAGGAAACATTACTTTTGTCATTTAAAATAGTTTAGCTACATAAACCAAACTTTCTTTTTCTTTAAATCTTCATACATATTCTGGTAGTTGCAGATAGCTTTATCCATATCTCAGCAAATTTGCATATTCACTTTCTGACTCAATGCACCAAGTATAGTTGGATGACCCGAGGCATTATCTAAAATCAGTAATGCTTTATATGCAATATTGTTATTATTCCTATATTTTTCAACAGATGGGCTAAAACAAAGAAAACCATCTTCAAAAACAGCATTAGTCATCCATGCTTCCTTATTTGTTCACTAAAGAATTGGAAATTATTGATATTGTAGCCTTTTTTTTTATAAATTTTATTTAATATATTTAGTTTTCAGCATTGATTTTCACAGGAGTTTGAATTACAAATTTTCTCCCCGTTTCTACCCTCCCCGCACTCCAAGATGGCGTATATTCTGGTTGCCCTGTTCCCCAGTCTGCCCTCCCATCTGTCACCCCACTATCCTCCCAACCCCTTTTCCCTTCCTTTCTTGTAGGGCAAGATAAATTTCTGTGCCCCATTGCCTGTATATCTTATTTTCTTGTTGCCTGCAAAAACT
>CM053623.1:124928329-125009252 GCA_028646595.1 Phalanger gymnotis | reverse complement strand
AAGGTGTTGTTTTCTTCAATATATTTTTCAGTATATTTTTGGGTCTCCTTTAGCAAGTCATTGACTTGTTTTTCATGGTTTTCTCCCATCCTTCTCATTTCTCTTCCCAATTTTTCCTCTACTTCTCTAATTTGTTTTTCCAAATCTTTTTTGAGCTCTTCCATGGCCTGAGACCAGTTCATGTTTTTCTTGGAGGCTTTTGATGTAGGTTCTTTGACTTTGTTGACTTCTTCTGGCTGTATGTTTTGGTCTTCTTTGTCACC
The DNA here is from genome assembly GCA_028646595.1 of Phalanger gymnotis. Lineage (NCBI taxonomy): Eukaryota > Metazoa > Chordata > Mammalia > Diprotodontia > Phalangeridae > Phalanger > Phalanger gymnotis. The sequence continues at coordinate 125,008,989 of CM053623.1, read as the reverse complement.
AAAGAAGGATTCCAAAGTCTGAGACTGAATCTGGGTGCATTTTCGCTGCCTGGCCATGTTCCCAGACAACTTACTTGACCCTTGAGTTTTTCCATGGGGTATGACTGCTTGTAGACTAAAGAGTTCTATGTTCCACGCTTGGGGGGAATGCGCCAGCTCTGCCTCACGAGCACTCCTCCTTCCCCAAGAACCCCCAATCTGGACTAGACTTAGATTCTTCAGCAGGCTCTTCACTCCTGCTCTGATCCACCACTTAATTCCTCCCACCAGGTGGGCCTGGGGCAGGAAGCAACTGCAGCTGTAGTTTTATAGCTGCCCAACCTCCGCTGCCCCCTGGACGGTGGCTGAACCACAAACTCCCTGTCCCCAGCAGCTTTTCCCACTAACCTACTCTGTTGTCTTTGGTGTTTGTGCATTGAAAAGTCTAGTAATTGCTGCAGCTCACTGATTCAGGGCACTAGGGCATGCTCCGCCCGTCTCCTGATCTGGCTGGTCCGTGCCGCCCACGCTGGGCTCTGCTCAGCTCCGCTCCCCTCTGCTCCCAGCTCCGTGGGGGATAGACCTTACCCAGAAACTATCCAGGCTGTCCTGGGCTAGAGCCCTGCTTCCCTTTGCTACCCTGTGGGTTCTGCAGTTCTAGAATTGGTTTAAAGCCATTTTTTATAGGTTTTTGGAGAGACTTTGCGGGGAGCTCACGCTAGTCCCTACTTTTCAGCTGCCATCTTGGCTCTGCCCCCACCTGGACTATTTCAATAGCCTTCTGATTGGTCTCCTTGCCTCAAGCCTCTCTCAAGTCCAGGCTATCCTCCACTGAAATGCCAAAGTGTAAAGCATGGGTCTAACCATGTAATTCCCCTACTCAATAAACTCCAATAGCTTCCTATTACTGATCAAAAATAAAATCCTGTTTGACTTTTAAAACTCTTCACAACCTGGCTCTTTCCTATCTTTCCAGTCCTCCTACACTTTCCTTTTCTCCATGCATTCTATGATCCATGACACTGGCCTTTCCATTTCTCACACATGGCGAGCCATGTCTGGAATCTGCATTTTTATTGGTTGAGCCCCATTCCTGAAATATTCTCCCTTCTTGTCTCTACCTCCTTCAAGACTTCACTCAAATCCCACCTTCTGCAGAAAGCCTTTCTCCATACCCATTAGTTTCAGCGGGACCCAGAGTTTTGCTGTGAAGTGTGTACCCCAGCACCTTTCCTCTGAGATTATCTCTAATTTATCCTAGATCCATACATCCACATGCATATATACATATGTGCAGATATATGTATGTGCACACATGTTTCTGTATATCTTGTGGATACATAGAACATTATATGTTATGTGCATGGTACTAACATATAAACAATGTCATCTCTCCCACTAGAATGTGAGTTTCTCAATGACAGGAACTATTTTTAGCATTTCCTTGAATTTCTAACACTTAGAAAAGTACCTGGTACATAGTAAGTGCATAATAAATGCTTGTTGACTTTGACTTGGCTTAACCAATTATCTAAACATCTTTAGTGTTATTCTCCTTGAATTTGTCACCAATGCCAATCTGGTTAAATCCAATTCAGCATGTATTTATTAAACATGTGCCAGACACTGTGCTAGGTGTTAGGGATGTCAAACATCCTCTTCCCTCAAGGAAATATTACAAAATATGTGTGTATGCATATACATTTAATGGACGAGATTCATACCCTTATTTCCAATGGCTATAATCCAGTGAGTGCCCTTTTTATTACATTATGCTGCCTTTCATGCTATCAGTAATCCCTGAGAGTAATACCCACCATCTGCAATTATTACAACAGTTATTACTTCAGAACCTTCTGACAGATTTAGTTGTCTGAGGTAGAAGGAATTATCTCATTGGAATTTTTCTACATGGATGAAATCATAGGTCCAGACCAAAAAAAAAAAAGTTCGAAGTGAGTAATTCAGATCTAGATAAGTCGTTTGGGGTATGAGAAGGCCGTAGCCACATTGTTTGAAATCCCCAGGAGCATTTCCTGTCATGAGTATGCTTCTGTGCATGTTACCCAGTATGTTAGCTCTTTGGAAGGCAGCCAAGGGTAGTGCTGTTGGGATTGTATTTTTCCTCCGTCTTTGGCTAAGTGTGTACTGTGGCTACCTTTGATATTCCCCTGGTGGCTGGCTGAGGGGATTAACCTGGCAGTATGGGTGAGTCTGTGAAGATAAGGCCTTTTTGTCACAGCCTGAGATGACAACAGTCCTGCATTCACATAGCTTTAGACATAATACCTTACAACTACTTTGCCTCTTCAGAACAATAGCTTATTTATCTCTTAAACTGAGTAAAAGCTAAGCCCTTCAAGTATTTAGTAAGAATGTAGTTAGTAAATCAGTAGTCTCCTATTTTCAGAACTAATCCCTTTAATGATACATTCCATTCTATTTTCACACTTTATGATTCATTTTGTGGCAGCCTAAACATATAACTACATGTACTTTCTACCTTATTTAATTGTTTTTTCCCCTGAATCTGATTTCATTTGTCTAAGGACCTTCCCTGTGAGGGACGTCCCTTTAACAATACAGATTTGCAACTGTCCTGTGATTTAAAATCTCATTGAGTTGGTAACACAACTTGTATGTGACATTGGGATAACTTGAACCCAGACCTTCCAGTCTTAAATCACTTTCTCACTGTTGCCTGTCTTATAGCAAATCGAATAGTTAGATAAGCTAGCTTTCTGAAGTGCACAGGTGCTTAGCAATGGTTTTTAAAGTTGCAAATTTAATGTTTGCTCTCTGTGCCTCAGTTTTTTTTCCTTTCCTTGTAAATAATCATAAATGCATGACTGACTTTAAAATAGGAGTTAGTCCTCAAATACATTGATCAAAGTGATCTGTCAGCCAATATTGAGAGGACAGGAAAGAAAGGAAGACAAAGGGCTATAGGAGACGAGAGGAACTCATTTTTCTCCATTCTCACCAGCCTTCAAGGAGAAAGCCCTTGGGGGTTCACCTTTGTCCCATATTCTCTGCTACAAAGCACTAGGCACCAGAAGACACCTTTTCTGTGTTTTAGAAAGTGAGTCAAGAGCTACAAGACCATTAAGCATGACAGATTACTTTGTGAACTAGCCTGTCAACAGCTTAATTAGATATCCACAAAGGAACCTATTGTACTTCACAGTTTAAGTCTATAGGGGAATCTGCTGTAGATCCTACCATGTCTCAGAGATTTTCCAGGACACTTATCCTCTTGATACAGGGCAACAAAAATGACACAGTCAAACCGAGATGCCTGGATATCTTGTTTTAATTCCTTCCATGGCTTATGAAGAAATTAAAGCCACAGGATTTGAAATGGCACTTGGACATAGATATTTAAGGATATGATTGGGAAGCAGTGTATTATAGTGGATTGAGAGCCAGCCTTGGAGTCAGGAAAACCTAGGCCTTATTCCTGCCTCTGACGCATATTGGTCCTGTGACCCTTGGACAACTTACTAAACTTCTCATAACACCAAGCAAGTCTTTAAGGCTCTAAGGTACAGAATTTTTAGCAGTATACATGGATAGGGATTTCACCCAGAGAAGGAATTTATAGAAGCGAAAGCACACATTTTATGTTTCCACCCCCACCCACTGAAAAGGAACTACAGTAGTGACTAGCAAACTGGAATAGAACTCAATGTAATTCATATATGTGTGTATACATATGCATATGGAGGTCTACATGACATGGAAACTATTATATTCAGAGAAAGAAGATATAGAGAAAATGTAATACCCACATTTATGGTGCTCATAACTATAATGCATAGAAATTATAATTGCCTAATTAGAGTCCCTTGTGAGATCTCAGAGTTAGGGAAAAGGTCTTACTGATGGAGGAATCAAGGAATGGGTTTCTGGAAGAGATTGCATTTGAATAGAGCTTTAAAAGGTCTATAGGAATCTATGATAAAAAGTAGAAGGAGAAAAAAGAGTCCAAGCAGAGAATTTATAGTCCCTTCAGAACCAGGAATCAGGAAAGAAAACCCACCCTCCCAAAAAGGACTAAGAAAATCTTACATGGATAATTAAATCAGTTAAAGAGTATCTAATCACATAAATTTTCTTGAGATAAGTCCCCAGCACAGTAGGTGGATCCTATGTAGTAAATTTATGGGAGGACATGGATGAGAATCTCACAGGATTGGGCACATAGAGATGGATCATGACCTACATCATTGCAGGGAGTGCCCACATTGATGAGATCTCAAATCCATTGGAATATTAATGCATTCTGTTTACACTTAAATAGATATGAAAATATGAATAATGGATTACATTTGGAGCAATAAATGATTTAAGTTTTTAATCATTTTTCATGTAAAGTACTCTAACATCCTTATTATAAATGTGTGAATTAGATCTGACACATTCGACTGCCTATTTCGAGAAAGGGAAAAAAATCCCATTGAGCGTGCAAAAGCCCTGCTGAATTCATAAACTAGGAAATATATTGCCTCTCCCATGAATTCAGTGACTTTGGGGATTGTGTGTGACCTAATCAGATTCAGAGATACAGAGCCACACTTATATTTATCATGCACATTTATTTCAGAGAAAGGAAGATGATAGATAGTATTTATAGAACTTCCTTCTCTTTCTCCTGTCTAAATGGTAATTTGGGTATCTCTGTTAAGTCTAGAGCTCATCCTGATGTATTAACAATGCCCTGAAGATGTTTTAGACAGGCAGTCTCAAATCCCCAAATTGTGAAAATATAGCAGGTAACTGATGCTTCTTTTCATACCAAATCTATCAAAGCTGTCAATTAATAGAGAACCACCTTCTACATCCATTCCTACCTAAAATAGAGGATACCTACTTATATAACAAATCTCTCAGAAGAAGTAGCAAAACTTTTAAAAGATTACTCTGGGTCCTAAATTACTCTTCTAGCCTCAAGGACAATTCCTTTTCCACCAAGAAATTGTATAGCAATGACTTTCATTGCCAATGATTTAAATTTCTAACTTCTTTAGATCTAACTTTTTTTAAGGATACATAATAGTGGAAGATCATTCACATGACTGAGGGTTTTTTACATCAATAAAGGCAAATGCATAGTTTCTTTATATGACTTAGAATCCAAAAGTTGTAGTGTTTTTAATAACTGGAAAGAATTTTCCAGACCATCTAATTCCACTGCCTCATTTTGCAGAGAAATAGCAGAGACCAAGAGGAAGAAAGTGACTTGCTGAAGGTGACACAGCTTGTTAGTGGGAGAGTTGAGAGGAGAAAGTGGGGCTTCTCGCTCCCTGTCCAGTGCTCCTTCCACAACACAGCTTTCCATGGCTGCATCTTGCTCAAGCTGGCCTGCTTCTTGAGGTTCAAAACTGGAAGGAAATGAGATAGTCATAGATCATCTAAGAATTAACAAAAGGAGATTTATTTAGGCAGTACAGGGGAAGGATGTTCTGCAGAAGGATGTTCAGGGGTTGGTTTTTTTTTTTCATTTGGACACAGCTTCTCTGCTTTGCCCATGCTGGTCTGCTAATCAGAAGCTCCAAGAAGCTGCTGACTCCTCCTGTGCTGGGATTTTGTACTTAAGCCCCCAGGAAGCTACATCAATGACCCAAGAGTTAGTCTCCTGAGCCAATTAAGTCTTGAGGATGGCTTCAATACCTTTTAAGGAAAAACTAATTTAACCCACATAGAACACATCGCTCCTGCCACAATGCAGGCATGTACTTTTTACCTTTTCATTTGCATCATTAGCATGACATTTTTGTACTTAGTGCTTGAGCTAACATTGCAGAACCGAATATTAAAACATGAAATTGTATGGAGCAATTCCTCACTACCAGCCTATGACAATTTAAAATAAAAACCAAACTAAACTAAATGCACCTTCTAATTCTCAGGTCTTATACGCACCATCCATATAATGGAGTTAGCAGTCAAAATATGGATAACTCATACTACTTTCAATTTCTAAGTAAGCAACACTATTTCTCAATTAATCACCATGATTCGAGTTATTTAGAATTCAAGTGAGCATTTCTAGTCATCTCCCCACCTTGGTGAACTATATCATCCCTTTAAAAAGGTGGAAGAGAACAGGGTCTCAAACTATAGGTCAGTTAGCTAGACTTCAGTATTTGATAGAATTCTGCAAAGAATCACTAAAAAGATAGCTAGTGAATATATAGAAAAAAAGCAGCGATTGCCGATATGAAATGAAGTTACCTAATGTAGTGAATGTCTGGAAGACTTTTTTTTACATATCATGAGTACTCATGTACCATTCTGGCTATCCATCATGTTATCTCTTGTTCCTGCTACGTTATCAGCCTATATAATTTTCTGATCACATACTTTCTGAATGATGTCTCTCTATGCCACTTTTTGTACATAGGTCATTATTGGAAATATGCTATATCTACCATGTGTCCCTCCACTGCCCTGTGGGTGACCCACAGTTTTGAGATCCAATAATCTTTAGAACTCATCAAATATGTCCCATGATCTATAAGCATATAACATCCCTAGAAGAACATTTTTGTTGAAAAGACAGGCTTTTCTATCAGGGATCAATGTAGGATTATAGAAAACAGCTATTTAACTTCTCAAATGCAATCTAGTCTGTTCTCTTTCTCTTTTCCATTTCTAGGCCGAGCTTACTCTCCTTCTGTAGGGCCTGTTTTATATATATGCACATATACATACACATATATACACATGCATGGATATATGTATGTGAGTATATTTATACGTGTGTGTATGTATATGTGCAGATGTGTGTTCATGTGTATATTTGTGGGTTGTATAACATATATTTATTCACAGGTATATATATATATGTATATATACACTTATATGTACATGGATATACGTGTGCATATACACACATATAGATGACAAACTAAGTCAATGAATTGCCATTTAACTATCATAGTCTAAATAATAGATACATTTTATCCATGCTTTTTCTTGCATGGATTGTTAAGCTAGGATGTTTTGAGTAATTGTTGATTTCAATCTCTTTTGTTGGATCATTGTTTATATCATACCCCCCTCACTATTGGTGTACTCCCAGGGTTCTATCCTGAGCTCTCTTCTCTTTTTCTCTCTTCCTTTTAGTGACTGTATCAGTTCTCACAAGTTCAATTATTATCTCTCTTCAAACAGATAATGTACTGAAAGATCTATGTGTCCAACCCCCATTTTTCCCATGAGCTTCAGTTAATCCTGGATCATCTCTTGTAGAGATGATTAAATTATTAACTTTACACAGATCTATATTTAGCCCTAACCTTTCTTCTGAGTGCCATTATCTCATCACCAACCATCTCTTAGATACCTAAAACTGAAAGTCCTGTAGACACTGAAAACTCAACATGTCCAAAGCAGAACTCATTTTCTCCCCAAAACGCTACACTTCCAGTCATTCAAGCTCTCAATACAGGGATCATAAAGGACTCCTCACTCTCACTCATCTTACATATCCAATCTGTTGCCTATCCTCTTGGTTCTGCCTTTATAACATCTCTCATGTATATTCTCCTCTCTCCTTTGACACAGCTACCATCCTGGTGCAGGCCCTTTTGCATCTTGGCTATTGAAATGGCCTTCTAGTTGGTCTTCCTACCTCAAATCTCTTCCCTGTTCCAATCCATCCTCCACTCAGCTGCCAAAGTGTAGAGATTTGACCATGTCTCCACTCTACCCAGTAAACTCCCGTGGCTCCCTATAACCTCTAAGATCAAAAAAATATTCTCTATTTGATTTTTAAAGACATTCTCAATCTGGCACTTTACTCACCACAACATACTCTACCTTTACAATCTTATCACAAATTGTTCCCTTTCATGCACTTTTTGATCTAGTCAAACCAGGCTTTTTGCTGCTCTTCACTTATGATATTCCATCTCCTGGCTCTATGACTTTTTATGTGCTGTCTCCTCTGGCTGGAATTCACTTCCTTGTCACCTCTGCCTCTTATGATAGCTAGTATCCTTCAAATTTCATCTCAAATTGTTTTGCATTTTCTATGCGGGGACTGTCTAATTTTCATCTTTGTGTCCCAAATACCCAACCTTGTAAATGGAACATAGTAGATGGTATGGATAGAAAGATTAGATAGATGGATGGAGGGATAGATAGATATAGATGGGTGGGTGGATGGATGGATGGATAGATAGATAGCTCTATCTCATTGAGGAGAGCCTACAATGTTCTTGGGCTTAAAACAAAAAGAATATCACCAGCAAAGGACAGTATCTGGAAAACCTCACCATCAAGAGGGACTCCATTTAGACACGGAATTAGATATTTTCCATAATCATGGTGAGCGCCGTTAGCAAGCATATATACCTCTGATTTATGTATCACTTATTGTTAATAATCTAAAGGTCATTAAACTAAATTATCTTTATGATTGAATTTTTTAAGGAATCTTCTCTAGTGTTAATATTTTCATAAGAGAGCCTCATAAAGGCTTCATTTTCCTCCACTGAGGCAAATGTTGTTTTTTAATCAATAAACAATAAACACACTGAGATCTAGTGTGCTCTGCACCTTTTAGTCAACTGAGTAATGTTAAAGATTTGGTCTGCCCTAGAAAATCACACATAAAAACCTGCTTGTTCTCATCAAGAATAACTTTGATGTATGTATAAATCATTCTACAAAGATTTTATGAAGATGAGAAAATTATCATATTGACTGGTAGTTATCGATGTCTTCTCATTCATCTTTTGGGATAGTAATATTGCCTGTGATTTTTCTTTTCTTTTGGTAACTGCCTCCCCCACCCCGAGATTTCTTGTAACATGATTGCTAAATGCTTTCAAGATCGTGTCACCTCAGGGGTGGATTTCCTCTGTGTGTTCTTATTCTGGTCCAGAGGTTTTACCTGATTTTGCTTTCTCAAGTGCCATTTCTCTTTCCTTGGATGGCACATCAGGGACTGAGGTATTAGAATCCACATACTGCCGCTGATAATGATAATAGATTGTTATAGAAATACTGATAGCCCTGTTACATTGTCTATTTGTTGTCTTCCTGTTAAATTTGTCTATAAACGTCCTTGGGGGGAAAAGAGGAGTGATGCGATTCAGCTGAGTCTCACACCAAGTTTTCAATGGGCTTCTTTTCTCATCCTCTACTTTTTTTTTTTTTTTACTATCTTGTAAGTGATGCCGCCTGTAATCTCCTTCCGCCCTCTTCTGTAGTTTACATTCTAAACTGGCATTGCCCTTGGATGCTACACCTCTGCTTGGCAAAGAGATCAAGCACTCGCTGGCTAAAGCAGCTTCTGGGCTTTTGTGGACTCGTTGTAATTACTACTTTACATAATTAAACTTTTTCAGGAAATGATAACGCTCAAGGTCAAAATTTAGTCTTTTTTCCCTTCCCCATTTTTCAGCATCAACAGCTTGTTTGAATAGGTCAGCTTGAAGCTATTGTAATTGCACTCAGCGTTGTCTTCTCATCCTTATCCTTCTAATTTCATATTGATGGTGACCTTTCGGCTAACTGAGTGATAGTCTTACTGTAAAAAATAAAATTGTACTGATACAACTCCTACATAAGCAAACAGGCATTACTTGTCTAAGATACAGTCAGCTTATTTTTTTGTCATGTTGCTTGATGCTCACAACATCCATTGACTTCACACTTTTCTTCTTTAAAAAAAAAGTATTTGTGACATATAGATGCAACGATGCTAAACAGCACACATGCCTTTGGCTTTTTTCATTTCAAATCGGAGCTGATCTTCACGTTATTTTTGTCAGATGTCTCTTTGTCCATCTTTTTAGCAAAGTAATAAAGTATCTAAGTTTGTAGGATTTTTCTGCCTTCTCACCCTCTGCCAGAAATGTTAGTACATAAACAGCAGTAAGAGAAGAAGGCCAGTTGTCCCTCAAAATGATATTCCTTATTGACTTGGATACACTAAGAAGCAAACTCTTCCAGCTCACAGAAGCATAAGATCATAGCTTTAGAGCTGGAAGAAACCAAAGAGGTCATAGAAGGCAGCCCCGTGATTTTACAGATGAGCAATCAGAGGAGATTTGAAGTGATTTATTCAGAGTTGTAACTAGTGTCTGAGTCAACATTCAAACCCAGACCTTCCTGACTTGAAGTAGACTTCTCTTTTCGCTATACCACACTACCTCCTTTCTTTGTCTCTCCAACTACAACTGGTAACTACACTCCTCCATTTAGCTGCAACTTGCTTTTGTCTCCTAATTTGGTTCTTTCTTGAAGTGCTTCATGTGTTCCGAAAGTATGTTCATTTGATGGTCATTAGACAATGATTTCACATATAGAGTACCACTCATTAATTTAATGTTTATATGCAGTCTCAGCAACATGTAAGTCTTAGCCATTTTTGTCCCTTCTCTGCCATTCTGCTGGTATCAGCACAATGGAGCCACATGGGACCAAGCCTACTCTGATGTCTCATCATGGTGTGGAGATGACCTGGATTCTCAGAGTCTTTAACAGTAGAACATGAGGGTTAGCAGGAGAATCTGTGAGAAGGGTCCTGGAAACAGACAGCTTGCCGTACCTGGACCAGCACAGCTAAACAAAGAGAAGCTCATCACTAGGAGCAGTAAATGGTTAATTTGGGGGTCATAACAGCCAGAGAAACCCCAAAATCGCTCTTTTCCTTTATCTTTGTACTCCTCGTGTATTGAAATTATTAGATGAAGCTGTAATCACCTCATTCATTTTGCATTTGAACTCATCTTTTGATTTCAAGACCAACTATCTTTCTACTCACTATCTCTTAGAGTTGAAAGAGTCCTTAGAAATTGCCTGCCCAACTTCTAATTCACTGCACAATTACTTTCTACAATATTCCTTATGAATGATTGATTATCTAGCCTTTGCTTAGGCTTTGCTTAGGAAGCTCACTGTTTTGTGAAGATGGAATTTCCATCTGCTGGAATTGTCAGATAATTCTGTCTTTATACTGAGTTAAAGACATCTGTCCCTCTATAATGTGGACTGATGTCTGTACTATGGGACAACACAAATTCATGTTGATTCTTTTTCTTTTACTTAACATGGGTCTCCAAATATATGATAATGACCATCATGATCTTCCCCTCCGCCCATTTGCTCCTCTCATCTGTTCTTCCAGTTTCTTCAGTCATCCTTCGTATGGCGTGATTTCCAGACACTTTCTCTAGTTTAGCATTACCTTATGTAAAAGATGACACCAGAAACTGAACAAAATACCTTGCCAGTTATATGGGTAGAAAGGTAGGATCATTGAATTATTTGATCTAAGAACTATAATCTTATCAGATTTAGGTTATATTACTTAGTCACCTAGTTGGTAGTGTCAGCTGGCCCATTGAGTTAGGTTTGAAGTCAGAGGAGTCAGGGCACATCAGTTTGAATCCCAACTGCTGGGTTATTACCAATGTGACAGTGAGCAAGTAACAACCTCTTTGGGCTTCATGTCCTCATATGTGGAATGAAGAGGTTGGGTAAGACAATCTCTAATCTCCATCTCTAGACCTATGATCCTCTGTCCCATTCTCTACATATAAATCAATCCACTAAGTGATTCTTTGGGTGACAGCTGGATGTCCAGTTACAAATCCATCTGACTGTACCATCACCTATGTTACTTTTTTCATTTTGTACACAAAACTAAAATGCAAGGTTTTGTCATCAGTCTTTCTAAAAGCAATCTACAACTTATCTCTTGTACTTCCCTAATCAATTAGTCTAGTAAGTATATTTTGTAAAATGAGTTTGGTTTCATTCACTGTATATTCTTAGTGAACCTATGCCTTAGTGAACCTTTTTTATCATCTGTTTTTCTTTTATAAGTGCTCACAAACCATCTGTTGAGTAGTCTATTTTAGAATTTTACCAGAGATCAAGTTTATTGTTCTGTTCTATCCAGAATCTATTTTTCCCCTATTTAAAAATTAGAATACTTATCAGTCCTCAATTTCCTGGCTGCTCTCCAAGATTTCTCAAAGATTACTAGCATTCTTTCCATGTGCAATTTCTTTAAGTATCTTGGCATAGAATTGGAATGAGTCTAGAGATATCTAGGTGGTATAGCAAATAGAGTGCTAGACCTGGAGTCAAGAAAACCTGAGTTTGAATCCTGCCTTAGACACTTGTTAGCTCTGTGATGCTAGGCAAATCACTTAGCCTCCTTCAGTTTCAGGTTCCCCGTCTGTAAAATGGGGATCATTATAGTGCCTGCATCACAGGTAGAGTTATTGTGAAAATAAAAAATGTAAAGTTCTTTGTCAACCTTAAAGCACTAAAACACTAATTATTATTATTACAAATATTAATAATAATAATAAAAACTCATATAAAGTGTCTCTTACTATCTTCTCACCTTTACTGAGCCTAGCAAATCTTAGAAGGATAGCTTTACCATAATATTTCTCATACACTGAGAACTTTAGAAGGCAGTGGCCATGTGTATTTACTTTTTTTCCCTAAAGTTTCCCAAATAGATTCATGTTTAATTAGACACTTAATAAATAACTTTTTATAAGGACCTGTTCTAGCAGGGAGCTGCATTAACTTCCTTCCCAGTATACCATCAAGTCAAGGTCCATTCAAAAAAATATGATAATGTGGTAAAATCCTGATTGCCCAGAAATCTCAGAGAACCAAGAAACCTGTAAGTTTCAACCCATGGTCACAGACAGCTTTCTAAAATTGTGTGTGTCCACTTGGCTGCCTGAATAAATAGCATATACTGAATATAATAAAATCTTTCTTTGGTGACCGAAGACCCTACAGAGCCCCAGGGATATCATTCTCAACATCAGTTCTCATTGTATAGCACCAGAGAAACAGGTCTAAAAGGTGTAGGAGACTGGGTTTAATCTGTGATTTATCACAGGATATAACCTGGAAGTTGCTTTTAAAAAGACATTCCTAGATTCAACTTGTTTTCTTGATAGGTTTCTTTTTTCTCTTAGAGATGGAGTGCAGAGAAAAAGCTCTAGTAAATTAAGGTTCTGGTTAATTGAGATTTTACTATACTTGGTTTTCTGTGCCATCATCTGTCCTGAATTTCAGGACAAAGGACACCTTACTCTGTGCAACAGCCTGTTAATTGTTTCCAAGAGAATAATAATGAATTGTCCTTGAAAGGAATAACTGGCAACAAAATTAGCTCTAGGGGTATTAGGACAGCATTTGCCAGGAAACAAGGTCAGTCTCATAATATGTCAACTACACCCTTTATTAACCCAGATAAATAAAATATATACATATAAATTATCAAGTATGTGTTGGCATAAATGCCTGAATATCATGAAAAATCATTAAAAATCATTAAATCATTATCATTAAAAATATGCTGGTTAGCATTTCATGTCTAAATGATGATAAAAAACCTTGGAAGGATATTTCAAAGGCTCAATGAGAGACATCCCTGAGACCTTCCATGATGAATGATTCTAAAGGTGCTAGTATAGAAACTTGGTCCCCTTCACTCATGTCTTAGTAAGGTGACTGACCAAATAATTCTATAGGGTCTGCTGGGGAACATGTAAGTATGCCCGTGTGGTTATTGCAGAATTTCACATGGCCTACTATTAGCCCAAAGCAATGCATCTGTTTTTGGCAAAGTAACCTGGAGGACCCCAGGAAAGTAATGGTTAAAAGTCAATGACTATTTCTGCTGTTTAACTCACTTTAATAGGCCCCTAAAAGCTGGATACTGATGAAAAAGAAAACCTTTTCTGCATTCTAAAAGTCAATGATGATTCTTTTTATCTTTCACCCAAAGATCTCCAAGTACTTAACATAGTATTAACATAGCATTAATTAAACATCTCAATACTGATTTGTGATAGATAGGCTCTACTAAGACCATTTAATAGATGACCAAATTAACACTGCCCTAGCAAATTAAGATTGCACTAGAAGAAATCAAATCCAAAAGCTTCTGTCAGCTTCATTTGCTTTGCTTCATCCACACAGCATTAAGACATAGTTTTCCATTTCTATGGAATTAAGATGGTCAAAATTCAAATGACCCTAGCCAGAAGTTTTGCTTCTAGGTTAGGTTCAATGCAGTAACTTACATATAGACACAAATTGTCTCCAAAAGTTTAGATGATTTGCAGGGTATATGAAAAGTTCATAATAGGCCAAAACTGAAGAATTATGATTGTGAGCTACACGAAGGTAGGGATTATTTTTGCCTTTCTTTGCATCCAACACTTAGCATGGTGTCAGGCTCATAGCAGGTGCTTAATAAATGCTTGTTGACTTTACTTGACTTGAAATTCAGGGATGTTCTATGTAAGGGTTTATGCTGTACCGAGTGAAATGGAGGATTGAAAATTAGCTGGTAAATTGCACTACATAAAACTGGATCATTACAATTTAGTAGTCTGGGTAATGGAGAGAAAACATCATGGTGTAGCAGAAGGTACACTCGATTTTGAGTCAAAGGACAAGACTTTAAGTTCTGGTTCTGCCACTTGCTACCAATGTGACCTTGAGGAAGTCATTCATCATTGCTCAGCCTCCATTGCTTCTTCTATAATAATAGTCAATAATAGTCAATAATAACTAGCATATGTAGCTCTCGAAGGTTTGCAAAACGATTTATAAACAATATCTGCTTTTGTCCTTACTATAACCCTGGAAATAGAGAGGTTAAGTGACAGCTAATAAGCGCCTGAGGCTGGATTTAAACTCAGATTTTCCTGACTCCAGCCCAAGAGGCAAGCTGTTCCATCCTTTGCATCACCTAGCTGCCTAGGAATGTAAATGAAGCTAGCTATAAAATGAAGGGGTTGGATTAGATGACCTCTTAGGTTCCTTTCAGCTCTAAAGCTATGCTCTTAAATTTTTAGTGTCTTTCACTCAGGTTCTCAAGTCAACTAACTGCTAATCGGAAAGCACTCTATAACCTCCTTCATTTTACTGCTTCTGTCTGAATTTGTCTTCTTGAAATGATATACCTTAAAAGAGCATATTGAACCAGTTCTATGAAGTAAAAGTGGGGTAGAGAATTGGCAATTATCGTAACAATGATAGGAGTGTTTTTAACCTGATTTATTTATCTACGCAATCTTCAAACTAACTTTGAGCTCTAATAATTTTGTCTCTGTAGCAACGATGTATACCTGATAGATTGTAGGTGCTCTGCATCAGCGTGGAGTCATGCTAGTGTTTGGAGTAGGGGTGGGGGAATGTGTTGGTAAGCAAAATGGGCTCTTAGCGCTTAGTTGGCCTTTTGTTTCCTTTGAGTAATTCAGTGTATTTCGTTGAGCCTTACTAGGTGCTAAGCCCCAGGCCCAAACCCCTATTAGGTGTAAAACCTTAGTGGGTGTGGATTGGCAACTAAGGTGGGGCCCAAGGTGGGGCTAACTCCAGAGAGGGCCTAGTTTACATGTCTGGGACAGCAGAGGCTCTTAGACCACGTGGGTTTAAGTCACCTCTTTGTGACGATTTTAGGTCATGTGGGTGAGTTGCATGTGTGTTTCACCCCAACGCTGAAAAAGATATAAAACCAGGGCTTGGCCTCCTCTTCCTTGGAGCTCATTCCCAAAGCAGTGGTGGTGCGCGTGACTCTGGGCCAGCCCTTGTTCTGAGCTCCGGGGATGAACCTAGATGTTGGTAACTGTGAATCTCTATTGGGTCTGTCTGTTGATGTTTATAATTTGTTTATAATATGCTCTGAAGTTCAGGGTGCTGGCTTTTTCCGCTGAACTAAGTGAATGATATTTGTGTGCTGAATTAAAGTAAGCTTGTCAACCCCTTCACCTTGCTTTCCTTAGTTAAGCACATCAAAAGAACCTGCACCGTTGGCAGCTTTCTGGGTGCTGGCTGTGGGTGGATCTTACACCCCCACAGAAGCTGCTAGCTGGATTGTTGAAACAGGGAATAATATGCAAGTTTTACTTATGCTACAATTTTCTTCTTCGATGCAAGGCCACCTTCTAATCTCACTCCATTGACTTCTTATTTTACTGAAAAGATTGAAACTATCTGACTTGAGTTCTCTCATCAACCCATGCCTTTACTTCAATTTATCACCATCCCTACAAACACCTTTTTATCTTTTCCCTCATTCTCCGGAAAGGAGATGTCCTTTCTCTATTACGAATGTAATTCCTCAGCTGCCTTTTGCGTATCATCCCTTCGTGATTCTGAACAGACCTTACAAACTACTTACAATCCTTCCCTATCAAGCATATTCAATCTTGGTATGAACACCAGCTCTTTCCTTTCTTTGAACATATAGAAACTTCCTCTTGATTCAGAAACTCACCGATTGACTATGCAGCTCTTCTGGATCCCGATTTCTTTCACTACCAAAACTCTTGAATGAATGATCTACATCTGTTACTGCCTCCCTTCTATATCATGTGCTTGTAATTTTGTGCCCCGTAATATGCCTTCTATCCACATCACTGTTGAAATTGAATTCTACTCATCTGCACGGTGAGGGGAAATGCACCAGCCTTAGAATCGAAAGACCTGGATTTAAGTCTTAGGTCTATGATGTATCAGCGGTATGGCCTTGGGCCATTGCCTTAATCCCATCTGATTTCCAGTTTCTTCATCTTTCAAGTGGAGATGATATTTGCTAAACTACTTGTAAGACATATAACACTAGCCTACAGGAGGGCTGCTAGCACAGGTTCACTCTTGATCTGGTCAGACAGGAAGATACCTTGGAAGGGATTAATAACCTTACTTTATTCTAGGCTAGTGTTCTTAGAAGGGTTGCTGATAATGGGAACACCAACTCCTACAGCATTCCCTAATCACCTTTCTCACAGGGGCCAGAGAGAAGGGGGGGCAGCTACCCCTACATCTCAACAGGGCCAGTCGAGACAGGCACAGCTTGTGCACTCCCCTAAATCCCCTCAAGCCCCAATGGGGGATGGTTGAGGCAAACACAGATTCCCCCCAAGCCTTGATGGGAGCTGATCAAGGCACACACAGCATTCCAGATTGTACATTCAACCCTAAGGGATACCCCCTCATTGACCAGTGCCCAACTGCTTTATAGGGTATCAGAAAAAGAAGGCATATTGCCAACAATAGCCTCCATTTTTATGTTACCTCATCCGTGTATCTCACTGCGCAGCTGCAGTGGATATTTATACTTTAAGTACACGTGTTTATATTATTTGTCATTATATAATACTGTACAAGCATAGTGGAGATGTTTTGAACCATAATTGTGAGAACTCATATGTAATACCTAGGAACAGGAGATTGTTATGGCTATAGATCCTGGGAAACTGAACTCTAAGAAATAGTGACAAAAATCTACTGACACTAAAATCCATCTTACTTACACTAATATATCCTTTTTTTTTTTCTTTCAACAGCTTTTGACTAGCACATCCTTGAAATTTTCTTCTTCACTTTTCCTGGCATTACATCTAATGTAGTTCTTTTCTTCCCTGTATGTTATCTCATTCTCTGCATCTTTTACTGGCTCCTGTTATTCCTCCTACTCCCAACTGGGAATATTCCCCAAAGTTTGGTCCTTATCCCTCTCTCTCTTTCAAAAAGCTCATCTATTCTCATTGCTTCAGCTATAACTTTGATTTATTCATTCAGCTTTATAGATCAATGACACTTATCTCCCTTAGAATTTCCCATTCTCATATCCAAACTTTTTATGTCTAAAATTAAATTTACAATCTTCTCTGCACCTAATATACTTTTCCTTCCAAATTTCACCATGCTTCTTCCTATCATAAAAACTAGAAACTATGAAGTCATTTTTGGATAGGTTCCCTTTCATCTGTCCAAAATCATTTCTTTAGTCCACTTCTGTTGATGTTAATTTGGATTACTACAAAAGCCTCCTAGCCTGCCTCTAGTCTTTCTCCTTCTTATCCACCCCACACAACACCAGATAATTTCCCTAAAGCTTTGCTTTTTCTAAAGTACTTTCATGCTCAAGAATTTACTATGGCTCCTCATTGTCTATTAAATCAGGTCTAATTTTCTATGTAAAATTTAAAATCTCCCCTAATATGGGCCCATATTATATTTCTGACCTTATCTCACATTAGTTATCTGCGTGTACCCTCCATAACAACTAAACTGGTCTCCTCACTATTCCCTCTAATGTATCAGGCCCATTTCTACTTCTGATTTTGCTTGCATTTTCCCCCCTGTTCTAATTCTCTCATGACCTCTTCTCTTTTTCAATCTAAATGCCTTGTGTATATAGTTCAAGTCTCTATTGAAGTCCTATTTCCTCAAAGAAAGCTCATACTGTAAGGCTATTACATAGTGATATACCTTCCTTTCCTGACTCCTCATAGCACTTATTTTCTGTGGCATATGTATATATATATACATACATATATATACACATATGTATATGTATGTATATATGTATATATGTATGTGTATATGTGTATGTATTATGTATGTATATGTATGTATGTATATGTATGTATATATGTATATGTATGTATATATGTATATGTATGTATATATGTGCGTATGTGTATATATGTGTGTGTATGTGTGTGTGTGTATGTGTGTGTGTGTGATCATTTCATTATATTCTATATTTTACTATCATCTTTTTTATGTGCCAGTTGTACCTTATATCTTCAGTGAGACCTTAAGCTCCTTGAAGTTAAGGTTCCTGTCATAAAATTTTTGGAAGGAAAGAAGGGGAAGGAAGGAAGGAAGAAAGGGAGGGATGGAGGGAGGGATGGAGGGAGGGAAGGAGAAAGGAAGGAAGGAAGGAAGGAAGGAAGGAAGGAAGGAAGGAAGGAAGGAAGGAAGGAAGGAAGGAAGGAAGGAAGAAAGGAAGGAAGGAATATCAATGAACCCCCAGTCAGAACAATTATAATTATATTTATATATAATATATATTATATATATATAATTATAATTATAGATTGCTAATGTTGCAGAATCTCCTCTTATCAGGAAAAGTACTGATGAATTTAGAAGAAAATTCTTAATGCCAATTTAGGTGAAATTAATTCCGAAACTTAATTTGATGCTAATTTTACCTTTATGAAACCAAACTTTTGCCTCCCACTGTAACCACAAAGCTGACAGAAATATAAGAATGCAATGGGTAGTAAGTGGCCCTTCTGAATAAATTTAAGAATTAGCCTTAGAATCCAAGTCATAGGGGGAAATGAGACTAAGCTAAAAGATAAGATAAAGGATTCTGACATTGGAAAATACTTAAAAATAATTCCTTATTTCCTGTTTTATCACAGACAAGTCTGTATTTTAATTAAAATATATTCCAGTATCCTAACTCAAGTGCTTTATGATGAAGGAATTATGGAAAGGTTGGGCACCAGACCCTTGATGCAGCAATAAATATTTATGATGTCCTGACTGTGTTTTTTTATATTATTAATTCATTTGTAGTCTTTAGATCTCTGAGCTTTCCTAGACCAATAATTAGAGAATCTAAAATGAGTTTGCATTTCTTCTCTCTCAGTGGCGTGTTTGAAATTTCCAATTTGGAAAGTATAACTATCATACTTCCTTAGGATTCCTCATCTTCAATTCGCATGTAAGAGGAAGCATAGCAAAGTAGTTAAAGGGCCAAATTTGGTATAAGGAAGACCTGGTTTTAAGTCCTCCCTCAGCTACCTAATGATTCTGACTATGAACGAGTCACTTAGCCTTTCAATGTTCCAGGCAACTCTCTGATATAGTAAGTTAATTTTGAGTTGCTGATATTTTTCAGGAAGAAGAATGTTCCATATAAGGAGTCCCCACGCTGATAAAAATCACAGGCCTGAACCATAACAAAAAAGATCCATTATTATTAATGAAGAGAAATAATTTACCTGTACACCTAAAATGGAAATATTATGATTAGAAAGTAGAGATTCTACAAGATGGCCCTCTTCATATGTATTTTAGGTCAACTATATAAACTGGTCTACTTGTATATAGCTCCATCTACAGATGTTCCCAAATGAATTATGTTGCTTCTAATATGCACAGAAATGTTCAGGTGTATTCAAAACCATTAGGATTATTAACACCAACATTGTATTTGCGTTGTCAGTAGACCTCTTTCACGGTTGGTTGGCATTTCTGATCATTTTGATAGCTTTTAGGCTTTTCCCCCCGGTATTTGAAAAATTTGTCCATCATTCTCTACAAGATGCTCCTAGCCACCATGTAGTCAGTTTCCACATATAGATGATAAGTACACATAAATGGAAGATTGCTGTAATAGCATGAGAATACATGTAGTGCCAATTAATCAAAAAGCATTCATCTAGTACTTACTATGTACCAAACATCCTGCTAGGTAGTGGGTATACAAAAACAAAGGATAAGACAGTTCTTACCTTTCAAGAAGCTAATGCTCTGATTTGAGAGACAAGCAGACATATAAGTATATATAAATATAAAGAGAATAAATACAAGGTAGTTAGGAAGGGAAGCCAAGCATTTTCAGTTGGGAATATAAAGAAAGGCTTTATATAGGAGGTTGTGTACGAGCTGTATTTTGAAGAAAGAGAAGGATTCTTTGAGGTGAACATGAAGAAGGAGTACATTCTAGATATGAGGGACTAGCCAGTGGAAAGTCATGGAAACAGCAGGTAAAGGATTATGTGTGAGAAACAGAAAGAAGGCAAGTTTAGCCAGATTTCAGAGTATAAGAGGAGGAATAATATATAAATGAGTCTGGAAAGATAGATTGATGCCAGTTTGTGAAGGGCTTTAAAAGCTGTATGGAGGAATTTATATTTTATTCCAGAAACAATAGGGAGTCTCTGAGTAGGAAAGACTAGAGTGGGTAGGAACTCCAAGGACCCCAGTTAGGAGGCATTGCACTAATTTAGGCCAGATATGATGAGGGCCTAAAATAAGGTTGTAGCTATTAAAGTGGAAAGAAAGAGTCAAATGCAAGAGATACTGTGGATATAAGAACAGCAAGACTCGTCAATTCATTAGATATATGGAGAGAGGGAGAATGAGGAGTCGAAGATAATGCCAAGGTTCTGAGACTAGGAGATTATTAAGATGGTGGTGCCTTTGATAGAAATGGGAATGGTTAGAAGAAGAGTGGGATTGGGGGGGGGGGAAGATAAGTTCTGTTTTTGAAATGGTATGTGTGTGCGTATATATATCTTGAGTTGTTTCAAGGAAACATAATTTGAAATCTCCAGTAAACTGTTGAATATATAGAATCACATGTGAGTCATCTGCTGAGGAGGTCACTAAGAGAAAGAAAATTAAAAAGGGACCTTGGAGACTAGCCCAAGTTAGGGGAATGGTATGGATAATTGTTCAATCATTCAGCAAAGGACACTAAGAACTGAGAAGGAACAGGTCAGACAGGTAGAAGCAGATCCAGAAAGAATAGTGTTGCAAAACCCCAGAAATGGAGATAATGTTCAGCAGAAGAGGATGGTCAACAATGTAAAATGCAGGAGAGATGTGAAGTTGGTAGAAGACTCAGAAAAATGCCAAGAGTACAACTGCAAGATGTCAAAATATGTATTCATCAAAAAATGCGATGTATGGACAAATGATTCCAATGGTTGAGCAAGTCTGGGTCTAAACAATGCTAAATCTCAAGATGAAAAAGTGAAATTTTGGTTTTTATGTCTGCTAAAATGTCATATATTTCAGTATGGTAGCATTTATATTTAAGCCTTATATTTAGGCCTGTGAAAGAATGCCAACCCCCATCTAGTGTACTCAAAGGAAAAAGAAATCAGCCGGACAGATTAATTTGCATCATGTAGACAAAACAATGAACAAATTGATACAATCTTTTATTTTTTAACTGATCAGTGGTGTATAGTTATAGCATATGTTTAGCTATGACAGGAAGAATAAATGAGAAAATCTATGCTATGGTTTCAGAATCAAGCAGCAAGAAAGTCTCAAATACTCTTTTCTTGCTCCGTAATTGTGCTTATTACTGTTGAGTGTCTTGCACACCTTGAAATATATGATGTTTTTTACATAATTGTGCATATATCTGATTGCTTACCATTGTAGGGAGGGGGAAGGAAAGAGAGGGAAGGAGAGATAGAGTTTGGAACCAAAACTTTAAATAAAAATGTTTTTTAAAAATATTTATTTATTTATTTATTATTTTAAAAATATTATCTAGAGACTCTTAAGAAACAATTTCATAAGTAAATAATGAATAACACAATATAGACAATGACTGTAATCAGGTAAATGAAAAGAACAATAAAAATACAAAACTGATATTTTGTGGAAATTTTAATGGTGAAGTTTGACATTAAAGAAAATATGAGAAAATGCCCTCCTTTCCTTTTTTGTAGAGATAAGGGACCTTGAGTGCAAAATGTTGTATCTGTTGGTATATTCAATGATGTATTGGTTAGTTATTTTGATTTTTTTCTCTAATTTGTTGTTGTTGCTAAGCAGAGGAAGAGAGAGGGACATATTTAGGAATGAAAAGGTAAAATCAAAAGATATAAATACAAATAAAAATGTAAAGCAAACAAAAGATTATAAACTAGTTTCAGCTAATAGCCTATCATTCTTTTAAATATCTATTATCATTCCCTAATCTCATATATTAGCAAATAAATATCTAAAGTATATATATATGTATGTATATATAAATATATATGTGTATAGATATATGTGTGTATATATGTGTATATACTTATATACATACACATACATATATATACACACACATATATATATATAGGGACTGAGAGGATAGAAAGATAGCTTGGTGTAGTGGTTAGGGAGCCAGCTTGGAACACAAGGGGACCTAGATTCAAATCCTGCCTCTGACATGTCTGAGTGATCTTTGGCAACTAATGTAATTTCTCAATGCTCTAAGAAAATTGGGAAAGAGAATCTTCTCACTGTGGAGTTCCCTACCAGGGATGGGAAACCTGTGGCCTCGAGGTTCACAGAACAGGTTTTGATTCAGTCAAAGGGCCATGCTTGAGGACCTAGAGGGCCACATGTGGCCTTGAGGCTGCTGGTTCCCCACCCCTTGCCCTATACCAATGCAATGACAGGTCTAGTATGTGTGAAAATGATAGAAAAAGAGAGACAAAGTTGAGCTCTTCTGCAGGTGAATCCTTAACAGACCCCAGAATAATTTAAATAGAGTATAATAGATAAAAAACATTTATTAAGTATTAACTATGTGCCAAGCACTGTGCTAACTGTGAAATTGTGAAACACTTAGGGATGTGCTTGATTTTCTTTGTGCTATTTCCCTGTTGTGCCTGGGAGTAAAATAACTTTCATTATCTGTGAAGGAATTGTTTTGTATTCTTCTGATTCACCCACAACTAGCTCCATTATTTATTCATCATCTTAACATTCTGTATGCCCATATCCTGGGGACAGAGGACAGTAGTCAGGCAACAGTTGATAAAAGAAGGGTAGGGTTCCTGCTTCTATGGACTATACTCACTTTAATATTTCCCACATAAAATCAAATTATAACAACTGCCTTTATGTGTTTACTTATTTCTTTATCGGTCCTGGTTTCATAATTTCTGGATGGCCAGGAAGAAATATTTGTGTGCTCAAGTGGTTTATAGCAATCTCTCCTTGCTGGCTAAGGCCTCCTGATGGGCATCCTCACTTCTCAAACTTCCCTAAAACATTGGTCTTTTGAAAACTGAGGAGATGCCTCCTAGGTGTCATCCTTTACTCCTTTCTCTCTAATCCCTCATATCCAATTTGTGGCCAAGTTACCTTTGTGACATCTCTCCTTTATGTTTCCTTCTTTCCTCTGACACTGGCACCAACCTGGTACAGGCCCTCATTACCTCATGTCTAGACTGTCGCAATTGATCTTCCAAAATTGCAGCTCTTACCACGTCACCCCTTTATTCAGAAAATTCCATTGGCTCCCTATCACCTCTAAGATCAAATATAAACTCCTCCGTGTGGCATCCAAAGCCCTTCATAACCCCTACGCACGCACACACACACACACACACACACACACATACACACACACACACACACACACACACCACTTTCAACACCTAACTCCCCTCCACATATTCTGAGATCCAGTGTCGCTGACCTCCTCCATGTTTCTGAAAGACATTCCATCTCCTAGCTTCACACACTTTCTCCAGCTAGCTGTTCAGCATGCCTGGAATTCTCTTCCTCCTTATCTCTGCCTCCCGGCTTCTTTAATCTTAGTGCCTGCCCAGTGTTGATTATCTCCAATTTATCTTTTAAATATCTTGTTCTTACAGACTTGTTTTTATTTTATCTCTCCCAATAGACTAGGAGCTCCTTGAGGGCAGGGACTGTCTTTTGCCTTACTCTGTATCCCCAGTGCTTAACACAGTGCCTGGCAATTAGTCTGCTCTAAACAAATAATTATTGACTTACTGACTGATTGAGCTATCCCAATAAGCACCTATCCTATCTCCTTGATCCAGGTCTTCTACTTCTTAAACCATTCCTACAAACTGTTATCAAAATAATTTATCTAAAGCACAGCCCTGCTAAAAGATGTTAAATGGTTGTCTAGCGGCCAAAGAATAAAACTCAAACTATTTACCATTAGATTCAAGGCCCTCCATTCCCATGCCTCAATCTAACTTTCCAGCCTTCATATTCCATCCAAATGGGGTGGTTAACTCCAAAGCAGCAGTCACATCTTCTCTCTCTTTGTCTGGTATAATTGTCCCACCTCCCTCAAAAGGCAGTTCTGTACCTTCTTCTTCAACCCTCTTCTTTTCCTCAAGATAGCTTTAAAAAGGCCTTTTGGATGTCCTTCACTTTTCTTGTCCTACACTTTCCTGCTCCTTTGTTTTTGTTATTCCATATATCCCACCCTCAATTCTTGAATTCTTACTCATCATTCAAAATTCAGGTTCCATTACACCTCTTCCATGATACCTTCCCTGATTTCTAACAGCTGAAAGTAATCTATCCTTCCTTTCTCTTCCTCTGTCCTGTTGCTTGCTCTTCTTCTATAGTATTTAATCTATTCTGTCTTCTGTTAAAACTATTGGATCTGTTTTATCCCTCCTACAAATAGGCTGTAACTTTTTGAGGGTGAAAGGAAACTTTATAGTGAAAATTGCCATAGAACCTAGTTCAGCATATGTATTACATTGAACTGAATTGCTGTCTACCATTTTTTGGAAACTCAGCAACTCAACAGAAGCTTACTGTGGTGCCCACTCAGAAACCCATATGGGTGTCTCATTTAGGCAAGGCAGCAGGGCTTTTACTAAAGCCTTCGAAATGAAAGGAGGAGGTGGTACAATAATATTCTGAGAATGTTACACCGGAATATTGTAGGGCTGTTGGTTAACCTTCCAACAGTAGCAGCTAGTCAGAATTTTCTCTCGAGGTTTAAAATTAGATAAGAGAGATTCTGGGGACAAGGTCTTTCCTGACAGAAGGCACCTCACTTAAGTTGATTTGGGGTACTCAGGGACCAGTGTCCTGCAAGCACTAAAGTAGTGAACTTTTCCCAAAGAAGCACCAGAGACACCTTCAATAGACTTAGGCAGGCTCTTGAAATAGTGCTTTTTTTTCTGCCTATATTGATTTTACAATATCAAAGGCAGCTTTCTAGTTTCCTTCTGCCTGATTTCTGCTTCTACCAATCTTAAAAATGTTTGTACAACATGTAGCCCTAGAAAAATACAGCCATTTGTTGGGAGGCGGCAGCTTGAAATGAAATGAATCTATCAATCCATTTTATCTCTCTTTTTGCTGTCTAATCTTCCTGCACAGCCCTATCTTTGGGGAATTGACAACTGCAGATAACACAGAGGAAATCGTTGAAAAGGGTCTTCCGTTGGCAACTCGTAGCAACCATTCCCATGTTCCTGGTCATTTCCAAAGCTGTTTTATGGAGCTTGATGCTCCAGAACAAAGCTAGGGCAAAAGGTGGTTGTGAGTTATGTCTCCTGGGAACCGTTTCCTATCAAACAGAGATGACAGTTTAGAAATAAAAACAGACATGTTCAAAAGGTAAACACGTAAATTTCAAAACACCCTTGCAAGGTGGTGGCCCTTTTCCTTGTGTGTGTGTGTGTGTGTGTGTGTGTGTGTGTGTGTGTGAGAGAGAGAGAGAGAGAGAGAGGGAAAGAGAGAGAGAGAGGGAAAGAGAGAGAGAGAGAGCACGTGTGTATATATGTGCATGTTTCTGAAAGTATACTTACACAGCTGTGTCCCATCTCAATAGAAGGAATAAATTTAAAATATATGTTTATCTTGCCCTCAAAACAACTCAGATTTTTCTGAGGAACTCATATAAACCAAAATTTCTTGTATATTATATTTGTATACATGTGCATAGGTATATATATATGCATATATATATATGAAATCCATATGTACATATGTTTGTTCAAGTATTTGTATGTATGTCTTTTCCTGCAATAAAGTTGCAAGTTTTCTTTAGAAAAAAAGGACCCTATTTTTCATTTGATGTGATCTCTTTTATGCCATATTTGTCATTTTGTTTAAAATTCATTACATCCTTTTGGAGGAATTGACAGCTTTACAGACCATTTTATGATATTGAATTCTTGAAGTGAACAAGTTGTCTATTTAGGAAGAGATTGCTCTTGGGGCTTTGTAAGAGTCAGGCATTGGCATGCTCTTTTTCTGCTGCTTTCCTTATAGTTTTAATCTACAGTGTTGATTCTCCTCTGCCAGATCAGCAGATAATCAGTGTCTTTACATTCTCTCGGTATTTATTTTCTTTTCCTTTCCAACAAACTGAAATGCTTCTATTTAAATATCTCTTACTACTCTATGCCAAACACAAAAGAAATGTAAATAGATAGTTGGACTAATTCACATCTGCCGGGGAGTAATTGTTGGATGCATGCTGGTTAAGCATATTTTTTTAAGCAAGCTTTCAATTAGGCATCTGTACCAGGTCACACAGTTAAAATTAAGGAATTATAAAATATAGTTAGGAAATCTTCCATTCTTTTGAGTGATGAGTAGTTAAGTCAGTATCTTAGGTATCTTTCTGCATACTAACATAGAGCTTTACTCACAGCTCATTTAAAAAGAAGAGATGGTAGCTAAATGACTCAGTGAATGCAACGCTGAACCTGGAGTCAGGAAAAGCCAAGTTCAAATCTGAACTCAGATGCTTATTACCTGCATGATACTGATGAGGTCATAACCTCTACTTCAGCTTCTTCATCTGGATCATGGAGATAATAATAGCATCTACCTTCCGGGGTTGTTTTGAAGATCAAATGAGATAATATTTGTAAAGCATTTTGCAAAGCTTAAATTGCTATATAAAATGCTAGCTATTGTTATTGTAACTGAGAGAACTTCTAGAAATGAAAGCTATATTGAGATAGTCATGTAAGTTCATTGTCAGGTAATGGGGCACCTGATGGAAAGTGGGGGGGGATAATAATTTTTAAGTGGCTGGTTGTCTCCGATCATAGATTTAGAACTAGAGGGGACTTCAATCAATGGTCATATGGTCCAAACCCCTTTTTTTACATATATAGAAAATGAAGTCTGGAGAGATTAAGGGACTTGCCCTAAATCACCCTGGTAGTAAAAGCACAACCAAGATTAAAACTCTGGACCTCTGACTTCACTTATTACTTATTGTCACTTCTTGCGCAGTCTGTCTGCCTCATCTACAGTCAACAGGCCAAATAAACATCATTCGATTTCAGCATGATTCGGGGTTGCAGGTCACTGTGGGCCCCTCTCACCCTGCTGTACTCTGCATGCACTTTGGAAATAAACACTTGTCTTCTGAAGTCTGATGATCCTTTTGGCACTGAGTAACTATCTGTTCCAGTGCCTATTTCTATTTGTCTAGATAAAACAAACTGCAGCATCTCTTTCATTTCCAACTCCTGAAATTAAAGTCATTGAAACTAATTTACAAATTGTCAGATAGAGGAGGTATCCACTGGTGGCATAATTTGAGGACCACAGAAAGGATCTCCCCCAACCAAAACTCCCTGAAATTTTTAGGACCTTCATTGCTACTTCAGATAACTGGATGAGTATATTTCATAAATACTTATTAAGCAGGTTATGTTTTGCAAGGCATTATAATGGATTGAGCTGATAAAAGTATTGAATAAGACATAATTTCTAGGAAACAGAAGTAGTACCCAAAAGAGCCCAAAGAGCAATGGAAAAACTTATTGTGGGTATAAGTAGATTCCAGAATATTTCCAAAGATGATATAACCAAGAAAAGGCATAAATGATATCGTCTTTGTATATGTATGAGCAGAAGTCAAGATGGGTCGGTTTTGTCAAGAGCAAGAGATTACTGAAGGACATTTGTGTCTAGGAAATAGTAACAGTTCCAGAGAGAAAGGCTTCTTGGAAAATGAAAGGAAACCTGCTACGTCCCTAGGCAACTGATTGCACTGTTGGACAGCTCCAATTATTAGGAAATTCTCCATTGTATATAGAATGAATCTGAACATTCCAACCATTTTCCTGGTTCTGTTCTCTGCATCCAAATGGAGAGAAGTTCCAAAGCCATCCCCTTAAATACTTGCGGATATTTACAAGTCTGCTCTTCTCCAGACAAAACACCTCTAGTTTCTCCAATTGGCCTTTGTGCAATATGATGTGAAGGCTCTTCTACATCTCACCCTTTCTCCTCTGGACGTTCCCTAACTTGTTAATATTCTTCCTAAAACATGACATTCAGAATGGAATTCTATATCCTTCACAAGTGATCTGAGCAGGGAAGAGAATAGCAAAACCCTGACCTTCACTGAGAACACATGCGGCTTGAGATTGCATTCAGTCTTTTTGCTTGCCTCATCCTATGAAATTTGTATTCACTAAATCCCTCAATTTTTTCACACGAATTGTTGTCTAGCCACCTTAGACTTGTGAAATTGATTTCTGAACCAAAGTGCAGAACCTTATATCCAATTTTATCCTTTTTATCCTATTATTTTCAAACTGTCATTCTAGCCTATCAAAATATTTTTAGATCCATAATCTGTTATGCAGTGTGTTAGTTTTCCCTCACAGAATTGTTTCATTTGCAAATTTGACGAACTTGCTTTCTCTATTCTCATCCAAATCTTGATAGAAATACTGACCAGCACAGGGCTAAAGACCAGAGCAGTTCACTAAATACTTCCAAGTTCACATCAAACCATTAACGACTAATCTTTGGGTCTGTCCATTCGATGAATTTTTAGTCCATCTAAATACATTGTTAATTAGCCTGTATCTTCCCCTCTTTGCCACAAGAATAGCTTGCAAGACTTTCTTAAGTTCATTGTATAAAAGTGTGTAAACTATATTTACTTTGTTCCCCTAACCAGTCTAATAATTCTGTCAAAAAGAAAAAGGAAATAAGGTTAGTCTGGTATAACTTATTCTTGTTGAGACCATTTCTGGCTTTTTCTGATCACTACTTCCTTTAAATGATGTTCACTGAGTCCTTTTAATCATATGTACATTGTAGATTTTGTCAGGAATCAAAGTCAATGTAACAATGGCTTATGACTATATTTTTCCCTTTTCTGAAAAATTAAAATGACATTTTCCCGCTTCAATTCTGTGACATCTTCGTTCTCCAGTCTTCTTAAGATCACTGACAGTAGCCCATCAATTATATCCACCAGTCCCTTCAGTATCCCTGAATGTAGTTTATCTGGGCCTAGTTACTTGACCTCATTTTAGGCAACTAAGTACACCCTTACTGCTTATCATAACTGTCATTTTCCTATCAGCCATGTTTTAGTCTGTCTTTTCCAGTGCAAGCATCATTCTCCTTGAGAAAGATAACAGGAGCACAGTAAGAGTTACCTTCTGTCTTATACTTGTAACCATTGTCCTATCCACCCCAGGCAACAATCCTATCCTTTGTTTCTCTTTTTAGGTTCAATATATATTTTTCAGTCATTTTTCATTTCTACCCAACTCTTCATTTCCTAATTTGGGGTTTTCCTGGCAAAGATACTGGAGTAGTTTGCCATTTTCTTCTCCAGCTCATTTTATAAATAAGGAAACTAAGGCAAACAGGGTGAAGTGACTTGCCCAGAGACACACAGCTAGTGAGTGTCTGAGGCTGGATTTGAGCTCAGTGATTCCAGGCCTAGTACTCTATCCACTGCTCCACTTACCTGCCCCATGCTTCAGAATATGCCAGGCACTTAATTAATGTTTGCTGATTGTTTGTTGTCCTTAACTTTCTTGCCAAATTTAGCTTTAGTATTCCAGACCATTTGGTAAAGCCATTCCACCCTCTTGTAGACATATTTCATGATGGTACAGTGGGAACTGTTGAACCTAGAATCAGAAAGACCTGGGGTCAAATCCTGCCTTAGACAAATACTAGTTGTGTGACTGTGTTTTAAGTCGCAACCTCTCAGCCTCAATTTCCTATAAAATGAAGGTGTAAATAATAATAGCCATACATGGCTATTGTGAGAAGCAACTGATGTAACAAATGCAAATTTAAGTGCTATATAAATATATGATATAATAATTATATAAGCACTAGCTATTATCATCATATTATCAGCATCATTATTATTGACCTCTCATATCATCTCTCTATCTTTCTAAAAGTCAAGAGGTGTGAGGATCCCTGTATATTCCCATCAGTCTCTTTAGATAATTCCCCCTTTTCTTTCCTCCTCATTAGAACTATTCCTTTGGGCATTTCCAGAATTTTATTCTTGAGAGCTCCCTGTCCCTCCTGAGATGACTTCCCATGTAGAATTTTAATCTGTGGGATCTTTCTTTCTCCAAACACTTTGAAATCTGTTCTCCCCAAATCTAGCATGTATTTTAGATTATAATTGTCTCCTTCTCCTCTTAATAAGAAATTCCAAGGTGAAGCAGCTATTTCTCTTCTGATTTCTACCCCAGGAATTTAAATCTCCTTTCTTTTTTTGTCTTTTTTTCAATTTTCCTTTTTATGTGACGTAATGAAACAGACTCCAAGGATCCGGTATTCTTGGGAGTCTTCCATGATATAGATCTATTTGTATATATATGTGGTTCATTTCTTCCAGTGTTTTCATCAATTAGGACTATGTACAAGGATCACATGCAAAGTATCAACATAAAAAACTAATGTTTGTAGGTGATCTCAAAATTATGAAATTAAGGCTCTCTTGCTCCCTTTCCGCGTTACGCTGTCAAAATAAAAGTGGCTCCACAAGCAATTAGAGGCCTTTTTGTATTTTCATCAGGTTGATGGACCGTTCTTATCATTTATAGAAAAGACAAAATGCTTTCTGCAATATACCTCCCCTACATGAAGTATTTCCTTCATATATCTTTAAACTGTAGTCAAAGCCACAGCTTGACCAGACTTGTTGTCATTTATAGTAGTATTTACAGCATATAAATTAGATATTAATAAAGTCTATTCCTTATGATAAAGCCATTTTCATCTGA
This sequence comes from Phalanger gymnotis, assembly GCA_028646595.1. Lineage (NCBI taxonomy): Eukaryota > Metazoa > Chordata > Mammalia > Diprotodontia > Phalangeridae > Phalanger > Phalanger gymnotis. Next base: position 124,977,643 of record CM053623.1, on the reverse strand, counting down.
ACTCTTAAAGTTTCCATACCAGAGGACTTATGAATGTCCAAATATTTCTTTCCCTTTCACTGTCCCAGTATGATGTAATGAATTTCTACAACACTGCAGCCTCCAAGACAAATGTTTTCAACTCAATTAATGATTGCTCTTGTAACCAGCACTGTGATGGGATTAAGGTCTACATTTTTTTTTAAATCTGGGTCAAGTTACAATTTATAAAATAACATAATAATGCTTCACTTGGTGTGCAGAAAAAAAAGGAAATGGTCTTGATTTACAGCATGAGGGAATTAGATTGGGTATAATGAAAAACTTTTGGACAGCAAGAGCTGCACACAGAATAGATTACTATTGCAGGTGTAAAAATAACCTTTTGGTGATATCTTTAAGAATAAGATATAGGCCCAATTATTCTAGGTGGTTTGGCTGACACTGAGTACCTTACTTAAAGTTAGGAAACAATCATTTACTTATCATTTATTTTTCTGTAACATGTCTTAATATATCATCTTTTGTCAGTTTTAGTAACCAGATGTATAACTGAAGGAGGAAGTCTGTTCTCGACTTCCACAACCTCTGTCCCGGTTCAACAAGTAATTGAATTCATAGAAATCCTCTAACCTTAACCATGTTTTATCTAAATTTAAGAGTTGAGGAAGACTGTCTTTTCTCTTGACAACGATGATACTAATGCTATCTCCTGTCTGCTACCCCAGTGAAAAATTTGGAAAGAAGAACGATAAAATGAAAGATATCTTCATATATCCGGTCTCACACCCTTTCACTGTCATACTCTCAACTAAGGCATACTTGACAGAGTGAGCAATGTCTTTGAAGGTATTAAGGATATAACTATCTCTGATGTCACTCAGACTCTTCACCACCAATTTGTGTGTCTAAGACTTCAGAGGGTTTTCAAAATGCCCCGGTAAATCGAACTTCCTTAAGGTCACACACGATGCAGAGAAATACAAATAGATCTATACCATGGAAGACTCCCAAGAATACCAGATCCCTGGAGTCTAACTGTTCCATTATAAAGATGTTTCACTTAGTTTACTCTCTCTCCCTCTTTCCACAACAATCAGTTCTGCAAAAGAAGTATGATTTTATCATTCTTTTAAAGTCATTCATTAAAAATTCCAACCAACATCTCTGCCACTCCTAGAGGTTATGTTGGTTTCAGGCAGCTCCAATGTAGTAGAAAGACCTCAGGGTTCCTTATCATAACAGCTACTTTGCCACCCTAACAACTCTGTTGTCCTTCCTTTTTGTGGTGACTGCATGTCATAAGGTGCCAAGTTATTATGCTATAGCTCACTGATTGGGAAATGGTAGATTAGATGAGGTGTTTCAGCCTTATGAGTTTATGCTGTAATTTATTTGTTGTTGTTCAGTTGTTTCAGTTGTATCTGACTCTTTGTGACCCCATCTTGGGTCTTGGGTTTTCTTGGCAAAAATGCTGAAGTGGTTTGCCATTTCCTTCTCCAGCTCATTTTACAGATGAGGAATGGAGGCAAACAAGGTTAAGTGACTTGCCCCGGGTCACACGGCTAGTCAGTGTCTGAGGCCGAATTTATTAAATGCATGTTAATATCCTCCAAGAAGCTTTCCATGATGATACCCCATAAATCATGTTTTTCTTTGCATTACATAGTATATGGGTTTGGCAGCCTTTTATAAGAAATGTGCCAAAAGATTAAATGCTTTTCTTTTGGCATGCCAGGCAAGCAGGGATGAAAAGGAATGTCTTGGCATATTGACTTTTTTTTTTGTAGAAAGAGGGTAGTTTTAGACAAGGTTTATTGCAATTATACACAGAATGAGGAAATAACCCCATCGGGTGACTTCACTTTGGTCCCATAATTCCTAACTGTGGGGCACACAGTGTTAGCCACTAACTGTTATGATGGGGAACACAAAGATCAAGTCAGTCATTGGTTTATTATGAAAATTTCTCATTACCTAAGGATTTTCTCAAATTCTTCCAGTAGCACTTTCATTATCAACACTGGGTCTTTCATATATTTCTAGTAGTGTATTTTGGTTGTACCCCTAACAAATCACACATGAACAGATGCCTCCATTAAAACATGGGTATTTGGAAGCACAGTTATAATATGTACACATAGAGTAATTTCTTCATTTTTCAAAAACATGTAAAGTTTCACTGAGGTAGAAAGAACTTACACTGATGCCAATTAAACCTCCATGCCTTAAGAGATGGTTTAATGAGTTGCTATGGTCTTAAAATTTATCACCTGACATCCATCTTTTCTTTGATGAGTCTCCCTATACTTTGGTAGATAGGCTAGGATCTAGACGACAGTCTGTCACTGGGACACATTTCCAGGTCAGTAAGAGTTAGCAGAGCTTATGCCCTGTTAGCAACTTCTTTAAGAATCCAGGGTCATCTCCCACAGAGACAAATATTCTCATGAAATAACTATTTTCCCCAGAGGAGTTTTTGTTATAATATAATATCCAACCTCTTATTCATGTACCAAACATTTTTTTTTTTAAAAAGGAAGATGGAATTAATTTATACTTCTCCAGGGATTCTTATGGACATTTTGAGTGGCAAGCTTATGGAAAGCCCCAGAAACTAGGTCAAGGAGGCCCAAGAAAGAAAAGTAGAGACAGGAAAATTGTTATCTGAGAGCTTCCCTGTTTCTACAAGTGGAGCTTCACAAAGAAGGGGCTGCTACGGTATCAGATGCCCATCGGTGACTTGGCCAGACAGAAGACTATAGAAAAAAGATAGCCTAGAAACAGTGTAGCTCTAAGAAACTAGCCCTAGGCAAAAGGCCAGGCTCCATCCCTGTTCTATAATGCTAATCTTATTAAGTTCCAGGTTGGTAAAGGTCATGTACACTTTCAGTTCACCAGAGCTTTCCTTACCTCTGTCATCTGCCAACCAGCTCTTCCAACTCAGTAAAGGTCATAACTCCTTCTGCCATCTTATGGGACCACCAAAGGGGAATACTAGGCATGTAATACCAACTCACACTTCTGAAGTGCCTTAAAGTATACAAAGTACTTTCTTCATAACAATCCGTAAAGCAAATGCTTTTCTATCCATTTTACAGATAAGAAAACCGAGGCTTAAAGAATTTTAAGTGAGTTGGCAGTGGTCAAACACCTAGCAAGCATCAAAATCAGATCTTGAGCCCCAGGTCTCCTTGCTCTGCGTCTAGTGTAATCTGTCACCACTAATCCATAATGCCTCTCTAAAGGACCTTTTTCTTTACCTGGCCCTGGGCGGTACAGTGAGCTTTAATACTCTAGGATGCTTGCCTATTTTATCTCTGCCCACATCAGGGAACACTAACGTGTTATATATGTGATATAGTTAATTGATTTACAGCAAGTGCTAAATATATTTCCTTCATTTTTCTTCCCTCAGGTATTAAAGGGAAATTGAGTATAATTTTCATATTGTTTGATTAGTCTACGATTCAATAGTATTTAGGGGTATACAGTCTCTGTTCAAGAAGGACAAGAAAAATTCTGTCCTATTTCATGAAAATTAATTCCTGAGTTCTGCCACATTCACAACTTTATGCAGCTTTAACCTACTCCCTTCAATGACAAACTAAGCTGTTAAAATACAAGAGAGTAACTAGTTCACTCATAGCCAAGTTAGCATGCTTCTAGTAACATTGCCAGGGACAGTGCTAAGCAGGGGGCAGGAAGTTGAGCATGGAGGTTCTAAACATGGGATCCAGTTTAAAGCCAGAACATACCATAGTATACTTCTCTCTACAGCACCTAAATGTCATTCCATTCATGTTATGTTGTTATTCAGTCTTGTTCAGCCACATCTGACTCTTTGTGACTCCTTTTAGGGTTTTCTTGGGAAAAATACTGAAATGGTTTACCATTTCCTTCTCCAGCTCATTTTATAGATGTAGAAACTGAGGCAAATAGGATTAAGTGACTTGCCTGGGGTCATGTAGCTAGTAAATGTCTGAAGCCAGATTTGAAATCGGATCTTCCAGACTCTAGGCCTAGCACTCTATCCTCTGTGTCACCTGGCTTCCTCTATTCCATTTATATATTTGGAGTTTAATGGAAGTGTGCTGAACGGACAAATGATATTAAAGCCGTGTGCTGTTCAGATTGTATAATTTTATCTTCATGCTTGAGAAATATCACAGGTTTCTTGAGAGCAAAAATCAACATGAGACAAGATTATTAATCCTACTTACCATCCTTAAGTCTTGTCCTCCCTCCTGCCTCTGTTGGTAAGTCATGACACACACAGTGAAGTTACAGCCAGATTTCCTGAAGTTCCATTTAATACTTTAGGATGCTTGCCTATTTTATCTCTGCCCACATCAGGGGACGCCAACACGTTATATATGTGGTATGGTTAAAATAACTTCATTTGTATTTAATAATAATAGCTAGCATTTGCATAATGCTTTAAGGTTTACAATGTGCTTTACGCTAATATTGTCTCACTTTATCCTCACAAGAAACCCAGGAAGTAGGTGCCATTGTTATTCCCATATTACAGATAAGGAAACTAAGGCAGATAGAGGTCAAGTTACTTGCCCAGGGTCATATAGCTTGTAAATGTCTGCGGCTGGATTTGAACTTAGCATTGTTTACTCTTCTCTGTGCCACCATTCAGAAAGGAGAATATAAAAATGTTCCACCCAAGTACATAGTTCAGTGAAGTCTGGCAAATATTCACATACCTCCTATCCAAGAAAAATTTGAGGCTGAATCATTACTTAGCTGTCAGAATGTTTCAAGTATGCAATAAAGTGCTGCCAGGTTATTGGAGAGTTTAATCACATACTAACCACTTAATTTTTTTATGTCCCAGAAGCATCCATATGTTCCTTCTAAAGTTACATCTTAGCAAAGTCCTTTGTTGGTGTTAGGGCTTATCTCAGGATGAAAAGTTACCTACCAAGCTCATGACCATCATTTCTTGCTCACACAGTCCACTGTCTCCATAGTTGTTTTTCCCAGGTCTTTATATCCCACCCCCAGTCCCCATTCACAAGTTGTATCCATTTTGCAGGCACGTGTAGCTAGGATAGATCTGTGCTTAAATCAGGCAAACCATTATGTTGTTGGCCAGTTGTTTGGTCATGTCTAACTCTTCAAGACCCCATGGACCATGGCACTCCAGGCCCTTCTATACTCTACTATCTCCCGAAGTCAGTCCAAGTTCATGTTCATTGCTTCCACTATCTATCCATCTCATCCTCTTGCTATCTCTTTCTCCTTTTGCCTTCAATCTTTCCCAACATCGGGTTCTTTTCCATTGGGTCCTGTTTTCCTTTTGTGGTCAGCATGAATAGCTTATATTTGTATCGATCTTTAGGGTGTATGCATTATTAATATAGATTATCTCAGATGATCTTCACGACAACCCAGTAAAGTAGACAGCTAGTACAGATGCTATTCTCCCCTTTTCATAGATGAGGTACCTGGGAGCTCAAAGAGATTAACCATCTTGCTATAGCCATAAGTCCAAGTGGAAGGTCCAAAATTCAAACCCAGATTTCCTGACTCCAGCACTCTTTCCACAGCCACTCTGTCTCTCAAGTAAATGAGGAAGGATTATAGGGTCAATCTGGATTACAGCCTCACATAGATTTCCTAGAATTATCTGTTTCAACTTGATTCCTTGAATAATTAATCTACCATTTAACAGGCATCGAGCTCCTCACGTTTTTACCTTGGCTCCCAAAATTCAAGTTACTATTTGGATATGTACAAGAAAAATTAGACATACCTATGGAGTGTTGTGGAAAATGTTTAGCAATTGTCAGGAATAATTTTTAAGTTAATTTGCATTATTAACCTTTGCACCATCTCTTTCTTAAGTCTAGGCAGTAAATAAAACAATAAATCAATCCCTGATTTGTGGCATTTGCCAATCTCTAAGGCATAATCCCTGGAGCAGCTAGGCGGTGCAGTAGATAGAGTGCCTGCCCTGGAGTCAGGAAGACTCATCTTCCAGACTCCATATCTGGCCTCAGACACTTCCTGGCTGTGTGACCCTGGGCAAGTCATCTAACCCTATTTGCCTCATCTTCTTCATCTGTAAAATGAGCTGGAGAGGAAATGCCAAACCTCTCCAGTATCTTTGCCAAGAAAACCCCAAATGGGGCCATGAAAAGTCAGACACGACTGAAATCAGTGAACAACAACAAGGCCTAAATGCTCACTCTAAAACTTTATCAATTGGCTCTTGGAAACTGGATCTCTAGTCCAGGCTGGCTCCAGCATAGCCCTTCTTATACCTTTCTAGCAGGAAATGGGTAAAGACCAGAACATCTCAAAATAAAGAATCCAAGATGAATGATGTTGATAACTGAGGCTAGTTCTATCTGGTGGTCAGAACTGTTGATTGGTCCATGTTCCCAGGGGCCATAGTGTCTCACTTAAATCCTATGAGCAGCGGGGTAAACTGAATTCAACAAATATTTATTAAACATTTACTATGTGTGAGATATTATGCTCAGCACTACTTCCGGGTAGCAATAAGACTATCCCAACAAGTTTCTGAAACCGAACATAGCTAATTTTACAATGTGGTCCAGTTTAACCAGTGTTATTGTGCTAAGTTCTGAGCACACGGGGAAAGGCAAAAAATACATTTGCCTCTGCTACTCATAGTGAGTTCTTCTTTTAACATTTGTGACAAAGGCCAAAGTAATAAAATAATAATATTAAACTAATATGGATTTCTGAGAGGTTTAGATCCAACACATTATTGCTATAATTATTTACCTTTCACATTAAATTAATTTGGTGATGGTGATTTTTTTTCTTAGTCAATGCCTAACCAATAACGGAAATCACAATTATAAACTCTGAAATCTTTAAATATGATTTCTTTGACTATTTAAAGATCATGATAATCCAGAGTGAATTCCCCTGTGATCTTCTCCTCCTCTCTGCCCTCTAAGACATAATTTTATCAAAAGGAACCTAGTGAAGTTGATGTCTTCTTGTTCATTTGACTATCTTTGAAGACAAATTTTTCTTCCCTTGTGTACCCTTCATAATGTTCAGACAACCTCAGTTTTCATAATCAGTTCTTAAAAATTAGAGAGTCTGGTCTTTAACTTAACCCTGAAACTGTAGTATGTGTGTGTGTGTATGTATCTGTGTATACTATCATAACAAGCATAGTCATATTTTTCATGTGGATTTTAGGTGGAAAAGACATTTTCTGAATATATTTCATTATAATCTGTTCCATATAATTGGATTAAAAATATTTTAAAACTATTTTGTAGCCATTAATCTCTGCTAGAAGAGACAGTGTGCCTTAATGGATAGAATTGGCCTCAAAGCCAAGGAAACCAGGATTAAGTGTGATCCTAGACCAGTCACATAGCTACTCACTGTCCCCAAGTAACTTAGACAGGCATTCTTAATTTCGGATTTATAAATTTTGGGGTTTTTTAAAGTATTTTGATCACTAGATTTTAATAAAGTTGATTTACTTTATAACACTATATATTTCATGCATTTGAAAATATCATCCTGAGAAGGCTTTACCAGAGTGCCAATACAATAAATTACTAAAAGGCATTTCTAATCAGAAGTTTCCTATGCCATTGAAAACACAAATATAATCCCTGTTCCTATGCCTATAACCTTTGCTACATACATACCTGCAGTATTTAATTAAAAGAGATTACTCAAAAATCATGCTATTTCATAAATTTTGAAAAGTGATACATGAGATGTGTTTATCTAAGGTCCCAAGGCCAATCTGTAGCAGAGTTGGAACCCAAATGCCTGATTCTTTTTCTTTCCCTGGAATTGAATGTACCAAGTGCAACCCAGAAAAGAAATTTGTGCAAAATCTCCTGGAAAAAGAAAATAAAAGCCTGATTCTCAAAAGGTTTGCTTGGCATATTTATCCAGGTAACTGTTACACACTGTCACCCACCAACTAAAATACCATGAACCCAACTTGCAAAGAACTTGAAAATTCTCATAAATGGATTGCACATAATGATGAGTAAAAGCATAAAGAAGTGAAGAGTTTTTACATATAGATATTCACTGCCTTGAACCTTTTTCTTTTTAAACATAAAATTGGTACTGAACTTCAAGCCTAAACACATAGCACTTATTCTGCATTCAATTATTACATTTGTTGACAGACTATTTGCAACCCTGAATTTCCTCCAGTGAATTTAAATATTATTCTCATTGATTTTCTTGCAGGTTACTTGGGGTACAAAGAAATGCCTTGATTAATCTCATAAAAAATTCCATTCCTTTATGTCAACATTAATTGACTTTATCTCATGGTGTCAATCTTTTCTCTCTTTTTTTGTAGGTGATGTCATTGTCTATATTAATGAAGTTTGTGTCCTTGGACATACTCATGCAGATGTAGTCAAACTTTTCCAGTCTGTTCCTATTGGTCAAAGTGTCAACTTGGTGTTATGTCGTGGGTACCCTTTGCCCTTTGATCCCGAAGATCCTGTTAACAACATGGTGCCACCTCTTGCAGTAATGGAGAGACCCCCTGTGGTGGTCAATGGAAGACATAACTATGAAACTTATTTGGAATACATTTCTAGGACCTCCCAATCTGTTCCAGATGTAACAGATCGACCGCCTCATCCTTTGCACTCCATCCCAGCTGATGGTCAGCTTGATGGCACGTTCCCGCCTCCCATTCATGATGATAACGTGTCAATGGCTTCTTCAGGAGCTACACAAGCTGAACTTATGACCTTAACCATTGTGAAAGGTGCCCAGGGCTTTGGCTTCACGATTGCAGACAGTCCTACTGGACAAAGGGTGAAGCAAATTCTAGACATTCAGGGATGCCCTGGCTTATGTGAAGGTGACCTCATCATTGAGATCAACCAACAGAATGTACAGAACCTGAGCCATACAGAAGTCGTGGATATACTGAAGGAGTGTCCCATCGGAAGTGAGACTTCTTTGATTATCCATAGAGGAGGTAAGTCTAAAATAACAGCTCAATTATTGGAATCTGATTGTGGAAGCTATCAAAGTATCAGCCCTATTCTGGGTGAGGTGGTGATATAGAGAAAGTGATATCTGTGCAATGACAGCATATCTGAATTATGATGAAAATATATTTTACAGAGAGGAACACATACAGATAAGGGTCAGAAATGATGTTCAGAGATACCAGCTGGTAAAAGAGAGAAAACAGTAAAAAGTCGAGTTTGAGGGAATTTTCTCTATTTTGAAAATTATTTTGGATCAGGTAGACTTTTGTGGAATGACTTGGCCTGGGAACCTCCCTATCATATGGAATAATGTTTCTGTAGAAAAATAGATTCAGTCTAAACTTCGCATGCCAAGAGCATATGTACCCTGGTTGAAGCCTTGGCAACAACAGAGGTAGTAACAGAGTCCACCTTCCCCATTCAATTCCTTCATGGCCTGGAGCAAGGGTGCAATTGAGGCAGGGGACAGAGATGGTGAAGATGAGAGGTGGGATTCTGAAGTGAGGAGCAAAATAAGGATTAGGGAAGGAAGTATGTAGGAAGAGTTGGGGAGAGGATATTTGGAACTGTTGATTAAAGGATAAGGAGGATTCCTGGGCTCGTAGGGCAGAGAAGAAGGAATAAGTACCATGGAACATGGGTGAGGAGTGGCAAACAGATTTTTTCCTCCCTCTCTTTTCCTTCTTAGTAGTGACTAAATATAGCTGGTAAGACAGCAAGATTTGACTAGGTTCCCTCCTCTTTCATTGCTCCTGATGAGGAGAGGAGTGGGAGACACAAAGGAAAGCCTGGTAGAAGAGGTATCTTAGTGACTTTCCTCCACGCATACTAACAAATGCACTGAGGGTGGGTGGAGGGTAAGGACAAAAAAGGGACACTGGTAAATCAAGGACAGCTTATACACAGCATTAAAGTAAATGGAATTCATAAAGTCAGAATTTGCACAGAAAGGGCAGTTCTACACATTCCAAAAATTCCCAAAGAAGCTCAAGAGTGCAGGCCTAGAGAAAAATGTAATTAACCCAACCCTCATCCAGAAACTGCTCAGATCAGAGCTTACAGCTTTCAGTGGCCTCGGCTATCACCAGAGCCCTAACTGGGCTGGAGTACCTGGGTGTGTGTGCCAGTTCACGGACATGAGAGGGAATGTTTCTTCCCCATGGTAGTCCTCAGGCTTTGTAGAAGACTTCCACACATGGTGGCATTTCAGTCTATCACCACTGCACCTTTCCCCAGAAGCCATCTCTTCAGATCCTCCCTGCCTCCTAACTTCCTTTTCCTTCATCTATCAGAGATTAAAGAACCACGAATCATTGACCATTCTATGAGAACAGAACAGATTCTCTGGGTGATAGGCCAGGACACATTTTATGTGGTAATTGGGAAGAGGCTTTGTGAGCATCACTGTTAGACTTGTGATGCAGAGTAACTGTTACTGCCCTACCCCAAAATGGCTAGGTATCTATTAGCTAACATCAAGAAAGTATCTAGAGTGAGGATTTGATACTTCCTCCCCAATTCCCAGTCTTTCCAGAAAATTATTGAGAATGGAAAACTGATGCCACAGCTACAGTGCTTGGTGAGGATCTTATACACTAGGAAACCTTCTCATACAGTTTTGGGGATACCTTTCTCTCCCAGGCCTGCTGGTGTTTCCATATCTGGTCTCTGGCTAAAAAACTTAGATACTGGCAAATACTGGTTAGTATATTTTATCTTCATGTTTCTGGAACTGCAAATGTCTGTGTACTAAAGAAAACACTACTTTCTATCTGTCTTTTGAGAATAGGAAAGAATTGATGGAATGATGTGAGCTGTTCACCTTGTGAGTGGTATTGGCTAATAAGGACGCTGTCACCTGGCTTGATTAAAGTTCTCACCTGAGAGTGCAGTTATAAATCTTCTTTGTCAAGGAAAGACACCTAGAGAAAAAGATAATACCTTTTCTGGATGTATAACACAGTCGTCCTCGTATGAAATCCTAATGAAGTTAAAGATATTAACGCCAAATGGAGACATGGGTTCTAGGCTTGACTGAGCTACGTGGGTAGAGTGATGGCCTTGAAATCAGAAAGACCAGAGTTTGTGTCAGCACTTAGCACAGTGTCTGACACATAGTAGGCACTTAATAAATGCTTGTCAATTGATTGATCCTGCCTCGGATACTTAATTAGCTGAGCCACCATAGACAAGTCACTTAAACTCTGAGCCTTAGTTTCTTCATTTGTAAAGCCAGAATAATAATAACACCTATCTCAGGTTTGTTGAGAGTATCAAAGGGAATCCATGCAGTGTTTTGCAAACTCTAAAGCACTGTATATGTATATGTATATGTGTGTGTGTGTGTGTGTGTATGTGTTAGCTATTACTATTTTTCACTTAAAATACTCTGGGCCTCAGTTTCCTTACCTATAAAATGAAGAACTTAGACTAAAGAATCCCTAAGGTCCTCTCCAGATATAAAATTCCATTCCTTTTTGGATGGAGTACATCCATCCAAATGGATTGTATTTTGGATGTTGAATGGAGTACAATTAAGTTAAAAGTACCTGGATATGACCTTCTTTTTGCTGTTTTATGCAAATACTATATAATTCTCTCTGTAAGCTTTTTCCCCTGAAGCAGGTGGTACATTGTTGATTTTTTTTTGTTCTGAAAATTGGGCAACAACTCCTTAGCATTGACGAGCAACACTGTACAACAGAACTGCTGAGGGAAATAAATTTTGAAAGGCAACAATTTTGTATTCGACCTTCCTAAGGGCTTGCTGCAAAATACCACCAAGAACATTACAATAAAACCTCGAATAGCGTCTTTTTAATTTCTCCCATTGCTAACTTAACGCACTAAAACAGATGTTGTTTACTAATCAGTTCTATATATGAATATCCAGCGCCTCTTTATAAAGATCAAATGTGAAAATCTATAATTATATTGGAATCGTTTCCTATAATTGACTAGAGATGACTTTGCTATCTATAAATTAGGCATTAATACAAACAAATCTCTGCTTCAAAGTTTATTCATATATGAAGAAAAATGTCCAATTGATCTCTTTTTCAAGAGGTAAAATAGAAATGATTACAGGGAAATCCATTATAATTATAATTTAACTTTCGGAATCATCTGATTTTTATTGTTGCTGATGTCATGAGTGCCTACAATTCACACTGATTTTCCCATAACTTGTAGTCATTTCTTAGAAATTTTCAAAAAACATTTCTATTGTTTGCCTTGAAACAAGCCCAGAAGAACAGACTTAAGGTTGCTACTCAGGCTGTTGTTAATAGTGAGGACCTTCTTTAGGTGCATACATCTTTGAGAATACTCAGCAGTTGTTTAATTAAAGTTGTTCAACTTTAGGCAGCTTGGTTAGGATGAATCCTAAGACTCTGCTACATAGTTAAAAGGTGGACAAGTTTTATCTGGCTGGCAGGTATGATAATGGGGAACCCAGCAGATATACTTTGGCTTATTAAGCGAAGCTGGGAAGATATGATCTGAAGGCCCATGACAAGGCATATAAGTTTGGATTAAGTCAAACATGTATCAAAAGCCAGGTTGGAATAGAGACTTGGGTCAAGACTCGCCAAAGGAAAAAAACTGAATAAGATTAAGGTGGGAAAAGAGGCTAAGAATTAATAAAAAATCATAGACATTCATCTAAGAAAAACCTTAGAACTCATTCAGTCCAAATACCATTTTTTAAACAAATGGAGAAACTGAGGCCAAAAGAGGTAATGTCACTAGCCTATGGGTTATACAGATAGCAAGTAAAAGAGATAGAATTTTGAGGTTTTCGGACTCCAAATCCAGGATTCTTTCATTTGTACTGTGGTAGATTAATTTGGAATCAGAGGATCTTGGAGAATGGTGAAATGAGGGCTGGGCCAAAGTCAAAAGGTAACAGGTAGAGTTATTCTCCCTGGGCTCACTTAAGAGGTGCCACTTTTTATTAAGTAGATCAAGCATCAAAGGGGGATATTTTGCCTAGGGGAGCAAACCAAAAGGAGATTTGTTTCTATTAAGGTGGTATTATATCTCCTCTAGCTTAAAGATCTTTTCATTTGAGATTAAGAGAGAACACAATATGTCTCAAGGTGGGAAAGTTCTCACAGGGCCAGGGTAGATTCCAGCATATGAAGTATCTTCCTGTCTAATTCATCTTTCATAGGAGCAGAATAGAAATGAAAGGAAGGGAAGGAATGTGGATGAAAGCCCTGGTAGCACTCCTACATCTAAGTACCTTCTAGTGGGCAGAGGAAGGTCTTAGTTCAGCAGAGGTATTGGCACCAAAAGACTTCACTAATACGGGCAATGAATTTTGGCAGCTCCTAGACCTATCTGATAAAAAGTAAAGTTTAGTTATTTTTATGATTAATAGTATTGCACGAGATGTGTAATTCAGGTTTGGATATTATTGATTCTTTATATCTGAGTATTGATCTTGTGGGTAGGGTACTAAGAATACATGGATTTTATAGTGGGGTAGGAACAGTAAAGAAGTTTCACCAAAAGTTGGATATGTGAAGCAAGGCCTTTGATCTAAAATAATCTGATTAGGAGAATGTAAAAGAGATAGAAAATATTTCATATGAATTGATTACCTAGAACAAATCATGCCAAACCAACCTCTTTTTCTTTTTGACAACCTTACTAGTTCTGTATATCAAGATATCATTTACATAGTCTGTCTTGATTTCAGCAAAGATGTTTTGCAGAACATTTTATATTTTTGTTGAAAAGACTGGAAAATGTAGACTAGATGGGTTCATTCCTAATTAATTGACAATCCTACCCAAAAGGTTTTAATGAATGGATGAGTGTCAACCTGTAGGGAAGTTTCCAATGACATGCCACATAGCTCTGTCTTTAGTCCTGTCCTTTGTAAATTTTTTATCAGCGACTTGGATGCAGACCTAGTCAATTCTTATCAAATTTGAAGATGACACAAAGCTGAAGAAGATAACTAATATGTCGGATGACCAAATCAAGATCCTAAAAGATTTCAGAAGGCTAAAAATGATACAGGAATCTTTGAAAAATGAAGTTTAGTAGGAATAAATGTAAACTCTTGTACTTTTTTATAAATCAGATGTATCAGTAAGGAATGAAGGAAGATGTGGTTCATGAGAAAGTGAAAAGGCTTTATTTCATTTCAAGTTCAGTGTGAGTTGAGATTGTGGTCTAGCTGCCAAAAATGCTTAATGTAATCTTTAAGAGCATTAATAGAAGTTTCCAGTTCAAGAGACGTAATATTATTATTCCACACTATGTAGACTATATCTGAGGTACTGGATAACCAGATTTTCAGAGGAACATTGATGTACTGTAGTGAATTTAGAGGAGAGCAAAAAGGATGTTAAGGGTCCTTGAAACTATCTCATATGATTGAAATTTGAAAGGACTAAGAACGTTTAGCTGAATAAAACACTTATGGGGTATATAGGCAGCTAGATTTCATAGTGGATGAAGCACTGGGCTTGAAGTTTCCAAGACCTGAATTTATCCTGTCCCGGATTTCTATTAGCTCTTTAATCCTGGGCAAGTCACTCAACCTCTCTCAAACTCAGTCTCCTCCTCTATAAAATGAGGATAATAATAGCACCTATCTCACAGGGTTTTGTAATATATGATAATATATGTAAATTGTTTTGCAAACCTTAAAGTGCTAAATAAATGCCAGTGATGATGATGATGATGATGATGATGATGATGATGATGATGATGGTGGTGGTGGTGGTGGTGGTGGTGGTGGTGGTGGTGATGATAGTGATGGTGATGGTAATGATAATGATAGTTGTCTTAACATGCTAAAGGGTTATCAAGAAGTAACTTCAGAGAACATGACCAGAAACAATAGATAGAAAATATAGAAAGAGAGATCTCAGCTCAATACAAAAATTTTCTGTTAGCATTGTTCAAAAAATAAAATGGCAAATCTCCTAGGCAACAATTACTAGCAGTGTTCATGCAGAGAGCAGGTGAGCAAGTGTCAGAGACATTGTAGAAATGATTCCTGCTCTGAGGATGAGGTTGGAATAACTCTTTTAACTCTAAAATTATGTGATACTTCAAACCAGTTCTTAACATTAATACGAGCTCATTTTTAATAGTTAATATTTTAGACATTTTGACAATGCATTTCAATATAACCAATTCCCTTTGTAATCCTATTTATTTTATTTCATGTATTTAAAAATACTACTCTAAGAAAGGATCCATAGACATCATGAGACTGACAAAATAGTCCGTGACATGAAAAAAGTTAAAAATCCCTATTTGAAAACCCAAGAAAACAATATATACAATACCTGCAACAATGTTAACGGGAAGAACCCTCCAAAATCAAAATCAAGTGTTGCTGAATTATATATAACCAGCATGGCTTAAAGGGAGAGATAAAAGACACTTCCACCCCTTTTCAGAGATGGGAGTTCCACAAGTGTTGTCCCCATTGTACATGTTTTCAGACTTTTTTTGATTTGTTGGTCAGTTGTAATTTTTTTCCCTTTTTGGATCAAAAATGGTATTTTTTATATGGGCTAGCTCTCTGGATGGGAGAGATACGGAAGGAAACTGTGATGCTGGAAAAAAGGCATCGATAAAAACTTATTTTTAAAAATAACCCCTGTTTTGGACCCTTCCTTGCCCTTCCCCAAAATAATAAATGGCTGAACCTATGGATAATTCCCTTGTAAGGGAAACACTGAGAATAAAGAAGGATTAAATAAGGGTATAATAATGTCTATAAACTGGAGAATAAAATTTAAAATTGACCAGAAAGGAATAAAATAAGACAAAGAATGAAGTTATGAAAAATTTCTTGGGAAAGAGCATAAAAAATAACATTACTTAAACTAAAAGGTTGGACCAGGAGAGAATTGATAGAGCAATTAACCAACAAACATTTAGTAAGCGCCCACTGAGCTATAAAGCACTGAGACTGACCACGATAAAAGTCCTTGCCCTCAAAGACTTTGTCCCATACACTTAAGTCTTCATGGAAAGAAAAGGTTTAAGAAAGAGAAATACATGAAAACAAACAAAGAAAATTAATGATATATGTGATATTAAGGCATTTAGGATAAAGAAGATAAATAGAAGCAGAGGGAAGAGCTTGAGGATGTAGATTAGCATCAAAATATCCAAAACTAAATACACCAACAGATTACTGATTTAAAAGATGAAGGGAACATTAGAAAAATGATATAAAACATAAGCCTCACAATCATTAAGTTCAAAGGCATAAGTGGAAGACCAGTGTCATGGTATAATGCTGTTCCCAAAAGGAAAGTAGAAATTTTCAAGGAGGAAATTATAATAATGTGAAAGGTTTCACTGAGGTCTAGGAGGAAGAAAACCAAGAAATAGCCTTTGGCTTTGGTGTTAGGATGTCACTGATAACTTTCCAATGGGAAGTCAGATTGCAGTGGGTGAGGAAATTAAATTGATGATGGTTGAAATGAAGATAACAAATATAGATTACTCTTTCAAGATTGTTAATGGTGAAAGGAATGGGAAAGATTGGGTAGTAATTCCATCATGTAGCAGCACTGAGAGAGAGGAGTGGAGACCCGAGGATGTTTTTAGACTAGGAGAGAGAAGGAGATACTAAAAGCAACAGAGGAGATAAATGATGAAGCAGGTTCTTGGAAGCAAAGGATTCAGTCCAAAAGAAGCCATTAGTATGACTTTGTTTTTCAGTTCATTGACTCACTGATGTAAATGGAAGCATTATTTCTGTTGGCAATGTCAAGAGACAATTTCAGACTTGTCCCTAAATAATGAGAATAGCATTCATCTGAATCTACTCTGAGTTTATGAGTTTTACTTAGGAAATTACTTCATTCTCCCTTTTACTGCTGTCCCTTCTTTATCCTTTTTTTAAAGATTAATTTAGATATTTTAACTGGAGTGCTTTTTAATCTCTGTGAGCCTCAGTTTCCTGATCCATAAAAAGAGGTTGATAATAGTAATACCTAACTCTCGGGAATGTTAGGAGGATCAATTAAGATAACATATATGAAAACAAACAGGAATTGTTTTTGCTATCGTAATGAACAAACGTTCTTTTTTTTGTTATTATCTACATCACTGACACATTATTCCATGGAAGAATCTCCAAAAAGAAGCTCCTTTATAAGAACTGGAAGAGATTTGTCTTGAAGAAGGAGGCCAAATTTAATTTGGTGGAATGCTATGACCCTCTCTGGTGTGCAGTCATCCACGTAACCTTCTATTATTAAGCATAATTGGGAGTCCTCATTTAATCACATAGTTTGGTTAAAAAAAAAACAAACTAGGTTTACAGATTTGTGATTTCAATCAAAAACACCTGTCAAAATTATACATTATGCTTGGCATGCAGAAGTGATGAAATATTTGCTAACGTATTGATTTGTAAATGTATGTGTATCTCATACAGAAAAAATATACATTACCAACTTCCGATAGTTATCACAAGATAAAGAATGCTTAACAATAAAATGAGGTTAAAATAGTTTTGAGTCAGATAGATGGTACAATGGTTAGAGTTGCTGGGTCTGAAGTCAGGAAGACCTGAGTTCAAATCTGGCCTTAGACATTTATTACCTGTGTGACCCTCAACAAGCCACTGTGTGGAACCTCTTTCTCGCTTTCTTCAGGTATAAAATAGGGACAATATTGGCACCTTCCTCTCAAGGTTGTTATGAAGATCAAATGAGATGATATTTGTAAAGTGCCTAGCTCAGTGCCTGAGACATTGTAGACACCCTATAAATGCTAGCTATAATTATGATTATTATTGTTATTATTAATGTAATCTGAGATAGATGATTCAGAAGGCACTTCGTGAACTTGTAGCTCTTGGGGTCATTGTTACAAAACTACCAATTATCTTTATGCTTGCTGTTGTTCAGTCATTTCAGTTGTGTCTGACTCTTTGTGATCCCATTTGGGGTTTTCTTGGCAAAGATGCTGCAGTGGTTTGCTATTTCCTTCTCCAGCTCATTTTACCAGTGAGAAAACTGAGGCAAATAGTGATTTGCCCAGGGTCACACAGCTAGTAAGTGTCTTAGGCTGGATTAGAACTCAGGAAGACAAGTCTTCCTGACTCCAGGCCTGACACTATCCATTGTGCCCCCTAGCTGCTCTTTATGCTAGAAGCATACAAAAGTGCCAAATAACAAAAATGCCCATTGATAGAATGCCAACAATAGGGCAAGGAAAAGCAAAGCAAACCACAAAAATAAAGTTGTGGAAAAGCAAAAGAATACTCCATGAGCCAAGAAATTGCAAAGGCAGGTCAAGCATGCATCCCATTCCCCTCAAAACATTAAGGATGTTTTTCCAGCACTCATTTTACTCCTTTTTTGCCTTATAATTTTAAGCAAAATGCTAGTAATTGTTCTGTTCCCTTTGATAACATTGAGTCACAATTTTGTTGTTTTGCCAGAGAAAATGAATTGGAGGAGGGAGGGGTTGCGTGGAGCACACATGTGCTTTCTATAAACAAGCTTTTCCTACCCCTTCCCTGCCACTAAATTAACAGCTTATATTTACCATCTGACCTTTAAATCATTTTTTATCTCATTAATAATAGCTCCCATTCCTCTAGCACTTTGCAGTTTGCACACGGTGGTTGTACTTTCTTCAGTAATGACTGTGTGTTGCAACGCCCATAACGCCATATAAAATAGGATGAAGTCAACTACATTTTTTTTCAAATTAGAGAATATGAAGCTATAGACTTATGGAACATAAATTTCTACCAAAAAGGAGGAAGATAAATAATAGCAGCTATTAGGCCATGTTAATGGCAAGAATGTTAATTGCCCTAAATTTGAAAAGGAATACATTATGTTTTTGCTGCACCCTACTACTTCATATTATTTCACAGTGTGGTGCTTTTATGGGGAATTTCATATGCCTTAGATAAATCAATTTTGCACTTTCGAATTTCTTTTTCTTTTTTTTGAGGGGGAGAGGGAGGAGCCGCTTAAGCCAGGATTTCATCATTGTGAAAATTCCTTCTATTGATACAGACGGACAGCTTTTCCTTTAACTTATAGAGACTTTACTGGGATATGGAAAAAAATTAAGTGATTTGCCTCTGGTCACTTAGTGGGTTTGTGTTAGAGGTGAGAATTGAACCAAGAGTTTCTTAATCCCAAATCTTACTTTCTATCCTCTATGCTTCACTGCCTCTTGTAGTGAAGAGGAGTCTAGAATAGTCATAGAATAGTCATAGAATAGAATAGAATAGAATAGAATAGAATAGAATAGAATAGAATAGAATAGAATAGAATAGAATAGAATAGAATAGAATAGAATAGAATAGACTAATGATAATTTTAGAGCAGTTTGGTCATCATATATATGTGTGTGTGTGTGTAGATATAGATATATACATATGTATTTATGTGTGTGTATATTTTTTTCCTCCTCCAAAAAAAGTGATCTTTTTGAGGACATACACTTTTATTTTTCTTGAATGGCACAAAGTAAATAGTTCTTATATATCTTCGGATTGAATTTTCACTAAAATCTTGGAATAATGTTTAATTATGACAATTCACATGTTTATAGTGCACCACAGCATAACAAAGGGCTTGCCCTATAGGAGTCCTATTAGGAGGACAGGTGGTTGCTAGATGACATTGTGGAAAGAAGACTGGACTTGGAGTCAGGAAGACCTGAGTTTGAATCTTGCCTTATTGGCTGTGTGACCCTGGAGGAGTCATTTAAACTCTCTTAAGCTCACTTTCCTCATTTGTAAGATGGGGATGCTAAATAATAGCATCTACTCCACAGGGATTGTTGTAAGGCTAAATGAGAAAACATATGTAAAGCATTTTGCAAACTTTGAAGTACTATATAAATGCTAGCTAGTGTTGTCATTGTCGTTTCGAGTGTTATGAGTATCATTTCCTCTATACTAGACACGGGGAAAGTGAGACTTAGAAAAATTAAACGATTTGCCCAAAGTCGCATAAGTAGTGCGTAACGTGGTCCAGATTCAGACTAAGGTCTCCTCATTAGAAATTTGCTATTTTTTCCCACCACGTGTTTTCTCCCTTAAAGAAAGTAGACCTAGAAGAAGCTTTCATTAAATGGCTGCTGGACTGACATTGAATGTTATGGTTTACCTTGATATAAAGAGAGCTAGTGCAAATGGTTGGAGGTTTCTATAATACATATTTTGTTCCTCTGTAAGGACGGATTTTTTAGCAGTGAGGATTGTCTAGAGGGGTAAGCTAGGTGATAGAGTGTTGGACTTCTTGAGTTCAAATATGACTATAGATATTTACTATCTGTGTGACTCTGGGCAAGTCACTTAACCCTACTTGCCTCAGTTTCCTCATCTATTAAGTGATCTGGAGAAGGAAGTGTCAATCTGCTCTGGTATCTTTGCCAAGAAAACTCCAAATAGGGTCATAAAGAGTGAGACACAACTGAAAAACAAGTCAACAACAACAACAACAAACAAACAAAGCCATCTAGAGGGCTGCCTGAAGAGATAGTGAGATCACCATCACTGTCTTCAAGCAGAGACTGAATAGTGAGATGTGAGGAATGTTGTAAGAGAGATTAGAGCTGTAAGTGAGGATTGGATTTGGTCCCTTTCATCTCTGAGAATCTGTGGTTCTATGAAAGCCTGATAGTGTTTAACAGAAATTTCACATCTGTGCTATCACATTTCTTATAAATCTAATGTGTTAACTTACCAAACTTAGTTTGTGATTATTATTATTGCTTGTATTACAGACTATCCTGTATTTCATGTAAGAATTCTACACCTGTACTCATGAACCCCTCAGCTGTTAGCTAGAAAGTCAGTCATTTAGCTGAACTTTACTATCATCCAAAAGAATATTCCTGATATAGGCTCCTAAAGCTGGAATTTATTTAGGACATGGCTTTTAACAGCATCTCTAACAGCATTTTATACAGCATCTTAAAAACTCACTCTGACATCTTTCCTGATTATATATATAGCCAGAGTTTTGGTCTTGTATTATTTTTACATGGTGTAATTGAAAAGTATCTACTAACTAAAGAAGACTGGGTAGGCTCCAGTAGGATTAAAAATCCGTTTGTACTTTATTCTAGCTAATTGACCCCAACAATACATACAAATATGAGCTTATCCAGTGTAAGATCCTCTCTAGGATGCCTCCTCAACTCAGCACTCATATGTTTGCAGGTTAGAATAGCCTCAAGTCCTGAAACTATAGCTCATAAACCCCCATTGGTGAGCTTCCACTTAATAGTCAGCCAGTAAACACAATTTACTGAGAGCAAAAGTATTTATTAAGATGGGATTACAAGTACAATAGCCATAAAATATCCCCCCTCTCCAATCCTAAAATACCTCAAATCTGTGGGAAGAATGGAATCAAACTTTGAGTACAGTGGTACGTATGTAGGAACATACGTATCCAAAACAATTCACGCCTCTTGTACTGTGGGACCTCAGTATCCTTTTTCTCCTCATGCAGTCCTCATCCTACTACTCTCAGGATGCAGCATTTCTTAGATTGCTCACCTG
This sequence comes from Phalanger gymnotis, assembly GCA_028646595.1. NCBI lineage: Eukaryota > Metazoa > Chordata > Mammalia > Diprotodontia > Phalangeridae > Phalanger > Phalanger gymnotis. The sequence goes on along the minus strand of CM053623.1, from coordinate 124,956,136 downwards.
GGATCTCAGTTTGTTTCTTGTCCACAGCTGAACTCTTGATTACCAGAGCTAATTCTCTGTTGATTTCTTCTTTACGTAGGACTTGGACTTCCTTCACACTTCATGGCTTGTTACTAGCAATCCTAGCCTGACCTGTTTTCTGGCACCTTCCAGGAAATGAACTGAAGTTCACTTTCACTTACTTTGTTAGCATCTTTAAGTGGCTGATTAAGTCTCTATCTGACCAAGAGAGTAACTTAACCCAGTGCCACTCCCCACCCTACAGCCACTCTCACCAAAGAGACTCAGAACATCTTTGTTACACAGTTTAACACTTACTGCACAATATGGCAATCCATATTTTAAAATTAGAACCAAGGATCATGCACTTAAATTAAAATGCTAGGTGACTTTTAATGTCAATAGAACATGCCCCATACATATGCTCCAGTGTAAATCCCAACTCATAGAAAAAGCATATAAAAGATGAAACGAGAGGATCACTGAATCGTAGATTTAGAGCCGCATGTTACCTTAGGAGCCATTCAGTCCTAGCTTCTCATTTTTCAGATGAGGTATTTGAGGCCTAGAGAAGAAATGACTTCCCCAAGGTCATATAATTAGAACCTAGGTCTTCTAACTACAAAGCCACTGTGCCATACTGTCTTTTTAAGTTTCTTTTTTATGGACTTATTAAAACAAATATGTATTGATGTGAGAAGAACAAAATAGAGAGCTGTATTTAAAACTGTATACTTCTGTTATTTTGTTTTAAGTGTATATTAAATTTAACAAGGTAGTAACAAAATTTCCATTTGTGATCCCTTCCAGATTTTTGTTTTGTTCTTTGTATATTTTTAATGTTTAGTTGATACTGCTTTCTCTTTGGCTTCTCTATCACTAGCCATTAATCCAACTAATCCACTAATTGAGAGCAATAGAACCGCTCCTTATGAAAAATGATTCTTTAGTTGTTCAATCATTTTTTTAGCTATGTTGGACTCTTTGTGACTCCCATTTGGTGTTTTCTTGGCAGATACTGGAGTGGTTTGCCATTTTCTTCTCCATTTCATTTTACAGATGAGGAAACTGAGGCAAACAGGGTTAAGTGTCTTGCCCAGGGTCACACAGCTAATAAGTGTCTGAGGCCAGCTTTGAACTCAAGAACTTGAGTCTTCCTGATTCCAGGCCTAGCGCTCAATACACTGTGTAACTTAGCTATCCAAAATAATTATAGTCAAGCAAAATAAATCAACCTATTAGCCACGTCTGAAAATGTTGATCCCAGTATATATCTCTACTCCACCACTTCTCTGCCAGGAGGCATATAGCATACTCCATCATTCTTCTTAAGTCATAATTGGTCACTGTATTTATTAGAGTTCAGAAGCCTTTCAAAGTTGTTTTCTTATCATGTTAATTGTGTAAATTGTTTTCCTGGTTCTGCTCATTTCACTCTGCATTGGTTCATTCAAGTGTTCTCAAGTTTCTTGGAATCTTTCATATTTGTCATTTCTAATGACCCAATAATATTTGGTCACATGCATATACCCTGGTTTGTTCAGCAGTTCCCCAATTGATAAGCATCTTCTTCATTTTCCACATTTTGTCACAATAAAAATTGCTGCTATGAGTATTTTTTGTAACTGTGGGTCCTTTCCCTCTCTTATTGACCTCTTTGGGGATACACTTCTCATAGCGGTGTCATTGTGCCAAAAGGTATGTGCAGCTTAGTGACTTCATAGATACAGCATCCAATGATTTTCCAGAATGGCTTGATTGATTTAGAGCTCTATCAGTACTGTATAGGTATGCCAATCTTCCCAAAGCCACTCCAACAATTATTCTTTTTATCTTTTGCCATCTTTGAAAGTATAATGGTGTGACCTTGGACATGAGGCTTATTTTAATTTGTATGTTTCTTATTATTAGTGTTTTGCATGATTATTTTTTTAATGGCTGTTGATAGCGTGGTAAAAATAGGAGCTTCTATGGCCATTAGCATATGTTTCTCATTCTCATGTTTTTCAAAAGTCAAAACAAGCAGAGCCCCCTTATTAAGAAAGCCAACAACAAAGGATTATCACCCTACATGTTTATATAGACATATTGGAAGTATTTTATTATAATTAGTTCTTTGGTAAAATATCAACAAGTCTTTTAGCACCTTATTTTTAAATGGGGGAAAAACTGATTCATCTGAATTACAGGGTTATTTATACTTAAATGCCTGATAACATGCCAGTAATATCCATGTTGCCTCTGCTTCTAGGATTGACTGTTCAACTAGAGAAATAAGTCAAAAGTGACCATTTTGAATTGTGATCCCTAGTTTCCTCTGTTCTTTTGAAAATTAAAATTTGATCCTCAGCATATTAATCACTTCTTTGAAAAGTCATAATTAATCCACTGAAGTAGAGAGAATATTTATTCCAGATCAGGATATCTTAACAAGTTCTATGTGATGGATCCTATTGAAAGTCTGATGAAGCCTACAGACTCCTCAGAATAATGTTTTTAAAAACAGAAAATAAAATAGATAGGATCACAAAGGAAATTGATTATGTTGAAGTACAGTTATCAAAATATTTAAAAAACAAAATAATTCTCGGACCCCAGGTGAAAAACCCCTATTCTAGATTAAACTAATCTGGTTCACCCTGTATCCTTGAGGAAATATATGATAATGAGTATTGCTATTGACTGTATATGCCAGTATTTAACTCAGTAACAACAGTGAAATAATAGATGACTAGCTATTAAGCTTATTTTCAGTCTTGACTCTGGCTAGAGTAGAAAATAGCTAGAATCAAGAATGAAAACATGCAAGTCCATTTCCCTTTATGAAATCTATTTAAAGCACAGATTTTCTGAATCTAGACAAATGTGTTTTTCATTAATTTAATATTTATTTAGTGCCCATCATGTGCAGAGAAATTTCCTATGAATTAATTAACTACCTAAGTCATAAGTTCCCAAAGTGGGTGATACCACCCCCTGGGGGGCAATGGAATGATCCAGGGGGTGGTAGTAGCCTTGGGTGCAATTGAGGGTCATTCAATAAAAAGAAGGGGGCAGTGGAAGCATAAGGAAAGAAGAGAAAATAAGAAAATTTTGAAAAAAACCATTCATGCATATTTCATCTGTTGTGTAACAGAGTTAAAGTCATAGCAATTACATTATTTTCTAAATAAACACACAAAATGCAAGTTATAACCTATCAGTGGTCAAGTCTGCCAACAAGTCTTAACAAATAAGTGTTGGCAGGTAAGTGTGTTGTGTATTATCAGGAAGTCCAGCATGTATCAACAGGAGTATATGGGTATAATGACTTGTTTATAATATGATACTATATGGTTACATGACACAATATTGCATCATCAAAATTTCAATGCAGGAAAAACCCACAGATTTACAATAAATTATTAAATTTAAGATGTGTCGTATTTTTCTTAAAAATATTTTTTGAAATGATGCAAATTTAAAAAAAACTATTAAAAAGTTAAAGAAAGTAGATTTCTAGAGGGCACTGAGTAATTTTTTTAAGAGGAGTGGTAGACCAAATAAGTTTGGAAACCTCTGACCTAACTTCACAAATATATACTATGATTTCATATATGACATCACCATAAATTAACTGTATACCAGAATTCTGGGTAATTACAAAATCACAGAATTTCAGAGTTGTAAAAAGTAACTCAGATAGTCATCTAACTCAACCCAGACCTAAGCAGGAATCCCTCTACAATACCCCAACAATCCATCATCCAGCTTCTACTTAAAATCCCCCAGTGAAGGAAATCCTACTACTTCCTAAGGTAGCTCGTTCCACTTTTGGAAATCTACTTTTTCTCACCTTCTACCCACTGTTCTCTGTTTCACCATAAGGGATCAACCAAAGCAAGTCACTTCTACTTGAAAGCCCTTCACATTCGAAGACAACTTTAAGGTCTCTCTCCCAGTCTCCTTCATAGCCATGCATATTTCTCCTCTTCAGTCTGAATATCCCAAAATCCTTCCACTGATATTCCTATGGTATGGTCTTCACTCTTCCCACCATCTTGGTTTTCGTCATCTAGAGAGTCTCCAGTTTGTCAACATTGCTCCTAGAATGTGACAGTGAGGACTAAACACAGTATTCCGATGGAGTCTGGAAAGGACTGCCTCCTCCTGTGTCTGGAACAGCCTGCCTCTCTTAATGCAGCCTATGGCCCCCATCCCATATCACCATTGGTTCATTTTAAACTTTCAGCCTACTGAAATGCCCAGACATTGTTCACTTACCTATGCCTTCCCCAATTTTAATTTGTAAAGCTGATCATTTAAACGCCCCCTATAGTATTGTACCTACATCCTAATTAAATTTCACATTGTTCTATTATGTAGCTTATTTTTATTTTTTAAATATTTATTTTACTTTTTCCATTATGTAACTTATTTTTCTAGCTGGAAAATTATCCTTTCTCATCTCTGACTCTGCCTTTTAGTTTTATATCATCCATAAATTTTCCAATCTTGCCATCTATGCTTTCATCTAAGTCATTGATAAAAATAGCAAAAGGCGGATGCCTGTGATACTCCATCAGAGACCAAGTAAATAGCAAACAGGTGGTAGCTTTGTTTCAGATTCTGCCATTCTCCTAGCTCAGACTCTACCTAAACATAACATCACATAGTCTATATTTCTCCAATTTGACCATAAGAATTGTACAAGAAACTTTGTCAAATTTGGAATATGTGCCTTTGCAATGGAATGAAGAACAGGGACTATTTTGATTTTTATATCCCAAACATGTTTGTAGTACTTGTACATTGTAAGTAAATAATAAAAGCTTTTTGAATGAATGAATGGATAGCTTTTTCCTCATTTGACAGGTGAGGAAAGTGCAAATTAGGAAAGTTAAGTAACTTGGTGTCCTTACACAAGTACTAAGTATCTGAAGTAGGATTCAAACTTGCGTCTTCCTGACTCCTGTTTCAGCCATATTGCCTCTCATAAATGAGTGAAATATTTTGCTGAAATCTCTCAGCATCCTCCGGACCTATTAGGTAACTGAGGCAACATATGTAAAGCCCTTTTCAAAACTTAGAGCATTATCTAAATGCTAGCTATTGATGGTAATAGCAGTAGTAGCCTAGTTGCTTGGTCAGAAAAGGAAGAGAGATTAGTTTTATGTGGTCTCTTCTTGAAGAAGGCATTCTGGCTCATAAACCAGTATTAACATGTCCATGGTCTTTCCAGGAATCCAAGGCAAGCCAACTCATTTATATTTGGTGGAGTCTTCCATTTAAAAAAATCAGTGCATAGCTCTTCCCTAGACTTGGAATATTTCTCTCATTCTCCAAATCAACCCTAGCAGTTAGAGTTCATCTGAAGAACAGCTAATGAGTCCATTGAGTTATGCCTCTGTCCATTAATTAGCCTCAAGCTGAGGTGTGTGATATTGGAAAAATTATTCTCTGAACCTCAGTCTCCTTATCTGAAAAAAAGGGAAGAAATTGGCCTTGATGATTCTCTAAAGTCCTTTCCAACTCAGAGGAAATTGGGGACAGTTAGGTAGCACAGTGGCTAGAGTGCTGGACCTGTCAGGAAGACCTGAGTTCAAATCTGGCCTCAGATACTTATTAGCTGGGTGACTCTGGACAAGTCATTTAACCCTGTTTGCCTCAATTTCCTTACCTATAAAATGAGCTGGAGAAAGAAATGGCAAACTGCTCCAGTAACTTTGCCAAGAAAATCCCAAATAGGGTAACAAAGAGTTGGACATGATGGAAACGACTGAACGAACAACAAGGAAAGTGAAGAAAGCAACTATAGAATAAGGAAATTCACAGTTAGCCAGCTGGAGGCAGGTCCTGCCAGTCACCTTCTCTTTCTTTCTCTATTGATATAAATAGTCCTCCCAACAGCAGGAGAAGTGCAGGGAAGTTCTCCCCTAAGGATTTTTTTGTTGTGCAATTAATTAAGGGGGAATGTGGGGAGCAGGGATATTAGAAATCCTTTCTGCTATTTTTTCTTGAGAATCTAGAATATCTAGAATCTAGAAAATCAGTCTGAAAAAGATAGATAATCACTATTAATAATAACTAGATTGTTACTCCTCCTGCTGCTACTACTACTACCAGGTAGCACCTATGAAGCACTCTTGAGATTTGCAAAACGCATTTGTTATCTCATTCGATTCCAGTCAGGCATTTAAATTGATTTTCCCTAAAAAGTTGTTCAGACAGAGCTGACTTACTTTCCTCAGGCTAAAAAAACTCTAGTAAAGGCAACTTTTAAAATTTGCTATCCAGCTATTGCCAACTGTTCAAACAATTGCTTCCATCCATGAGAATGAAATTCATGTTTTAAAAAAGATGAGAAATGGTGCTTGTCACCACTGCCCTCTAAAGATGGGAAACATTTTCATTCTTAGGCTATAAAAATTATATTCTCTCACTCCCTTCCTCTCAATCCCCTCATCCTGTGTCTGGAAGTATTTTACAATGCAAAACACATTTAGAAGCATCTCTCTCTACACCTACAGACCTTACCTCTCCAATTAAAAATAACTAAAACAGTTGCTCTTTTCAGACATGTGGAGGAAATTAATTTCACGACTGTGGAGCATAAATGCAAAAGGTTAAGCTTTCTTTGAAGAAGGAAAAAACTACAATTTCTGTTAAAATCTGTTATATTTTGTCTCGTGGTTTAATTTTTTTAAGCAGTTTGTTTGATTTTTTTCTTTTCAGAACAGGAGGAGGCAAGACAGGGGCCCTACTAGAGGAGAAAAGGTTTGCCCTCTTTTAAGAAATCTCTGGCAGGAATTTGCAGAGGATTAGCTGAAGCTTCATTATTCAATGAAACTGAAAAAGCTTTAGCATGGAGAGGGAAACTTGCCTGAGAAATGAGTCTTAACATAGTCATGATATGGACAAAATGACATTGCATTGTCTGTTGTGCGAAGTCAGATTCTCCCACAAAGGATAAGAAGGGGTAAGGATTTAGGACAGCAGCCTACATATTGCCATTGGGGAGGGGGAAGTAAAAAAAACCCTCTCCCTATCTCCATCTTTATCTCTAAGGCTGCAACTCAAGAGGTCTCTCATTAAAGGCTGTTATGCTGCCCTGTGCTGGGTGGTGGATTAATCTTCAAAACTAGCATCTCATGTGTGACAGTAGCTCATGGTCTCTTCCCAAGAATTCAACTTCTTTATCCCCTATGGCTAGTTACTCTTTTTAGTCAGGGTGAAAGAACCCTCACCTTTTTTTAGCATCATGTTACAGTTTGATTAAGATCAGCTAAGCTATCATTTTTAGACTCTGCCATTAGAGGAGAGCTCAGTATAAAACAAACCACTCAGAAGGAGACTATTTTTAAATAGATTATTATTTACAATTATATACTACTTTCCTTTGTGGCACAACCCAGTGCCCTGAGACAAGTGGAGGACTCTCTGACTTCTTTCTCTGGTAGGGTCACACATAGCACACCAAATTCAGGTTGCTTCCCAATATAGCTATAATCAAGCTAGATATCTGTTTCTTTTCCAAGATTACACCATAATTATCTAGCAGGATGCAAGTCACTCCTACTGATCTATAAGTTTCTTTTATTAATTTATTTTATATTTAATTTATGGAATAAAGCAAGTATTCCATAACATAGTATAAGAAAAAAATAAGATTGTACATAAAACTGCAAATCTAATATGTAGATCTTGCTATTCCTTTTAAATATATAATAAAGCTATCATATAAATTTCTTTTTTTCCTTTATTTTTCCTTCTTCCACCTTCACCCTAGAGATGGCTACCATTAGACAAAAATAAGTGTGTGTGTGTGTGGGTGTGTGGGTGTGTGTATACATATATATGTAAATTATTCTTTATATACTTCTATTAGTTCTTTCTCTGGATGCAGGAATCATCTTTCCTCATATGTCCTTGATAGTTAATTTGGGTATTTATAATATTCAAAATGACTTATTCACTCAAAGTCATTCTTGAAACAATATTGCTGTATATAATGTTCTCTTGGTTCTGCTTATTTCACTCTTCATTTATTTTGTGCAAGTCTTTCCATGTTTTTGGATCTGTAAGTTTCTAACCTTCATGCACTGGAAATATCCTTGTATAATAGATGAGTATGCAAATAGGTTCATAGAGGTCCCCATTCAGGTAACAGTCTCTCTCCAGATACTTTTATACCACTTTCTGCCCAGATGGGCCACAGCATAGCATCATAGATTTGATGATGACAGGGACCTTTAAAGTTATCTTGTCGGGACCCCTCACTTTACAGCTAAAGAAAATGAGGCCCGAGGAAGTTGAAAGACTTGCCCAAGTTGATAGATAATAAGTCACAAAGCCAGAATTTGAACGTAGATTCATTGACTCCAAATTTAACACGTTTTCCATTGCAGCCCACTGCCTTCCCAGTGAGCCCACTGTGTCAAACACCCTTCTGCTCATCCCCCAACACACACACACCAAGCCATTGTTCCTTTCGGAAACAATGCATTCGCTAGATGGAGTTACAGGAGAATTTCAGGAACACCTTGTGCCTAGCTTTCCTATATTATTTTTCTGTTTAAGAAAAGAAAGTACTTCATTTGGAATTGCTGTGTCCTTAGCTTACAGATTCTTTCATTTGGTGCATAAAAGTGGAGGGATTGCATCTCTGTTTACACTTCACCCTCCTGTGCGTTACAGTTAATAAGGATTGTGAGCTTCCCTCCACTCCCACAAATACATTTCTTTCTTCCTGAGTTATAGCTAAATAGTGATTTGCCACTTCCTAATGGTACTTGAATTGTGTGCTTTGGGAAGCTCGCTCAGAAATCCTGGGCTTAAAATTCTTTGCATGTAAGAAGGTTCTGAGAAGGTGATTTAAAGCATGGAGGTTAGTTCAATTGATAAATAATGGAAAATTTGCATTTCCGTGGTGAGATTTTTCTCAGCAGAGCACTTTGTTAATGTCTATGGAAGGGGAAAAAATCAATACAGTTTTTCTAAAGCTTGAAAGTAGCTTATGGTAAATAGTTCTCTGGGGATTAGTTAGCAACCCAGTAGAAACTTTGCAGGTGGGTTAGTTACCATTCTAATGGCATTTTAATTCTGAGACTTTTGAATTGGTGCTAGATGGCTGTGAAAAGGCCTATGGGTGGAGGATCTCCATTTGAGAGGGGGTAGCTGATAGTGCCTTATGATCAAGCTATTTCTGGAGATCTCTTAGGAAGGGAGAGGTTTTCTCATTAACCAGTGACTTAAAATCAAGTCAGAAGTTGAAATCCTAACTCTGAGACTTACTGTCACCTCTCTCAGCCTGAATTTCCTTTTTTAGATAAAAATGAGGGGCTGGTACTAGGTGTCCTAAAAGATCCCTTCAAGAAAGACTGTGGGGGTGAAGAGTACAATTCTTTATTAATAAGTATTGATTATATGTCAGGCACTGTGCTAAGCTTTAGTGATATAAATACACAGAAGCAAAATGGTCCCTACCCTCAAGGAGCTTATATTCCAGTAAGGCAAGATAATACATTAAGTAGTGCTAGAAAAGAGGGCAAGTGTGTTTTGGCGGGAGGGTGTTTGGTGAGAAAAGACTATAGGGAAGTGGCGGAGAGTCCTGGGCCTTGGCAAGAGGAGGCAAAAACTCACTTATCAGAGCCAGTGACTCGGTAGCCAAATTCAAGCTTCCAGAAGAGTGGACATGGTGGGAGAAGAAAAAATGAAGGTCCCCCTTTAAATTTGTGATCTTTGATTGTATGACCCTACCCGTGCCTTCCAGCAACTAGGAAATTGATGTTTAGAAAAACTTATTTCGTATTCTCCAACAAAATAATATAAAGTTAGAGAGAGGCAGAGGAAACATATTCCACTAATGGGTAGTGGCAAAAGTAAGGAGTTCAAATGGGGTTGGAAGTATTGTGTTTAAAAATGTCTTGGCTAGAAGAGAAGGCTTACATTAAGGAATAGTGAGAGTTAAGGTTGGGTTGTTGTTGTACAGTCACTGAAAGTCATATTCTACTCTTCGTGACCCCATTTGGGGTTTTCTTGGCAAAGATACTAGAGTGGTTTTGCCATTTCCTTCTCTAGCTCATTATACAGATGAGGAAACTGAGGCAAATAGGGTTAAGTAACTTGCCCAGGGTCACACAGCTAGTAAGTGTCAGAGGTCAAATTTGAACTCAGGAAGATGAATCTTCCTGACTCCATGCCCAGCCCTCTATCCACTGAGCTGCCCTTAAGGTTGGGTAGGGATAGATTCTATAAGGCCTTGAATGACCAACTGGCAGACTAACCGTAGTTTCTTTAGCAGGGAAGTGAAGTGAGAAAATCAGAAGATTAGGGAGATTACTTCCCCATGTAATGTATAGGGCCTGGAAAACAATGTCTGAGTAATCTTCCTTTATGTTTACTTTTTTTTTTTTATTTTATACACATAGCAATCCAGTGGACTTGATAAGGAAAGTATAATTATACCCATTTTTCAAATCAGGAAACCAAGGCCCAGAAGGTCAAGTGACTTGTTCAAGGTCACGTAACTAGCAGGTGATAGCCATGCTTCAAACTCAGATCATCTGACACAAATCTAGTGCTCTCTCCGCTACACTATGCCACTTCTTTATACAAGATTCTTTTTAGTTAAATTGTCATATCTTTTTTGAACTATGCAAGAAAGAATATTTCAGTTTTATAGCTCTTACAGAATGTGTGCTCTGAGATCCTTCCACTAATGGGGCTTTTACAGATCTCTTTCTCCTTTCCTGTTAATCATACCATTTTGTTGTTATCATTTATTGTTATCATTATCCAGGTGTCAGAGGAAATAGTCTGGCATAGAGAGGACATTATTAGTTTCGTTCAATTATTTTCAGGTCATGTCTGACTCTTTGTGATCCCATTTGGGGTTTTCTTGGCAAAGATACTGGAGTGGTTTGCCATTTCCTTCTCCACCTCTCTTTACAGATGAGGAAACTGAGGCAAACAGGGTTACATGACTTGCCCAGGGTCACACAGCTAGGAAGTGTCAGAGGCCAGATTTGAAATCAGGAAGATAAGTCTTCCTGATTCCAGATCCAGCATGCTATCCGCTGCACCATCAAGCTGTCCCAGAGACACCATAGGTCTTGCCAGTGAACCAGAGAAGGGCTCCGAAGATGTTTCTAGCCTAGCAAAGCTAGCCTAGGCTTCTGAGCCAGCTTTCCTTGACAAGCTTTTATTCAAGTCAACAAACATTTATTAAGTTCTTGCCATGTACAAGGCATTTTTCTAGGGAATACAAAGAAAAAAAGTTTATCTCTCACTTCAAGGCTTATATTCTGATGAAGAGAAATTATATGGACACAGATAAGTATAATGCAAAGTGATTCAGAAAGAAGAAAACATTAGCAACTGGGAGTCTAGGAAAGTTTAAAATCAGATAAGATACCTGACTTGAGCCTTGATGAACTGAGAAAATGCCATCAGAATAATTCTGAAAGGTGGCCAGAGAAGGGAGCAAGTTCTAAGCATGAGGAACAGCTTGTGATACCCAGAGGTTGTTATAGTCCACTTTGTCTGGACCATGGAATTCAAAAAGGGGAACAATAAGAAATAAAAAAGGCTGGTGAGAGGGCGGACAGGCAATTACTCCAGCCTACCATGTAGTAGATTCCGTATTTTGGCTAATTATTCTTGCTAATTAGATGTTAAGCCCCATTGTTTCCATAGCACTAAAGGACTGAAAGTACTGTGAGTGCCCTCTAAATTTGGTGCCTAGGGGAAAAGCCCTGTTGAAACCTCCCTAGTTATAGTCTGGGGCTTCATAACGATTTGAATGTCGTATGTAAAATGATGCAAATGAACTCATAGGAGTGAATGAGATTAATAAGTGAGGACATACAGAAAAAGAAGATAACCCAAGACAGAGCCATAAAAGGCATCCACTATTAAGAGGAAGGAGATGAATGATAATCCAGAAAATAAGACAAAGGAGCAATCAGGCAGATAGGTGACCTAACAGCAAGTAGGGTCATAGAAACAAGGATGATCAGAGTACCGGGAGCAAAGAGGATCCAATCCTATCAGAAAGGTCAAGAAGAAAGGACTGAGGAACCAACATCAGATTTACCAGTGAAGAGAATATCACCCACTTTTAAGACCATGTTACTTCCATGCTCAAGACTCTTCAGGATTGCTCTTATAGTAAAAACTTAAGCTCATCAGTTTGGAATTTAAGACCTTTACATTCTGACTCCAGACTACCTTTTCAAATTTATCTCATGCTCTATATTCTGGCCAAACTCGTCTACTTATTGTCCTCTGATCTCAACATTCCATCTCCTGCCTTGTTGACTTGGCATAGGTCGTCTTGCATGCCTCCCCTCCGTTTCTTAGACTCTTGAATTTACATCCTCTTCCAGGAAGCTTTTCCTAGTCCCACTTTTTCCTCCCCCTTCTCAAATTACCACGTAAATATAATTAGAATACAAGCTTTTTGAAGGCACAGACTGAACATCTCTGGCATATCACTGCACCTTTGGCTGGTCTCATTCGCTGGGTGGTTCCCTCTGTATCTGTGTTCTCAATGTTGTGTGCTTTTCAGAGAAGGGAGGGCAGGCAGTTGGTGCAGTGGAAAGTACACTGGGCCTAGAGTCAGAAAGATCTGAGTTCCAATTCAGGCTCAGATATTTACTAGTGTGACTCTGGGAAAGTTACATAACCTCTCTCTGCCTCGGTTTCCTCCAGTGTCAAATGGGGATCATAACAGCATCTACATCCCAGGGTTATTATGAGGATCAAATGAGACAATATTTATGAAACATTTAGCAGATTGCCTAGCACATAGCAGGCACCTAATAAATGTTTGTTTCCTTCGTTCCTCCTTTCTATTTGGATTGTCCTATTTGTATTGTGTATTTCTGTCTTTCACCTGGCAGAATGACATAGCTGCCTTATTCAGTTTAAAGTGGAGCTATTCAGCAGCAGTCATGGGCATTCCATAATCGTTTAAAAAAAGAAGTATAATTTAAGTAATGGGAAGAACTCTGATGGGTAGAAGCAAATGCAATGGCCTTTGACTGAGATTTCAGAGTTAAATGGAAATGCTCCTGTTTGTACAAAGTGGTCATAGAATAATGATCCCACTTTCAGCTGGTCGATTTTTCTGGTTCAAAAAGAAATGAAAACTAAACAAATATGGGGACACCTTGCTTCTTAAGCCTTCTTATAATTTGGTTTGCCTGTCATATCAAAAGTTCAATGTCTCCGATTTTAATGTTCCTATTTCTCTTTCAAACTGTCGATTCATTCACATAATCATAGATCATAAATTCCAAGCTGAAAGAGACCTTACAGACCATCTAGTCCAACCCCCTCATTTTACTCATGAGGTTAAGTAACTTGTTCAAGAGTACACATGTAGTAAATACCAGAGTTTAGATTTGAACCTGGTCCTGATTCTGGAGCCTGTACCCAATTCTTCCTGTGACTGTTCTCAGGGTTCTTGAAAGTGACTTCCTAAGCTCTTCATAGAGAATTTTGAAGGACAGAGTACTAACAATGTGCATCCCTTCCCATTCCCAAGCCACCACCAGACCTCTCTATATCCTTCAAAACTCTTCTGGTACAATGATATTCATCAATAACCCTCTGAAAAGCCACTCTCATGATCCATACATAGCATTCTGCCCCATCCCCAAAGCCTTTTGGAAAATGCAGAACTGAGTGAAAATACTTGCCTACCTATGCACCATTCTATTCCAAAGTCTTCTAGGGAACACTTGTCCCTTATATAAAGTTGAGCTGTCTATAATGCTTAAATCTCTGATTAAGGTGGCCTGCTAAAGCAGAGAACTGCCACTGGAAACTTATCTTAACACGAAAGATTACTAGAAGAGATTTACTTTACTAGAAGTATTTCCTTTTTCATCAAACACATCAAAAGTAGAAAATGGTACAATAAAACTCTCACCCAGGACCTTGCGTGAATCTTGACATTCTTGTATTCAGAAAGAAATGTAAGATTCGTTTCTTTGAATAGGACTCAAGCCAGTCTTCAGAAGAATATGGACTTGATCTTAACACAATAGAGATTCCAAAGCAAATATTGTACAAGTTGGTGCTAAAATAGCACTCCTTTTAAAGCAAATAGGTTCTGTAGTATGGTAATTGATACTAGGGAAATATTTAAAGGGCTTTCATGGGACAGTCATTTGAAGTCGACTCTAACTGCAATAAATCAATTCAAGTACAATGTTCTTGAGTGACAGGTTGAGAGGCAGTCTTCCTCCAGAAGGTAAATAATAGCTTCAAAACCCAGAGGTCGAGAGTCTTTAAGTTCAAGTTTTCCTGTAAGGCTGTCATTGACAGTCTCTGGAAACTCTAGCATCTTATCTTTCTGCCTCTTGCTTTCTATTATCCTACCTCCCAGATTAGATAAGTTTCATTTGCTGAATAAAAATACTGAACCAAACTATTCTAAATAACTCAGCAAAGCATAAATGGCAATAATAATATTAATAATGAGCCCATTTTTTTCCTTTCCAGTACCACAGTCTATGACAGCCCTCCTTCTGAAGTCAGAAGTCTAGTACCATAGAAAGCTCTCCTTTTAAAGATAAATTCTCTCACCCCTACATAAACCCTAATAGTGTTTCCCTAAATAGGCTCATGCCACCACGGATCATAGATCTGGGCAAATCAGTCTGAAACTTTAAAATATAGAATGACAGTAGAGTTCACAATGAAAATCTTTTCTTATTTATTTATTGATAGATAATTTATCATAGACATGCATGAGGTATGTCGGTATGGATGGGTTGCACTGTGTATTAGTAGAGGGAATACTCACATCAATGAGACAGTGGATCCATTAAAGTAAATTAAAATGTCCCATCATGCTTGCTTGTGACTTTAGGCAATCTGAAACTTTAAAGGATTGAAATCCAAGAGCCAGCTAAAGATGTAGCCCAGAATACACTTCAGCTAGTCAGTTGCCCCAATATCTTTGTGAGCTCAAAAGGCATGGGAGCAATTTTGTTTTAAAATTGTATCCTAAGTACCTAGAAAAAGCAATGGCTTTGATAAGAATAGAGTTAATAATGATGCTGAAAATAATAGTGATATTTTATACTTATTCAACCCTTTTTAGCTATAGATTCAAAAGTACTTATAAAAGACCTATGCCTGGTTCCTACTGACTTTCATAGCATGAATCTCTTTCTAAATTATGGTGTAGAAATGTGTGTACAATGGGATACTTGCCAAACAAGGTACAAAAGAGAATAGTGGTATTAAATCTAAATGGTTTCACTGGGGGAAGCATATCTTATTTAAAACCCTTGTTTCCATTTTTAGAGGTGATCTTTGGGTATATTTAAAGTTGTGTGCTTTTAATATTTTATGTTTCACTTGAAACCTTTCCCATGTTGACTACCACTCTGGAATATATCAGTATCCTCATCATGTGAGCCACTTTACTTCTCTTAGAACCTCATTCCAATTCTTGAATCTCACAGTCTGATTTCAAAAAACAACAATAGGTGCATCCATTCAGGGCTCAGATGTGTGGACAGTGCTCCTTCATTGAGATTATAGGATGACTCTTTAACAGTAGAAAGCTTTTTAGACAGCTCTGTAAAAACAAGTCTAGGAAATAAAATGGAACAAAACATATACTCAGGCCTCAGTCTTCCTAAAGAACTCAAATCACAAATCTGCTAGACGATGGGACAAAAAAGGTAAAATATTAAAAAAAAATTCAGGTTCTGAGAACAGTTAATATTCTAAGAAACTATTTTTTCTTAAGGACTGAAGCATGAATCTACATATTCCTACATATTTCTCAAGTTTAACCTTCAAAGGAAAATGGACCATATCTGCAAAACTTTTTTTTAATTTTGCGTACCTGATAGTTTGATCTGTTGAGATAGCGATAATTGTGTTGAATTTACTTTTTCCCCAATTATATGTTTCTTATTGTGGTGTTTTTTCTCTTCCTAACTATTTGCTGTTTATTTCATCATTTGTTAAGGATGTTCCCCTTTGGGTCTGGCTTGGTTTTTGTTTGTTGGTTGGTTGGCTGCTTAGTTATCAGAGCTTTTAATTCTATTTTAACTATTGGAGATAGCAGACAAATCAAGGAAATAAATGACTCACCAGCCTTTTGGGTTTGCTTCCAGTTACTTTCATCTTTGGACATCAGTTCTTACTGGCTGTTCCTTATTCAAAGAACCCTTAATCTAAAAGCCTCTCTTTCTTTCATTTCTGCTCATTAGCTGTTTATGTACCTAGCAACAGTATGCTTACCATGTATTAAGAAATATAAAGAGACAAATTTATTGCCTAAATCCAGACCATTACTGGCTTCCTTTCAATAATCAAATGGAACAGGCCCCAAATGGCTTCTTTATTAATAGTGTACAATGAGATCACAAAAATACACATGTAGAACCTTATCTCGTGAATCCTGCCAATATCTCTTGGACTTGTTTCTACATAAGACAAATGCAAATTTACAAATCATATTGAATGGTTGTTCCCTCCTCCCCCATATTATTTTTCTACATCAGAGATTCTTAGCCTTAATTTGTGATGTGGACACTATTGGCAATCTGATGAAGTTTGTGGACTACTCAGAATATTTTTTAAATTCATATTTGAAAGAAATGCCAAATTTCTTTTAGAGGTTAGTGAAAATTACAATTCTAATTTGTTTTTTCTCATTCAAGTTCATGCACCCCCAGAAATCTATTCATGGATCCTTTATTAGGAATCTGGATTCTGCCTAGATTTAGTGAAACTATTAAAAAATAAAACAAGGCAAGCACCTGACTTTTATAAGTTTAAAATATGGTTTTGAAAGACAAATAACATTCAAACCAGTTATTTTACATCTGTGTTGTTGTTGTTGTTGTTGTTGTTGTTTTTGATTAACCAAGTTTCTCACCAGCTGGTTAACATAAATGAACATGGTTATTGAAAGTCAAGGGAGCTTATAGATAAACCTGGCAAGAATAACTCTTTATAAGCCAAACATGAGGATTTTGTTTTGGAAGCTCTCTTCAGCTGGGAAGATATTAATTCCTATGTAAAGGCATGGATAAGCAGTGTCTTAAGCATTGAGACAGGCCCTCTGTTTATAGGGAGAATAGATTACATGGATTTCCACCAACTGCCAACAGCATTATGGTACAGTGGATAGAGCACTGGACTTGAAGTCAAGAAGACTGGAGTTCAAATCTTGCCTCAAACACTCATTGTCTAACCCTTGGCAAGTTGCTTAATGTCTCTTAGATAATAGTACCTACCTTAAGGGATTATCGTGAGGATCAAATGAGATAACTCCTAAACTACTTTGTAAAACCTTAAAGCACCATATAAAGCCTAGCTGCTGTTGCGATGATGATGAGGAGGAGGAGGAGGAGGAGCAGGAGAAGCAGGAGGAGGAGGAGGAGGAAGATTGTGAAATATTTCCTGGATGATGGTGCCATTAGAAGAGCATATAGCTATTTCAACAACCGGACCTAAAGAAATTTGTTACTTTGGAGTATCCGTGATTTCTTGAGAGTGAATATTGTGAAGCAGAACATTTCAGACTTAGGCACCTCAGAAGTCATCTTGTCCAACCCATAACTGAACAAGAATCTTCTCTTCTACATACTGGACAAGCAATCCATCCCCATTACTTCTAAAGGCTACCTATTTCATCTTTGGATAGCTCAAGTTATTGGGGAATGTTTCATTTCCCTTATATCAACCCTAAATGGATTTCTTTTCAATTTCTCCCCATTGCTTCTAGCTCTGTCTTCTGAACCCAAACAGAAGAAGGCTAGTTCCTCTTCCACATAACGACTGCATGACCTTCAATATGGCAAATGAAAGTTTTGGATTAAATAATATCTAAGGTCTTTTCTAGCTCTAATTCTGTTTTTAAAAACTTATCTGATAATTCTTCTTTATACCTAACTGAAACCCCTCATCGCTGAAGTTTAAGCCTATTTCTTCTCTTTTCCTTTAATTAAGAGAGATTCAGTTTCATTGCCCCCAAACTTGAAAACCACTATTAATCAATGAACGAACATTTATTGTGCTCCTCCTATATGCCAGGCACTGGGTTCAGTACTGGCAGTGTGAATACAAAGAATGAAAGATCTTTGCTCTCAAGGAGTTTACAATCCCTCATGCTTCCTTTCTCCAGAAAAGAATCATCTTTGTACTCTGAGTCTTTCTTAAAGATCCTGGAAAAATACCTATGTAGAAATGTCTTCACAGACACAGAAATGTCTTATAAGAGACATTAAAACTAGAGGAGGAGCAATGAAAATTAGCCTTACACAGACAGAAACTAAAACCACAAGGGAGAATGAGATCCCAAGAGAACATATTTAAAGTGAGAAAAATAAAACTGAGGAGTATGCCTTGATCTCATTAAAAAGGCAGACACTGTATGTTCTCCATGCTCTCCTAAAAACATTAGTCATCATTAGTCAGAGTAGCCCAGTCAGCAAGAGTAAAAGCTAGAGACATGGTTTGACCTTCATCCATCACACAAAGGAGATAATGTTCCAATTATACTTCATCCAGGAAGCCGAGGAGGACAGAGAATGTATGAAATATGGTGACTAGGATGAAGGCTCAAATTCAATATCTATTGAGCGAGTGGCAGGTGCAGAGACAATCTTCCTGAGCTATACTACATTGCTCTTAATATGAAATGTGATCCTTGGTCTCTCAGTTTGTGGAATCAAAGAAACTCAGATTTGGGAGGGGCCTTAGAGAGAGCCCTAGTCTAACCCCCATCCAAATATGTGAAGCCTCTAAAAAGTAGATGTGCTTAGAAATCTCTAGGGAAATGGCACACCCCATGTGCTGAAGCTATTCCTCCCCTTTTTGGAAAACTGTTATTGTTAGGAAGTTTTTTCATATGGAGCTAAAATCTGCCTCAGTGGGACTTCACTCATTGATCCTGCCCTCTAGACTAAGAACAAATCTAATCTCTCTTTCCCATTAAAGTCTCTTCCTCCTCCCCCAAAGGTTTTCTTCTCTCACCTAAGCACACACACTGTTCCTTCTGATGCTCATGTAACATGGTCTTGTTTCCCCTTTAGAGGAAGGATAGTTAGGATCCTATGGACTAAAATTCTACAGGGAAAGGCAATTCAGGAAGGACGCTAAATTCTAAAGGATAAAATTCTGAAGACTTCAAAGAGAAACAGTTAGGATGAGGAAGAAAAATGGGAGCTACCAGAAGATACCAATATGAATGTACAGAGAATTAAGAGAAGCATAGTTTCTAGAAGTAAGGGAGTCATAGTTTTTCTGTCCTCTACCATGTTCAGACCCCATGTGGGGTTTGCTTTTCTTTGTCCGTTATTGATGTCACAGTTCATGAATTATGTAAAGACAGGAACTTGGGATAGTTGACCTGGAAAGAGAAGGGACTCAGGGAGTATAGGAGAGTTGCATTCATGTATTTGAAATGATTTCTATTTAGCCCCTGGGGCAGAACCAGGATCCATCCAGGTCCAAAGAGTCAGATTTAGGCCTGATATCAAGAAAAACTTCCTAAAAGTTAGAGATGTCCAAAAGTGGAATGGGCATCCTTAATAGCTAGTGAGTTTCTCTTCTCTCGCAGTTTTGAACAGAGATTGGATGTACATGTGAATATATTGAATTAAGAAGTCTTTGTGCATATAGGTTGGGCAAGATAACTAATAAGGTCCCTTTGAACTCTAAAAATCTATGACTGTTTGATTCTGTAATATGCAAACCAAATTCATAAAGTTTGTAAGTGACACAAGTCAAAAGTTTTATTTGACATATACAAGTACCAGAAGATTCATACTTTTAAAAAACAAAACAAAACACTACAGCATAGTCTAGAGGAAATATTTAATCGGAGGACCTGGCTTTACTTCTCGGCATCGTGATTCTAAACAAGTCACTTTACTTTTATCAGTTTCAATTACTTCATGTATAAAAATAAGGAGACTGCACAAATCTGACTGTCCATAAAGTATTTGTGCTCTAGTAATCCATGACTTCACTGCTATGGATTGTCTCTCCACCAATATAGATTGCTACTCTCTATGACTTGGTAGATTTGGTAGTCTTTGAGAGTTGCTGAGATTTTTAAAAACATATCATGGTCAACCTAATGCAAAGCCTATCTGAACTTACCTAGCCTATTGGTCAAGTGACACATGGTCCAGTACAGATGCCATGTTCAAAATCTTCCCACCTTGGTAAGATTTGGAGTCAGAGAATCTGGGTTTGAATCCCATGTCTGCCATGCTACCTATGTATTATTGACTGAGTTACTTAACTTCTATAAAATGAAGACATTAGACTAAACAGACCCTAAGGTCCCTTCTCCCTCTCAATTTGTGATACCATGATCACAAGCCATAGCTTGTGCTCCATGAGTGTCATTGTCAAGAAACCTGACTCATCACCATTCCACAATGAAAATGTTCAAAGAACTTTTGTGAAAGTTTTTCTTTTAACTGTTTTCTCAAGTGTATATTTATTTTTAAACAGACAGATGTAAACACCTGAAATAT
Organism: Phalanger gymnotis; assembly: GCA_028646595.1. Classification (NCBI taxonomy): domain Eukaryota; kingdom Metazoa; phylum Chordata; class Mammalia; order Diprotodontia; family Phalangeridae; genus Phalanger; species Phalanger gymnotis. The sequence continues at coordinate 124,935,626 of CM053623.1, read as the reverse complement.
CCAAATATTTTGTCTAATTTTTAAATTTATCTACTGAACAGTGAGAAAATATTCAAAAGGATCATAGGACCATTGATAAAGAGCTGAAAGTGAACTCAGATGAGATCATTATACAGATGAGAAAATTGAGTCTTGAAATTCACAACATAGTTTGATTTATTTCCATTCCATAAGAATTTATTAAGTAGAATTTGTTAAGTGACTACTAAGTTCTGAATGCTATATAAGGTATTTCTAAAAGTAGAAAACAAAGTTGCTCCCTTCCATTGTCTTTTAACATTTACTAAAAATTCTTGGCTTTTTGTAATTCTAGAGTAAACACAAACTAAGAAAAACAAACAGATCTTTTAAGTGGCTTTCTTAATTCTTCTAGAAGTTTTGCAAAGCTTCTGGCATGCCTACAGATCTGATGATTATCTTTTTAGTAAGAGGTGTGATAAGGCATTGTGGCATGTTAGGCAAGGTTTGACATTTGTTCCTGCTGGCCTTTGACATTTTTGCCCCCAGAAGGCTTTCATCCTGGATTGTAATGTATGTGGTTTTTCATAAATAGTTCGCAATGTTCCATGGAAGTCAGATGTTCTGTCATTAAACCTATATTCATTAATAATTTTTAAACTAATGTTAAATGTCACTTCAAATTCCTATGTGTTGCTTCCCATGTAATTACTTCCTTTTACAATATGTTGTGCTGATTTCGATATAATTTCATCTGTTAAATTAGGAAATTGGGTTGGTAGACCTGTAAGATCTTTTCTAGCTCTAGTTTTCTGTCAGTCAGTGATTCTAGGTGTGGGTGCCAAGGATTATTTGTGGCACAGTAAAGGTCCATGTTCAAGAAAACCTCACCTCTTACAGTATTTTATCACCTTTGTGATGAGGGAAAAAAATTACTTTCTGGAAGCCATTAGAGTCATGGGTTGCTTAATTCTTTTCTTCACTCTGCCTCTAGCCTCAGTCCCAACTCTGATTATGTTCTTTGCTTCTGTATTTGCCAAACTCCACAAAGTTCACAGTTAAGTAATGTTTTGTTTTGTTTTGAACTAGAAGGAAGAGTAAGTAGAATTATAGCATCATAGCAGCTATTCTTAGGTCTTTTATATAGTCATAACATTTATGAGCTCTATGGTATAGTGGACAGAGAACTAGTCTTAGAGTGAGGAAGACCTAAGATTCATGGCCCACCCCTAATCATGTAGTGGATATGTGACCTCGGGCAAGTGTCAGCTCATTCGACCACTCTCTAAGACTAAGTTTCAGAAAAGATGCCAACCTGCACTAGAAGAGAAAACTTTCTTATCTGGGAGTTCTCAGCAGTAAAATCACAAGGCCAGTCCCCATCTCTGTCTATATACCCTTGTTTGCTAAGACATAACAGTTAATATGCACCTAGTGTCATCCATCTTATTGTTCTAGGCTTCAATAGAGAATGCCGTAGTCAATAGTAAGATACAGTATCCAATTCTTTACCCTGCTATAAATGTCTTCTCCTTTTAGAAGTACCACAGATCCCAATGAATAGTTTAGTAGTCATTTAATATATTCTTATGGAATTGAATGTTAGTAGGATATAGCACAATGTACTATATCCTACTATTCTATTACTCAGTGTTACAGACCATTAAGGAGTTACTTCTCTACCTTGTCCTTTAATGCTCCACTGAATTGGAAAAACCTAAAGAAGTATTGACAGTTTATTTGTTTACCTATAGGTCATTTAAATGCTTTATATAATAAAATAACAAGGGGCAAGTTAGCCTGTTACTATTCTGCCTGTCTATTGTGACATCTTGTCAATGTCATTCATAATTTTCAAGGCACAGAGTGAAATTAGGGTATTGACGAAAATATTTCTCTTTTAACATTTTGAAGCAAACTGCTATAGATTTTTTTAAAAAAAAATGTTTGACATCTTAATTAATTTGGTTAACCTGCAGTTCAAATAACAATTTCTCATTTGCATAGTGACCTATCTTGCTAAAACAAAAAGAACCAATAATTCAGATTTTGTTCCAACACCAGAGTTATGAGCTGGATGTGTGGAATTTCTGGCTAATGTTTGGTAATTATATGAACAATCAGTGTCAATTTCATCAATTATTAGTATTTTAATATTTGTATGAACAGTTGGTATCATTGCCATCCACTATTAGTTCTAAGTAGATAGGAAAATTTATGATTTATCTACTAAGTTTAGAAATGTGAAAATGTTTCCATACATTTCTATACATTCTTGAAGGAATGAAAAGTCCCAAAGGACTTTCCTGAAGAACAGTTTAATATGATAAGGCATTTGAATGGAAAATGTCTTCCAATGAATGTAAGTCTACCCCCATCATCTTTAAAGGAAGGGGCTAGTTTATTTTGGGCCTTAGTATCCCTAGCCTAACATAGTGTCTTACAGGTATTTGGGCTTCATGAGTGTTTGTTGCATTAAATTGAATTTAGTAAGACTTTAAAAGAAGATTCACCTGCAGTGATGATATCGTTCATTGGATATGTGGGCATGATTTAAAACAGCTAATGTACAGACCAAATCTGCACAGAAAAATCATTCGATTTGATGCTATTTATAGTGCCTATTGCATTTTACAAATGAACAGAGAAGGCCATCTTATCTGTTGGGAGGCAGATAGATAAAATTTGACACTAATGTCACTTTCGCCACACCAAAAAAAAATATCTCTGAAGAAAGAGTAGTTACCAATAAAAGTCCTATGATTGGTCAACCCCTTTAAGAAGTTCAGTTGGTCTATCACTTGTCAACCAATTTAAGAAGCAAAAAACTTCCTGGCCAAAGGATAGTGTAGAAAAAATAAGGGGAGAGAGAGAGAGAGAGAGAGAGAGAGAGAGAGAGAGAGAGAGAGAGAGAGAGAGATTTAGGAATTTAATTAGAATAAATGCGCATCTATCATGTTTTATTTTGTTTTTGTCTCAAAGTACTTTATAATGGTATATGGTGAGGTTTGGGAAAATAGTAAAATGCTATCTATGAGGAATTAAACACTATTTGAAAGAGTAAGATCATTCCCAGGGCAGACTAAGCATGTGAATCACACTTTGAAATGTAAGTGGAACTTTTTTTAAGGTACATTAGGGTAAAAGTAGAAATTAAGGAAGTCTAAAGTCAATGCAAAGAGCAGGTATCTCTCGATTAAAAAAACCCTCCAGATCTAACCAAAATATTGAATGCATTTCTTGCCTAGTATAGACATAGCTAGATGTTGAATAGTACAACTTGTATATTTTCCATGCTTGCTTAAGGGAAAAAATCATTTTGCAGTTTGGGTCAGTTCCATTAAGAAGAATTGGCCTTTTACTGGCTTCTGATTGCTTGAACAAATTACTTAAAGGAACTGCAGAGTTTAACCCATTTATTGAATTTTAATAAGAAATACATGAATCAGTCAGAAACCAGGAAAAGTGAATAGCATTGAACTAGTTTTAATGGAAATTAGCTCATTACCCCGCTGGCTTACAACATTTACTAAAGGCTGAATTTTTTATGGAAAGCTTAGGTCTATTTGCCAGTCTTTGAAAATTAGGAGGGTTTTTTAATTAAAAATTAACTTTATTATTAGTATTTCCTTTTCCCAAAATAAGCCCCTAGCAAAGACTCCTAAAAGCTTAATTTTTTTTTCCTTTTAGGAACATTATATAAACTTTTTCTCACCTGAAAATTTTTCTCAATCCTGAAAGGTGTTCACAGAAGGAGTAGGAAAAGGAGTCCCTCGAACTGAATATAATCCCTTTAGATGAAAGACTGACATTGGCTTTATTCATTCTTTCTACTTTGTTGAAACATCTTGGGGTACCAGAGCCATTTAATTACCTACCATAAATTCAAAAGCCCCAAGTAATCATCAAAAAAGAAAAAAACCAGTATACTTTCTCTCCATGTGAATATCTGAGTTACTTTCATCTGAAGTAAAAATGTGGAGCATGTAGTTCCTGATACCCCAGGTATTTTGGAAGCTATTTATAGTAGGGCATTTCAGTGCAAAGAACATCTGCTTCACAGTCTTAAAATGAACTCATTCATTAAATAAGCATCTACTCAGTACCTACTATGTGTCAGCCGTGGTGCTAGACATTGAAGATTAAAAAAGGGAAAAAAAAATTCCTACCTTCAAAGAGTTTAGATTGTCTTGGAGAGAGAGAGGAGTAAACATATTGCTGAAAAACACATGCACAGATATCTTAAACATAAAATATATATACTAAAAGATATAAAATAATGGGGGAGAGAGTTGAGGATAGAATGTGCCTACAAACACACCCCAGTCTCCTCTGTCCTCAAAAACAATTAGTACTAAATCCTACCACGTTCATTAACCATCATCCTATATCTCTCCTACCCTCTTGAAAAAAGCTATCTGTACTCATTTCTTCGATTTTCTCAATTTCTGCTCCCTTTCTTTTTTTCCTTCAGCATTCTAGCTTCTGACCTCATTATTCGATTAGATCTGCTCTCTCCAAAGTTGGCAATGATCTCTTCAATGCCAAAACTAATGGCCTGTTCTAATTCTTATCTTTCTTGACCTCTTTGCAACATTTTACACTGTTCGCCTACCTTCTGAATATTCTCTCTTTTCTAGATGCATATTAATAGTTCCTTCTCAGTGTTCTTTGATGTATTTTCAGCACTCTATACCCACAGACTATAGATGTCCCCAAGGTTCTGCAATGGACCTTCTTTTTTATCGCTGTACTTTCTCAGTGATCTCATTAGCTCATATGAGTTTAATTTTCATATGCATGCAGATGACTGCCAGATATATTTATATAGATAAACCTATGCAAATATCTCTATATGTATATATATATATATATGTTATATATATATATATCAATTATCTATCTATCTGTCTGTCTGTCTATGTGCATGTATATATCTAGTCCCAGTCTCCGTCATAGGCTCTAATCCCTATCCCAAATTACTAACTGCCTATTGGACATTTCAAACTGAGTTTCCTATAGGCATCTCAAATTTAATGTCTAAAACAGAAGTCTGTCTTTTCCCCAAAAGCCCACAGTTTTTCAAAGTTCCCTGTTACTCTCAGGAGTAATCTTCTCTCCCTTCAGTTACCCTGTTTCTAAACCCCAGGATAACCTTTGACTCCTCACTCTTATTTTATTCTCTTGGGGTTACATATCCAATCAGTTGCCAAAATTTGGCATTTCTTTCTCTACAACATCTCTTACTGATGATCCCTTATCTTCTATCACAAAGCCACCCATCTCGTTCAGCTACTTTGTACTTTCTGCATGGACTGTTACAATGGACTTCTAATTAAACTCCCTGTTTCAAGTCTCTTTCCTTCCACACCCTATGGGCATACAGCACGATGGGTTCTCCCTTTCCTCTTGGGGAAGTTAGCACCCAAACCAAGCTCCATACTGTGCCTGGACCACCAACACACCCTCTAGAGACACCCGTAGGCATTCTTGAGTAGGGCAGTGATATAAACAGACCTCTATTTATTTTGACAGTTGAATAATAAATGGATTGGAGAAGAAAGAGACTGAGAAGAGGCTGGGAGATGTCTGGTGAGAAGTGATAGGAGAGATGACCAGAGAGCTGAGAGAAACAAATGGGAACTACCTGAATAAGATGACGTGATGGTATTCTGAGAAATTCCTGCCTCTAGGAAGAGATGACAATCTGAGGAACTCCTTGTGTCCTTGTAGTATTTCCAGAAAATTCCAAATTGAGAATAGTTAAAGTGGGTGGGGCTCCATGCTGGCTCTTCAGCAGTGCTGCTCAATCTGCAGGTGATAGAGATGGGCAGTAGAATAATAGTAGGAGAGTTTTGTTGGACTATGGACTAAAAAATCAAACCATCCATACAAGAACTTGCTCACAAAAGTTGACCCAGATGCTTTTCATCCATTTGAACTGTCCTAAACATGTTCCTTAGTACAATACTCAGCATTTTGTCAATGTAGGCAGTAAGCATTAAGGGAAGTTTTATGAGCAACTAGTAGACTGAGTATTTGACTTGGAGTTGGGAAGACCTGACTCAGACTTTACTAATTGTATAAAACTCCAGGCAAATCACTTCTCCTCTCTTCCTTATATGTAAAATGAGGATGATAATAATAGCACTCACCTTACAGGGAATATATGAGTCAAATAAAACATTCTACGTAAAGCATTTTGCAACTGTTAATGCATTAAATAAATGTGAGTTAATATTGTTTTCAGAATAACTCCACAATTGATCAACCACTGCAGACTGAAATTGTACTCACCTGGAAATTGACAGAGAACTCTAAGTTTTCCATATTGGGTTTGTTTGGTTCCCACCTGTAGTAGGAAGGCCGAATTTATAATCTCAAATATAATCATGTATATGTTTGAATGGTTCGAAATTGCAAGGTATGAGAGATTCTCTAAGTAGAAAGCAACAAAACATTTATATAGGCCCCACAGCAACAAATTCGCGAACCAGCCTCCCCATTCCAACATCTTGACCAAAAGACTCCAGGCCCAGTAGGCCCGCCTCACAAGAGTAACCAGGAGGCCACAGAAAAACAAGATAGTATTTAACCAAATCATATTTACTGGCCTCAAGTCCTTGATCTCACTCCTGGGTCTACACATGGGTTAGCTCTGCTTCTGCAGCTCCAACACACTAGGATACATGGCTGATTAAATTATGTATCCTAGAACAAAGAGTGGAGTGTGTTGGTAAGGCAAAATGGGCTCCTTAGCACTTGAGGAGTTTGGCTTTTGTTTACTTTTAGTGAAAGTACTTTCAGCTGTTAAGTGCTAAGCCCCAGGCCCAAAGTCCTATCAGGTGTGAAACTTCTGTGAGTGTAGATTAATGACTTAAGAGGGGCCAACTCGGGAACCAATGGTCTCTGGCCATTGAGGCAGGGCTTGAGAATGCCAGAGGCTCGGCTTCAAGGAGAGGCGAGCTAAGAGACAACTACAGCTGAAGCCGAAAAAAGCTGAAGCCAAAGCAGGAGCTGCAGAAGCAGAGCCAACCCGTGTGTAGACCCAGGAGTGAGATCAAGGACTTGAGGCCAGTAAATATGATTTGGTTAAATACTATCTTGTTTTTCTGTGGCCTCCTGGTTACTCTTGTGAGGCGGGCCTACTGGGCCTGGAGTCTTGTGGTCAAGATGTCGGAATGGGGAGGCTGGTTTGTGGATCTGCTGCTGTGGGGCCTAAATAAATGTTTTGTTGCTTTCTACTTAGAGAATCCCTCATACCTTGCAATTTCGAACCATTCAAACATATACATGATTATATTTGAGATCATAAATTCATCCTTCCTACTACACCACC
>CM053623.1:124912053-124928229 GCA_028646595.1 Phalanger gymnotis | reverse complement strand
AAAGCTCTAATCAGCTCTTTGCCCTTGCTGATTTCAGATTACCATACCTGCAAAAGTGATTGCCCCATCTTGGTGCTATGGTTATTTTTAATTGGTCTCCAAAGGCTCACTAGACATTCTCCCATGATTTATTTTTTTAAAATGTAACATCTCATTGTTATGCTTGGTTTATATAAATGCCAACGTGGAAGTCAGCATTAAGTTATCCTTCTCTAATGGTTTTCAAAGTGCCAGCCATTTTTTGGTGAAGCATGGTCTGCTTTTAATTTGCTTTCCAGACTGGTTTACCGCTCTGTGTTTTTATTAGCTCGTTTATAGTTGTGCTTCTGTTTTGCAAAGTGCTTGATACCCATCATCTCATTTGAGACTCATAGCTCACCTGTGAGATAGGGGCTTTTAGTGGCCCCAGTTTACAAATGAGAAAACTGAGACTTCAAGAAGTTAGGTGACTAACCTAAGGTCACAATGTGTGAGACAGGATTTTAATTCAGGTTTTCCTGACTCCAAATCCGATGCCCTCTTGTCACCTCACTTATTCTAGTGAGGGTTTCTCTTTCCTCCTCATTCTTTCCCCACATAGCTGCTCATTTCCCTTCAGAAGCCCCAGAATCACCTTCCTCACACCTGCTCAGTCTCCAGTCTCTACCTTTCACCCTACCTGGAGAAGGTTCAGGGAAGGGTGTAAAGTAACCTGAATAATGGTGGCAAAGAAGGGAAACTTGGCACTACTTCCTGTACTTCTCTGCTATTATTCCTAGTGCTTCCCACCCTACTAAGGCTCTGTCAGTAGCAATGTGTCCTGACTTGACCCCATCACCACATCCTGCCCCAATCTCAAGCCAAAGGCCTTGTTCATTCATCCAGAGCCTCTACCTCTGCTCTTATGATAGAGCCACCAGGCTAGCCCAAGTCTGCTTTTGCTCTGAATATTTCCTCAGTCCTTTGGTATATACTGTCATAATTTGCATCTCTATATGATTTTATTTTTCCCTAAAGAGCCTGAAATAGAAAAAAAAAGATAAAGTGATGGGCCAAAGGAGAGAGCTTTTTTACACTTTGCTTCTTTTTTATGCACTAGCGGTAAAATCACTTTAGAAAATTTCTGAAGGGTTATTCATAGACTGTATTCAGTTTCTCATTCAGTTAAGGAAGAGAGGAAACCTGCTCATATATAGAGTCATAGAATTTTAGAGTTGGGAAGGACCCATGAGGCCACCTGGGCTATACTCAATCTCATAAATGAAGTAATTGTTTCTAAAGCATCCCCAATAAGTGATTGCCTAGCCTCTACTTGAACATACTTCCAGTGATGGGGCCCTTATTACCAGTGAGGTAGTTAATTCAATTTTCAGATAGCCTTATTTGTTTAAAAGGCCTTTATCTGAAATATGGCTCCTTATAACATCCACCCATTGGTCCTAGTTCTCTCCTTTGTACCTACAAAGAAAAGAAGAAATCAAATGCCTCTTCCACACAGTCCTTCAAATAGTTGAATATAATGGCCATGTCCCTTAATCTTCTCCTTATCAAGCAAAATGGAAACAAAGGAAAAGTAGTACTGGGAAACAAAGTAAATGGGCCAATCCATGGCACCTTCAGAAGAAAAGAGGGTGGCAAGCAACCTGCAGGAGCCCAGAAGTGTCTGAAAAAATGTATACTGAAAGGATTCCTATTATTCTATGCTGCTTACCCCTCTACCCTTTCTCTTTCCTCTCTCAGTTCCCTGAACACCTCCTTTCCCCATTTTTCACTTCCCTAAGTCTCTACCCTGCATACAGACATACCCACATGTGTAGATATATATGTGTATATACACATGTACATATGTGTCTCTATGTGTATAAAACATGTATAACAAAAACATACAAAGCAATAATATATAATGTTATATATGTTGTATACACATGATTTTATACACATATAGAAAATATATACATGTTTCTTTGCATATATACATAAGAATTTTTTAAAAAATAAAAATAAAAGGAAAAAATTCAGGAAGAGAAGGGGAAGGGAGGAAAGGGAAGGAAAAATTCATTTATATAATGCCTACAATGTGTTAAACACCGGATTAAGCAATTTTACAAACACTGTCTCATTTGCTCCTCACAACAACCCTTGGAGGTAGGTGCTATTATTATTCCCCTTTTACAGGTGAGGAAACTGAGGCAGGCAGAGGTTAAGCGAGTGCCATGCCCAGCCAGTGTCCTCTACTGCACTGGCTCACACTCCTGCTTTTATTATGTATATCTGCCAGATCAAAACAAAGTCTGGCTTTATTTTTGTATTATGGGCAAAGCTACTCTGTCTCCCTACTTTCATTTCCATTTTTACAGAACAATTGATAATGTGTCAAAGGCTCACAGAAGTTCTCCTAAACATTGCTTTTTATTTTTATGATTGTGAGCCTTTAAAAAAATTCATTATGTTTTTCTTGAGTCAAGTTGCTTCCACTTGACCAGCTCAATTGTCCCCCATCCAAATACAGTGTGACCTAAAAAAGTCAGCTGCTCCATCGGTGCCTGAAGGCTTCTGTGCTGAGCAAGGTTACTTTTATGTTCCAACCTGGTGTTAAAATCATCCCAGAAACTTCCATACTAGAAGCCAGAAAGAGACTTAGAGTGTGGTCTACAGATAATAGGTCAAACCAGAATAAGTAATTTTAGTAGTTCAGAGAACTCAGGAACTGCTTCAGAAGGGAGGCTATGTTGAATGACAATCTCACCTTTCCAGTTCCCTAGTTTCATCTTAATTCTGGTAGCTACCCTGCCAAAAGGGCAGAGGATTATGCATTTTTGCCATGTGAAAAAATGATATCCTTTAAGATTATTTCCCAAGCTCCCCATGGGGCTAGCCATTACAAATTGTGATAAGATACTCTGCCAAGTCTATTTCTAGAAAAGATCCTGCAGGAAGAAAAAAAATCAAAGCATTTCATAGAATTTTCTTTCATAGGCATGCTATAAACAAGGGGCTGGTGTGAGGATAGCTGGAAAGGAAAGATATCACAAAAACTCTATGATCATATTTCAATTTTCACTGCATATTAGCAACATTCACTAGTGCTACATTTGAGGATTTAGAAGCTATACACATCTAACAAAATGTGAGAAGGGCCACATGACTAAATTGAAATCACTCTAGACCAAGAGAAGAAGGAGAAAGAGGAGGAGAAAGAGGAGGAGGAAGAGGAGGAACTAGCATTTATACAACACTTTAAGGTTTACAAAGCACTTTACAAATATTTCATTTGATTCTCCCAACAATCCTATTATTGTCCCCATTTTGTGCGGGACAAATAGGGGAACCTGAGGCAGACCAAGATCATGTGATTCATCCAGAGGCTCAGCCCTAGTGAGGGTCGAAGATGGGATTTGAATTCAGGTCTTCCTGATTCCAAATCCAACAATCAATTCACCACCACAACTCAAAAACAGTATAGCCTTGAGCAAATCACTCTCCCTCTCTTAGGGTCAGTCTTCTCATCTGAAAATGAAAAATGACTAAGTGAACACTAAGGTTTAATTGAGCTCTAAAACTATATTCCAAGAATTGATTTGGAGTCTAATTTTTTTCCCATTTACAAAAAAAAGTCTTAATATTTCAGTCTCAGAAATATCATTCAAATAGAGCTAATGGTCTTTTTAGGGTACTGCATTAACTCTTTAGGTTCATGCACAAGGTGATGGGGGGGAAAAGTAGATCATTATTGTCCGAAGAAGTTAATGATGATCTTTTCTTAATCTTCATCCTTCTTGATTTCTCTATAGCATTTGACACTCTTGACCAACCTCTCCTCCTGGATACTATCTCTTCCTTGGGTTTTCTAGATACTACTCTATCTGGCTTCTCCTCCTGTTTGTTGTTTTTCAGGAAAGATCCTTTGCTCTGTCATTCATTTCTTACCCACTACAATGGGCATCCTTCCAGGTTCTGTCCTAGGACTTTCCCTTTTCTGTTTACCCTCTCTCGGTGACCTCCCACATCTACCTATCTATCCATCTATCTATATATCTATCTATCCTCATGGTCTTTTTCCTAAAGTCCTGTTGTATGTCGTTAATTACCTTCTTGACATCTCCTGCTGGTTATTCTGTAGGTGTTCCAAATTCAACATTTCCAAAATAAAATTCATTATTTTTTTCCCTCCCCCACCCCCCAAAAAAGCACCACTCCTCTAAACTTTCTTATTTCTGGTGGAAGTATGCCATCTTTCCACTTGACCTCTTCCCTCCCCCTCTCCTTCATCTTTTAAGTACAATCAGTTGCCAAATCCTGTCAATTTTTCCTGTGTGGTGCCTCTTGAACTAAGCCTTAACTAGGAATTCCAAGGAGGGAGAGCATTCCAGGAACACAGAACAGCTTATACACAAACATAGACATGGAGGATGGAATATTGAATATAGAGAACAAGATGTCAAGCTTGACTGTAGCATAGAGTGCATCAAGAGGAGAAATGGGAAATAAATCTAGAAAGATAAATTAGTTTCCTTGTGAAGAGTTTAAAATACCAAACAGAAGAATTTGTATTTCATACTAGAGGGCCACTTGCAATACTACTTGAAGACTATGTTTTCTATGCACCTTGGAAAAACAGTTAAACAATCCATTAGGGGTAAAGAAAATCAATTATTGTCTACTTGGCACCTGGTGGAGAAAAAAGAGAAAAGATCAGATTTTTTACTTTTCCATTGGAGGTGTTGGAGGTCTTTTAGGGAGAACCTAAGCTAGGAGAGAGATACTTGCTACCGGAACCCAGGGTAATGGTACCTGAAAGAGAACTTTGGTGCTTTATAGACTATGATTTGCCCATACTCTTCTCTTCCTCTTTGAGCTTTGACCACATTACTTAAAGGTCTAATTAATATTAATCTAACTAATTACCTAAGTAATTAATCTAAAGAATAATAAATTCAAACAAGTTTAAGCTGTTAAAGACAGAGAAGAAAAGGGTGGGTGGGTGGGTAGGTTTTAGTGAAAGCCACACTGCCTTCCATGGTACTTATAAGAGAAAATGAGCTGAAGTTTTCTGTTGCTGCTATTTACTACAGGTCTTGAACTTTTGGTAGGTGAGAAGCATGAATATGTTTTCAACATAGAATGCTATTTTTGAGGATAGTTTTCCTTTGGACATATAATTGCCCAAGGGGGAATGATGAGGAAATACTCAGATTTGTAAAATGGCATCTGTTGTGGCTAATTTGTTCATTGGGAGAGGGGATAAGGGCAGTGATTATTGTCAGCACTATTTTTAAATCTTTTTTTTAAACTAAACTATGATTAAGTTTTCCTCTTTTTGTCTGTTTTCATATGATGTAACTTACCAAAATGAAGAATGTAAATCTGGCCGCTGTCTCAGTTGTCATTTCAGGTCACAACAAAGTCAGCCCAATCAGTTTTGTCATTTGTGACAGCAAAGAGAATTCCATTGCCTGAAAAATTATTGATCTGATGTGTCCAATGGATATTGATTTCTAGTGCCAATTCATTTCTGAGAGCACATACTTTTTTTTTTCAGTTGCTTAGAATACGTTATTCAGAAATTGAATTGAGGCCCTCTGAACGCCCAAAGGGCAGTTCAGAGTTAGAGCTGTAAGGTACCTAAGAGATCAGAGCCCAAGACACTATAAAGTCACAAGTGATAAGTAGCAGAGCTAAGATTTGAACACAGATCTTCTAATTCTAAATCTAGTAATCTCACCACATTTTGATATTACATTTACCCAGCCAACTTAACTTTGTAATTACATACTACAAAAAAAATGCTGCTCCTATTTCTTCACATGAAAAGCATTTTCCTATGAAAAATTGTATTTATTTGCTCATATAATTGTCTTCATTTCTGCATGTCAGAGGCAGTCATACCTAATGTCAATCCAAGGCAGGAAAGCTGAGACTTAGGCCATAGGTCATTGTTGAGTGTTCCACCTTGAGAAGTAGTAACCCCTCAGTGGTTTGATTTCCCCAGATGTAAAATAAGAAAATATCACTATGCAAAATAAGTGTAATTCTTTGAGATCATTAGCTTAGGCTATAAAGTTAGACTACTTTAAATTATTCATTTATTATTACTTTCATTGCTCAATCGCATACTGTTATGTATTATAATGGGAAGAATAAATTGTAAAGAATCTAAACACGGAATTATTTAGGACTAATGCTCTGATATGTTTTTTAAAGTTTGCATTTTGTTTTCTTTATTGCAGGTTTCTTTTCTCCTTGGAAAACTCCAAAGCCTGTAAGTTGGTACCATTATAATTTTTTCTGTGGTTCTAATGATGATGTCCATTTCTATAAATGTTTATCAGTAGTCTCTCCATATAACATAGCAACAGCACAGTATAGTAGAAGGAGCAATGATCTTGGAGTTATACGACCTAAGTGTGAATCTTAGTTCTACCTGTGTGACATTGGACAAGTCATTTAGCCTCTCTGGGCTTCAGTTTCTTCATCTGCATGATGAAGGGGTTTAAACCAGATGGTCTCCAAGAGCTCACCAAGAAGGTCACTACAGCTCTCGAGCTATGATTCCCCTATCAAAAGAATTAAGTGTCCTTTTGTTATTTCTTAATGCCAGGTTACCATAGACTAAATTAAGAAGTAACCCTTCGATTCTGTCTCCTTTGTACTTTCAAAACTCCAACTCAAAAGCCCCATTGGAATTGTAGCTTTAAAAGGATTCCTTAAGAAGGATTTCCCAATAAATCTCTTAATATCCCTCTCAGAAACTCTATGGTCTTTTTGCTAACACACCATTTATTAAAACGATCCCAATTAACATGGACCCACAAGTCCAGAGAGCATCAAAGAAGTTCACATAGGCCTTCCTGAAAAGAATTTAGCCCTGTGCAAATAAGAATCTTTAATGGAAGCTAAAGCAGAATCCACAGAATCACAGTACTGACTGAGAGTCTTCAGTTGAATGACGTTCACTTTTTTTAAACACTTGCTTTACTTCTCTGAGACTCAGTTTCACTCATGTGAAGAAATTGAGAGACAGGAGGCTAAATGCCTGTCTGCTGAACCATCATTTGCTGTATCTCCACGTGGCTGCCAGATCAATAAGAACCTCATGAGACAGCCTAAAACATTGATAAGAGTGAACAGGCTGGTAAATGTATTTAGAGGTTGATGGATTTTGTCTGTCTCTTTGACAGAGTTGAATTAGTAGTTGTAGAGGACCCCAAATTGCTAGAAGGGAAGAAAATGCACAGTTATGCTACTGTTTAGTCATGGATTCAGTTGTGAGGATTAACTTTATGGTGTGTTAGGAGCGTTCATACTGCTTTAAATGTTTGTGAAAATCACACAAGTGGAAGACTTTTGGCAGCATGATTAAATCAAGAAAAGCATTAGGCCTGAAGACAGCATACTTTCTGCTCATGTTTTCAAAATTTGCCCTTTCTCATTGCTCTTCTGATTCTGTCTGGTAAGGAGGAGCTCTCTTACTGTTAGCCTGGCCAATGAGTTATAAATTTTTAAAAATGTTGTGTGCATATGTGTTTGTATGTATGTGTGTGTATTGCTGGTTTAGAAACTCAGTTGGTTCCCTTCAGCTAAGAAAGTATTATAAAATTTACTATTTTACAAGGATATCCTCTAGCTAAATGAAATATCTTTAAAAACTATGTGGAGACCTATACTACAGGAAAACTCAATATTATCAATTCTAATAGAAAAGTTACCAGTATATTAATCTCTACTTTGGGCTTCTCTCAGACAGAGATGGGGAAATCAGCAATTGGAGAATCAACTTGGACCCATGCTTCTGGGGCTTAAGGAAATTATCAATATGCACATATCATCATTTAGGATTTACCCCTCATTTTCAACAGAGAACCTCAGATTGGAAATTATTCCACATTCTTAGTAAACCATTTAATTTAATACATGATTATGAAAAGAGGGGACTTTGAAAATGTTTAATCTGGTTTAACAGAAAGGGCATTTAAATTGGAGTCAAAGGATCCGGCTTTGTGGTCCAGCTCTGTGTCACTTGGTAACTGTGTGACCTTAGGCATGTTCTTTGACCTCTCTGGGCCTCAATTGTCTTATCTGTAAAATAGAAAAAAAAAATGATGATTGCTCTATTTGCCTCACAAGATTGGTGCAAGGAGCAGATGAAATAATCTGTGTGAAATATTTTATAAATCATGAGTGCTATGTTATATCATTGTGATCATTTATCATTATCTAGTTTTAGTATGTTTTTTTGGCCAAAATTCCCAGCACTAATTCCTTCTGCCCAATCTTAAAACAGTGTGTTCTGGTGTTGTACACTTTCTTATTGAATTTAACTAGAAACTTTACAGCACCATCTCATTGCTACAATTATGCAATCTGGTGATTTCCTTATATGTACCACATTTATACAGATTATGCCATTTGATGTAATTACAGCATTTGCTGTCATTATAGTAATTACATCCATAGTCAATAATTCCAAAAAAGGTTTCTCAGAACCTAATTCACAATTAATCTTGAACCCATGCTGCCCCACAAAAGTGAAGCAACAACAGCCAAGTTCTGAACTTCTAGGACCTCAGCCTTGCAAAGGGAATCTGTCACTTCTGTATCAGATTCATGAATCTCTCTAGATTTTCTCTGGTCCAGAGGTTTCCATGTTTCCACCAAGTTCCCACTGAAATAGCCAGCAGTTCTGTTTGAGAGATAAGACACAGGCTGTAGAAACTTTCACTTCTCTGCTGAGCCTTCTATCTTGGGGAACGTTTTTATCTGTCACACAGGGATATAGACACCAAGAGACCAAGGCAAGCTTAAAGAGGCCATAACAAGGACTCTAAGCTATGCAGGAGAGGTCTGGAGGATCCCATAGACCAAGTCACAAAACAGATTGGACTGATTATTAATATAGGAAGGAACAAGCCAGTCCTAGTCAGGATATTAGAATCTGGTGTCTAGGAAACTGATTTAGAACTAATTAGAGGCCTCAGAAACCATCTATTCCAATCCCCTCATTTTTCATTTGAGGAAAATGAGACCCAAAATCACAGCTAATAAGCGATAGAACCCAGTCCAGGTAGATGAGCAATATCCAAAGTTCAAAAATTCACTGGAAATAGGAAGAAGCAAGAAGATACAATGGAGCCAAATAGGTCAGTTACCAGAGTTTAAATCCCAAGTCAAGTAAAGGGAGAGGAAGGGAGCACTGAATTCCCCCCCATTAGAATGTAGGCCCTTGTGAGTAGGTATTATTTCCTTTTTCCCCTGGTGCCTAGCGCACTGCCTCAAACATAGTTGGCATTTAATAAATTCTTGTTAATTGGCTAATTGATGTAAGCAGTACAGATCCCAAACACAAAAAAGCCCAATGGAATAGCAAAGCATATGGAGATTGTTCATAGTTCAAGGTGGTGAACAGAACCCGAAGGCAAAGAAGGAAACCCAGAAGCAGGCAGGTACTGTGGGTGCTAATAGAGTAGTAACATTCAGATTTCAACCAAGCCAACCGAGACAATTAAACAGTTCACCAGGAATTATACTAGAAAGAAGGTTGAGACCTCCATTCTAGCCTCGAGGCTACTTGCTTTCTGCCCTGGTTTTATGTCTCTTTCTGGATGGGTGCAGGCAGGGGCTCACATCTAAGTGTTGATAACCCAGGAGAGGCAGAGTCCTGCAGATGCTGGCAGATACTGGCAGATACTGATGACAGGAGAAGGCTTTGCCATTTCTGGAACAGTCTTAGCCTGAAAAGCCAATACTGTTTTTATTCTATAAATTTTCCTGCCAGTCATTTTCATGAATACCATGGCTTGGAACTTTTAAAATCACCTGAAGAAAATGAGTTCAAGTATTGATAAACATCACAGCAAAAAGTTGTGAATACTTTCCTAAGAATACAAAGGACTGGAGATAGATTTCCCATTCTCTGTGGTTCAGAATGTCTAGAGTTTGTCACTCTGCCATGGGAATGAGCTGACTCTCCCGAACAATACTTGGTGGCATTGTTGGCTTTGTAGCTTTGAAATTGTTTTTTAGATCTCCTAATACTTCACCTGAAACACGCTTGCTTCACTGCACTGTGTAGGAGCTAATATGCACCCCAGCAAGATGTTTAGGGGTGACAGATCACCTGCCTTGTGAAGAGGGGAAAAAGCAACAAAATATGAGCACAAGCCGTATTACAGCAAATAGAACACTGTGGCTACTCAGGCTGTATGGTTCAAGTTTACTTGCTGTCTTTATAAAATTGTCAGGATTGAACACCTTATGCGTAAAGTGCTTAGGGAGGCAGAAATCATACTAGAGAAAAGGACACTGGATTTGGAGTATGAGAGCCCAGGTGTGAATCCTTGCTCTGCCACTCGCTTACTATCTATGTGACCTTGGGCAAGTCACTTAACTTCATTGTCCTTCAGTTTCTTAAAATGAGGGGGTTGACCTAGAGAAGGAGTTCTTAACTATGGATAGATTTCAAGGGGTTTCTGATTGGGATGGGGGGAAAGGGAAACGACATCTTTATTTTCACTAATCTCTAAGCAAAATTTAGCATTTCCTTCAATTATGAATATAGGCAACCAAACATTCTTCTGAGAATATTGTTCTTTGAAAAGTGCTTAATACATAGTAAACACTTAATGAATGCTTTCTCTCTCTCTCTCTCTCTTCCTTTCTCTCTCTCTCCATCTATCTATCTCTCTCACTCTTAGAATGGTCCATAGCCTTTGCCATATTGTCACAAAACCCCATGATACCAAAAAAAAAGGAAAGAAAAGAAAGAAAAAGAAGAAAAGCATAAGAACTCCTGGCCCAGAGGATGACTAAGATGCCTTTTAGCTCTAAATCTATGATCTCGTAATTTTAAAAGCATGTTGAATTGAACATATGAAACTTGAAAGTAAAAGAGAGAAGTTGATGAAAAATATACTGCTCATTAAATGCAATTAGCATGACAAAAATGGGAAATTTAATTTAACCCCAAAAGCACAATATTTTTTTCATATCAATCATTAGCTTTCAGAGTAGCTTTTTTTCTGAGAATTAGAACTATTGACTGAATAATGAAGCACAATGAAATACTTTTAAAACACACATTGCAAGACCACTCAACAGACACTTTCACTGTATTGAGTATCCTTGACAGTGAACAGAAAATGAGATTAACATCAAACCACAAGCTCATCAGTGTATGCCCCAAGTTGCTATGTATTTAAGCAACTATGTCCTAGCTACAGTTATAGTCCTAGCTTTGTGACTAGACGACTGGATGACCTAGAGAAAGTTATACTCACTCTAGGACTCAGTTTCCCCATCAGTAGAATGAGGGGATTAATCATATGATCTGTAAGGTTCTTTTCAGCTAATTCTGTGATTTTATGATGGACCTGTCAGAACTGGTTTAGTATGTGTTAACCATGGAAAGCTGGGCAGTGGTTCTCACGATGGGGCCAGCACTCGCAGCAGAACAGGATTAGCTAGAGGCCAGGAAGAGTTAGTATTGTTCGTCTCATGTCATTGAGACAAGCCAGAGCCAATGAGGTCACCACATTTAAACGGTTCCACATCCGGTTTACCCGTAACATCAAGGCAACAGCTGGTGTTTGGCCAGCGAACTAATTCATTGCTGAGTGAAGTGATATTATCAGGAAGAAGTTTCTCACAGAGAATAATAATTGAACCTACTATAATGGGCTCAGCTTAACAAAAGACCTCAGACAATTTTCAGGTCTTATACTGTTGTATATTTGTCTAAGGATTGATAGAATAGTATTGATTTGGAGAGGGCTCGATTATTGGTAACGTGTAAGTAAGGTTCACTAGAATAATGGTATGTCCTTTTTAAAGAATGTGTGTGTGTGTGTGTGTGTGTGCACGGATTCCTGTTTTCTTTTATCAACAATCTAAACCATGATATATTATAACCTTGGGAACAGCTGGTTTTTGCTAACCACGTTGCCTAGTCCAGACTCTTGAGCTCTGCCTAAGGGGAAAGGGAAGCTTCTTCCAAATCCAACTAATTTTACTATTGTCTTTTCAGATAATGGATCGATGGGAGAATCAAGGCAGCCCTCAGACAAGTTTATCTGCTCCAGCTATACCACAGAATCTCCCCTTTCCAACCTCCCTTCACAGGAGTTCATTTCCTGACTCAACAGAGGCCTTTGATCCGAGGAAGCCTGACCCATATGAGCTATACGAGAAATCCAGAGCAATTTATGAAAGTAGGCGTAAGTGAAAGCCCCAAACGACCAAGGGTGCCATTAATTGTGACTAGTATTTGTTCCTACATGTTTCAAGGCAGAGTTAGTTCACTATTATTTTCTACTCTGTGTTTTAAAAGTAATTCAAATAGGAAGTCAACCGGTCTATTCTGTTCTGAAAGGGACTTCACACTCTGTCCTGACACATTCACCGCTTTTAGTAAGCTGTCTTAAAGTTTCCTATTATTGTTTCTCCTAAGCCACCAAGCAAAATCAGCAAGTTATCAACCAGAAAATTGTTTTACTTAATTGTTTTATTTTGGGCAACTCTAGCAAGATGAAGTATTGTTTTTAACTGTATCTATTTATGAGTCTGTAGTCTAAAGCAGAATTTTTCCCAACGTTTCATTGTGTAGCAAGATAAAGGCCTTGAATGAGATGTCAATCAGGTTTTGCCTGACCTGAACCTAGCTGAATTTTTACAAAAAAAAAAAATAAAAACCGCCCCACACCAAAGAAAAAAGAATATAGTATCAAAATCTACTCTTTTAAAAAAAAAGTGTTTCATTTGTTACAATGAACTTAATTGGATCCATTTTGAAAGGTTATTATGCAAATAATACTCTCCGAATATTTGCTATATTATTTAAAAGTCTTCCCAAAGGTGTGTTTTTAAAATGAGAAAACAGAAACTTTTATTAAAGTACATATGTACATAATACTTATAGTCAAACCATCACCCAGTTGATCTCATCAAAGAGTTTAAGGAAAAAAAAAAGATGAGTAGTGTGAATACATAGAGTGCTGATGGAACAAAACCCAGGAAATATATGGTAATATGGTATTGTGGAAGGAGCACTGTATAATGGGATGGGGGGAAGAGGAGGGGAAAATGGGAGGAAAGTCATTGAGAAGTGGCAGTGATATAAAACGGCATCAATTAAATATGATTTAAATTTATATTAAAAGGCACCAAACAAGGCAACATGAGGGCTGAGATTTAGCCTAACTCTGCCACTAATTAGATTAGCAAATTACTGTCACCTGGCCTCAGTTTCCTTATTTATAAAGTGAGAGAAAGTACTATGTGATGCACAGGCCATTTTTATAGCTCTAAAAGCCCATTATTCTAAACTAGTGATTCAGAGACTTCCTCTAATGAAAGCCCTTTTGTTGTTCTTGGTGTTCTAGTTGACGCTGAATAAAGGTCTGTGCTTTGGTGCTCTAGAAGGATCACTTAAGTGTTTATCATTAATAGAAAAGGAAAAGTGACAAGGCTTAAACTGTGTGCATTTGGACCTTTGGCAGCTTTCTCATATTGTAAGCCCAGCAATGAGCTTGTGAGTAAAACACCCACAGTGGTAAAGGGAAAAAGCAATACAGTGTTACTCCATCCCCTCAAAACACACACACACACACACACACACACCCTATCACAACTCATTGTAAAAAATCACTTTGGCTGATTAAATGCTTAAGGCAGAAGACTGTTTTGAAGTTATTGTTCACCATGTGAATATAGAGGCATTACACAATATCATGTCTGATTGCTGGATCTCATCTTTTCCCTTCAAAATGGTTTCTAGGGAGATAGCTGTCATGGTTATGGTATGTTGTAGTAGCAACAACTGGACCTGGAGTCAAAAGACCTAGACCGTATAGGATCATAAATATAGAGCTCAAAAAGGACCTTAGAGGTCACTTCATTTAACCCCCTTATTTGACTGATAAAGCCAAAAGAGCTGACGTGATTGCCCAAGATCACTCAGATTATTCTAAGTGGTAGAGAGATGTTGTGCAACTAGATGCTTTGACTCCAAATCCATGGATGTTTTAGTCCACTACCTGTAAGCTTTGTGACAGTGAGCAAGATATTTTAATTCTTTGAGCCTCAGTTTCTCCTGCTGTAAAATTGGGGTGATGGCCCTGCCCAAGTCACAAGGTTGTTATATGGAAAGTGCTTCCTAAAATTTGTTATACATGGGAGCTCTTAACATAGATGAACTTTCTTAGCTTCAGTAAAGGGGGGAAAGTCAAATTTGGGATGCTGGCACAAGCAAAAGGTAAAATTGATAAACATCTTCCGGTCAAAGTTCCATTTCCTTTGCATAGTTCTTAGTGCCTTATTTATGTAAATATTATGCAAATATTATGCATTGTTTATGTAAAAATTATGCAAAAAAGAACTAACATTTATATAGCACTTTAAGATTAGCAAAGTGCTTTACAAATATCTCATTTGATCTTCACAACTGTTGTTATCCCCAGTTTGCAGAAGTTGGACAATTTGCCCAGTGTTCCATAGCTGGTATGTAACTGAATCACAATTTGAACTCACGTCTTCCTGACCCTGGGTCCAGTGTTCTATGTTCATTGCACCACCTATTACCCAACTGTTACCTGTAGCTCCAAGAAGCTGTAGTACAGTGGCCACAGCCCAGTCTAGCCATCTCAGCCGACAGGCTAAACCAGGTTGAGGGTAACCAATAGGCCTCAAAACTTTTGGTGAGTTAGAGGACTATCTACCTCAAGCATGTGAAGACTTTCCCCAGCAGAATGGGAAGATGAGAATAATTTGTTCCAATGGCCGTGAAGGCAGCTTAACCAGGCGTGGTGGAGCACTCCGGTCTGATACCAGAGACACCAAGGTCAGCACTTTGGTCTGGTACCAGAGACACTAAGGTCATGCACTGTATCCTGGGCCATCAACCATCATCTTGATTCTTGTCTTGCCACTGGGACTTTGATAACTCTGGAAGAGAGAGAAAGGCTGATGACTGTGTGATTGCCTCATTTTAATCCGATTCATGGACATATTAGGACATTACCCCCTAATGTTTTTGGTCCTCTTGGAAAGCAAAGGACAAACACTGACTGGCTCCTGAATCAAGCACCTGGAATTTTTTGAATGCCTACACTGTAACCAAGATCATATTCTTCTCTATTAAAAATACCAAAGTTTTGCTCCCAGAAAGATCTCCATTTAGTTGAGGAAGATAATGCATGTGAGATTTATGGGAGACAAAATTACTGCCTTGTGACATAAAAGTGCATGGGTTAATGAAATCTTATAACAATAGTTCTTAGCTTGGAAAATTATTTTTTTAACATTTTTGAGGAAATATCAAAGACCATTTAGAAAGCATCATGAAGTGGTATAGAGAATTTTATATTTAGAATCAGAGAATTCAAATTTAAACCCTGATTCTTTTCATTAACTATGAAACTTTGGGCATATGGAACTTTGTTTTGCTCAGTTTCCATATTTTTAAAATGAGGAATGGAGTAAATCATCTCTAGGGCACCTAGGATCCCTTCTAACTTTAAATGTATGTGACTCCTCTGATCTCACAGTTAATCTCCAGCTATCTATTGGACAGCTTGACCTAAATATCTTAAATTCAACATGTCCAAAATTGAACTCATTGTCTGCCCATCTTCTTAACTCACCTGTTACTACTGAGGGCACCATCATCCTGCCAGGTTCCCAGGCTCCCAATCTAGGTGTCATCTTCTACACCTCACTCTCTTTCACACACTTTCATATCTAATCTGTTGCCAAGTTCTATTGATTTAACCTTCATAACTTCTCTAATCTAGTCTCTGTTCATCTCTTCCTCTCTCTTTTGACATTGACAGTGCCCTGGTGCAAGCTCTCATCACCTCATGAATGGTCTCTTGAAATACCCTGCTGGTTTGTCTCCCTAACACAAATCTCTCCCCATCTTCCACTCAGATGTCAAATTCATCTTCCTATAGTACATGTCTTACCATATCAACACCTCCCCCCATTCATTAAACTCCAGTGGAATTTTCCTGGCTGTCCTCCATATATGGAATTCTCTGCCTCCTCATCTGTGTCTCCTGGCTTCCTTCAAGCCCAATCTAAAAATTCCACCTTCTATAAGAAGTCTTTCTTTTTTTTTTCAATCTTTTTTTTATTTTAATTTATTTTTAATATGTTTAGTTTTCAGCATTGATTTTCACATGCGTTTGAATTACAGATTTTCTCCCC
>CM053623.1:124894884-124911553 GCA_028646595.1 Phalanger gymnotis | reverse complement strand
GGGCTCTGCTTGGCTCAGCTCCGCTCCCCTCAGCTGGGAGCTGGGAGTTCCGTGCGGGACAGACCTTACCCCGAGACCATCCAGGCTGTCCTGGGCTGGAGCCCTGCTTCCCTCTGCCACTTTGTGGGTTCTGCAGTTCTAGAATTGGTTCAGAGCCATTTTTTTATAGGTTTTTGGAGGGACTTGGTGGGGAGCTCACACCAGTTACAGCTTTCAGTCGCCATCTTGGCTCCGCCCCTAAGAAGCCTTTCTTGATCTTCCTTTATGCTAGCATCTTCCATTTGATCATCTCCAATTTATCATGTATAGATCTTGCTTGTACAGAGTGGTTTGCATGTTCTCCCTCCCATTAGATTGTGAGTTCCCTGAAAGCAGAGACTTTCTTTTGCCGTTCTTTATATCCCCAGCTCTCTATAAATCTGTCATTGTTCATTTCCTTCCCCACCCAATGACAAGCAACCCAAACTGATTGTGCCTGAGCCTCCACAACCTCTCTGTGGTATTTCTGCCACATTTTTTCCTCCATTGCTATGTGATCATAGGATCGTAGATTTAAAGCCAGAAAGGAACTCAGAGGCGATTAAGTCGAACACCTTCATTTCGTAGATGAAGATGAAAACCTGGAAAAAGTAAATGACTTGCCCAAGTTGAATTAACTAGCAAGTATCTGAGGAAGGTTTTAAACTTTCTTCCTGAGGTCAAGCAGGCACAGAATGACAGGATTTTAGAGTTGGGAGGGACCTTGGTAGACATGTAGTCCAATGGAGACACAAGAGGGATCCACTCAAGCATATCTAACAAGCAGCCACAGAGCCTCTGCTTGAAGAACCCCCTTTCCCATCCATACTTGGACAGGCTATCCCGCCCCTTCTCTGCCATCCACAAATAATACTCTCTATACTCTTATCCTCCTTCACCTTCTACTAGAACTCAGATTGCAGCCCTCAATAGCCTTAGACTCTGATAGATGAGTTTTCACCTTACCCTGCCTAGAACCAGGCTACAACATCCTGGCTGTCTTCAAATGACCTCTGTTTGCATTCTGATCCACTGGAACTCAGACTCTTCCCTACCTCACCCCAGCCCCCACACCGTAGGCCAGCAGCTGCAGTGCAATTTTATGCCACCCATCTGCGTTTACTACGGGCATGAAAATTGACATAAATGCTTTAACTAAAGCATTTGTGTGGATTTCGGTGCTTGTGGGACTTTCATATCCAAAACCAGACTACCAAACTACTGTGAACTTCCTCCCCCTTTCTAATTCTAACTCTAATGTGTATAGTAGTATGCTGGAGCCAGCTCTTACCTGCTCTTGAGAACTAATTTGTTAGATTTTCAGTGTGAACATTTACACCTAAGAAATCGGCAAACATTACAAATCAGCACCTGATTTATTGTCTTGTTGATTATCTAGACCTAAGAACATGATAGAGAAAATAAAAATGGGTCAATCTTTAAAATGGATCCCTGCATACATTTTTTTTCAGAGTGTCAGTAGTTAACATTTACCAGCTCACCCCTGTTCATGTGACATCTTCTCCTATTAGAATATAAACTCCCTGAGGGAAGAGAATGATTTGGTTGTTAAGTATAGATCTTTCTTCCTTCTTTTTTTTCTTCTGTCCTTCCTTTTTTACTTCTTTTTTTTTTCCTTACTTTCATGCATCTAAGGAAGGGGACCATATCACATCTCAAGGTAGCATATCCTATTTTTAGACACTCAAATTATTGGAAAATTATTTTCCTTGATGTCAAGCTTGCCCTTGGTTATATCCTCTGGGTTCAAATACAGTAAATCTAGTCCTCCCTCCATATGACAGTCGTTCAAACATTTGAAGACATTTATCATGTCCCCTCCCACCTGCAAGTCTTTTCCTCACTAAATATTCCTTTTTTTTCAGCCATTTTTTCACCCATTCTGCTTGCCCTTCTCTGGATGCTCTCCTTTGTCAATACCCTTCTTGAACCCAGAACACAATTCTCCAAATGAAGTATGATGAACACATAAAACACTATCTCTAATATAGGAAGCCCTAACTCTCTTAATGCTGCCCAAGATCTCATAGCTTTTTTGGCCTCTACATCAAGCTACCAACTTAGAATGAGTTTGAAGTCCCTTATATTCACTCTCTTCACTATAGCATACCAACTTTTCATCACATTCTATAAGGGAATATTTTCATCACGTAGCCTGTTTTATATCATTGTTCTGTTCTTCATTTAAGCTCTAATATTTCTATATCTTCATTTTTATAGATCTATGGTTATGTTAGTGTTTGCATGATCACTACACGAAAAGCGTATATAATAAAGATAAACTCTGCTATCAAGAATGAAAAAATAATCACTACCAAAACTGTGCCTTGTGGTTCAACCTCTCAAAATATTTGATTAATTCACCTAAAATGTGGATAGGCATCTTTGAAAGTACAATTAGTCTCCATAATTTGCCTTCTTGCCTCTGGTATCTCTCCTCTTTAACCTTCTCTTCATACAATAGCACAGATCTGACCATATCAATATGCTGGACCAGGCCCAACCCAGGCCAATCTGATTATGGCTTGGGCTTAGAACACAAAGAAATATTCACAGAGCATAGGCTGCAATTAAAAGTCATTTTCCTTATAGCAAAAGCTTTAAAAGGATATTTTTAAATAATTACTTAAATTTTTTTTAAAGCTCATGTTGCTTTCTATCTCCACATTCAATTTGGCAATTAGATGGAATCAGAAAAAAATGTCCTAAAGCAGAAATTTGGCTAAGCCTCAGGTGTCCCTAAGTCCTCATAAACCAAGGGACTTTGTACCTCAAGCAGTAAGAAAGCCACACCTGTAATTTATGCCCTAGTCCTATGTACCACCAAATTCCAAAGATGTGGTCCCTCCCTACCTTAAAGGGAAACTAGCTCAGCCTTTGTAAAACAAATACTGTTCCTACCATGACTCTCCTGCTTAAAAACATTCTCTAGCTCCCTACTGCCTCTAGGATAAAATGCTAACTCCTTAGCCTTCAATTCAAGGACTTCCACAATCTATTTCCAGACTATAGTCCTAGCTTTATTTCATGTACTGTATATTTCCACCAAACTGGACTCCTAGGTGTTCCATGAACTTGACTTTCTATATGCTGCCTCCATTCACATTGGTTATCCCAAGGACCTAGATTATAATCATCCCTCATCCCCTTGTTTCAGAACCCATGACATTCCAAGGATCATGAGGCTCAGATACTACTTCCTCTTCAAAGGGTTTGTTGACAGTCCCAACTGAAATCGTCTCTCCTTCCTCAAATTTTCCTGGAGCATATGGTCTATCTCTCTCCTTTGCTCCCATTTCTCCCTACCGCATATATAAAATGAGATTAATGCTGAAGCTCCATTGAACTTTAGTGATCTTGTCTTGTTCTATTATAATTATCTCTGTACCTGTCATATCTTTTTTATCTCCTAGTTTCCCAGTAGAATGAAAACTCTTTGAGGACAAGGATTTTGTCATTTTTATCTTTGTATCTTCAGCATCTGCCACAGTGCCATGAACATAACATAGATTGAGATATAGGTTGTTGTTTTGTATTGTGTTTTAACAAAGAAGTACTTCTCCCCACGTGCATTTGCTGCTTCCAAATATAAAAAAAAAGATTTGTTCTCTTTTTCAAATCTTTAGGATAAAGAAGATCCTAACCTGATGGTGAAAACAAAGCCCTATTCTAAATTTCTTTTCATGCTTATCTCTTCTATGCCCAAAGATCACACTTATTTGTGAATATGTCAGAGATTTGTATCCCTCAAAAAAAAAGGCAATATCCAGGGCTTATATTATAATCTACTGCCTTTTCATTTTATTTCAATTATAATAAGTTGATGTATTTATTATACGCAGGTACATACTTGAAATCCTAATTCTCTCCTGAAGAAGTCAGTAAGAACCACCTGAAAAAACCCAAACTCTAGTTACTAGCAGAGAAGATTTGAGCCTGCATTGGTAGAAAGAGTTTCTACATCTGGGAGTTTTCTATACTAGTAAAATCTCAAGTCCAATTCCTATCCCTTTAGGAAACCTTCATAGAACTGTTTCTAAATCTGGAGAGAGTTAGGGTTTTGTTTTGTTTTGTTTTTTGCATTTACATTCAAAAATCATGTCACAAAAATTCAGTAAAATATATGTCTCTACCCACAGTACTTTGCTGTGTATGAACTATAACCTCTGTTCCATCAAGATTGGCACTAATATTTGGCTTCTATGTAGCAGACTGCAGCAAATGATATAAATATATTAAAAGATGTAACTGCTACCATGCCTCATTTGAGTCATAATTAGATTGCACTAATTTTATAATATGCATGCCCAGGAACATCTCAACAAACATGTATTTTTGAAAAGAAAAAAAATCCTGTGATTGTAAACAATTTATGACAGCCATCAGAAATTAGAGACTATTTAAAATGGTATGACTGTGTGCATGGAAAAGAGCAGCAAAAAATGTCTCATAGGATCAAATTACAAGCAGGAAGAGTCTATAGTGCCCATAGAGGCCAACCTCATTTTACAGATAGGGGTTGGGAGGGAGGAAAAAATAGATTTCTGTCAATATTTTTAAAAGAGAGGTGGGAGAGGATGCTACAGATGAAGAAAGTTATACACTTTCAGGTGAGGTCACTATTATTAGTTTACATCATAAACATGGCACTTATTAAATTAAATTAAAATTATTAAGTTAAAACTTAATTGTTTTACTTTGTTACAAGAGATTTCTCAGGGAGGTATAAATGTCATGTAAAAACAAAAAAAAATCAATAAAACTTCTAAAAATAACAAACACATCGAAACAACAAAGATAATCGAGGCAAAGAGGTTAAGTGTAAGGCCCATGCAGCTAATAAAAGTCTGAAGCAGACTTTGAACTCAGGTCTCCTTGACTCTAAGTCCATTGTACAATCCACTATGCTACACTGCTTCTCTCTGAAAAGTTCATGAGAATAAAAGAGACCATTTTTATCTAATGTAATACAACTGGACAAAGGAAGTTGGTTACAATCTTCTTTTTGTTCTGTGGTTCCACTAGGATATCCAGAGGAAAACAGATTGGACTGAGATAGTCCTATGGTCTCAATTAGAATTTTCAAAGGTACTGAAAAAGACATTGTTTGATTAAGCTATCAAACAAATATTTGATATTTAATCAATAGCTACTATATTCCTAGCATTCAGTGTATGAGGTACCATGATAATTAAAGAACTTTGGTAAAATTCTTTTTGAGAAATGTATAATCTAGACATACATGCATGAAATAATTAGTGAACTAGGTAGTATTATGTTTGCCCTGTGCTTGCCAACTTTTTTATCAGTGATTTGAGCGAAGGCACAGATGGTGTATTCATCCTATTTGCCGATGACACAAAGTTAAAAGGGATAGCTATTATGTGGGATAACAGTTACAATCCAAAAATATATTGACAAACTAGAAACCTTGTCCAAATCTAACAAGATGAAATGCAATAGGGATAAATGTTAAGTCATAATTGATCACAGAAACACGGAATCATAGAATTTAAGAGTTGGAAGGGACCTCAGAGGCAATCTAAGCTACCCTATGCACAAAAGAAATCTCTATTAGAACAGCCACCATGCAGCCTCTGTTTGAAGACATCCGAGGAGGGGAAAACTACCTCCCCTTGAGGCGGCTCATTCCACTTTTGGAAAGCCCTCACTGTTAGGACATTTTTTTTTTCTGGAATTCAACTTAAACAGCCTCTTTGCAATGTCCCCCTAATAGTCCTGATTCTGCCCTCTGGGATCAGATAGAACCAACCTAATCCTTACTCAGCATGAAAACCTTTGAAATACTTGGACAGAAATGAATCAAATTGGCCTTCCCCCCACCCACATCTTCTCTTCTCCAATTTAACTTTCCTGATCTTTATAGGACATGGACTGGAGACTCCTTAAAATATTGGTTTCTCTTCTCTGGATAATCTCCAGGTTGTCAGAATCTTACTTACATCAGGATACTCAGAACTGTACACAGTATTCTCAGTCAATGATTCAGAAATTGAAGAGACCATTTTAAAATAATTTTAGTTTTTGAAAATTAATATCACAAGTGTAGTATTAGATGGAAATATGTTTTGCATGATTGCACATCTATAACCTATATCAAATTGCTTACCATTTCAAAGAGTGGAGAGAGCAGGAAGGGAGGGAGAGAATTCAGAACTCAAATTTTTAAATATCAAATGTTAAAAGCTGTTTTTACATGCAACTGGAGAAAATAAAATATTATTTTAAAAAACAAGTATAGGATTAGGTAGGAAGGGTGAGATAGTAGTTCATGTGCCAAAGGTCTGGGAGTTTTCACTGCCTTTCAAGGTTATTATGAGTTAGGATTATGATATGGCAGCCAATGAACCTAACAGAATCTTTAGCTGCATTAATAGAGTTAGACTGCCCAGGACAAGGAAAGAAAGGGCTGATAGTCCCACTGGAATCTGTCATACACCATACCATTTGTGTATGGTATTCATTCTCGGGTGATACAGTGTAGGTAGGACATTAATGACCCTAATATGTCCAGAGTAAAACAACCAGTATGACGAGGTGGCTGGAGATCATGCCATATGAAGATGTAATACAGAAGCCAGGAATGGATGTTTTACCTAGAGAAAAGAAAGCTTAATAGGGAAGTGATATCATTCTTTAAATATTTGAAAAGCCGACATCTGGCAGAAGGATTAAAGTTCTTGAGGGGAGTGGGTGCTTCCAGAGAGAGGAATTAGAGCCAATGAATAGTTGCATAAAGTAAGATTTCATATTCTTTATGAATAGAAACTCCTAAACCTTTAGAACTGCCCCAAAATTAAATGGGCCACTTTTGGAAGGTACTGAATGCCCCATCACTGGTAGTCTCCAAGCATAACTTGGATGACCATTGAGAGGATCCTTGCCCCACCTCAATTGGACTACATTCCCATTAAGGGTACTTTTAAAGCAAATTCTGTGATTGTGCAATATAGTAACAGAGAGAGACGTGCTGAATAGAATGATGGACTTTGAGTAAGAAGACTCAGGTTGCAATTGTGCCTTAACAACAAATTTTGTGACTTTAGACAGGTCACTTAATCTCCCAAAGCCTCACTTTCCTCATATATAAAATGGAGATAATGATACTTCCGTGCCTATCTTCCTCATGCTATTGTGAGGATTTTGCTTTGCGAACCTTTCAGTTCTATATACATGTGAAGTATTGTCATTTGTAGAAATTTAGGAAATTTGACAACAATTATACATTGCAAAATGTTTCAATGCTGTTGTCATGTTTTTTTAACTTCTTCCTGAAGCTTGATGTTTCATCAATGATTTTGTGCATTTAATATATTTGTAATTTTTTTCAACTTTGGCCCAAGTTAGTACAAATAGTTATAAAGACCATCAAGCCAAATGTCATGAGTGCATTTTCTCTTCACTTGTGTTTCAGGTGTAAAAAGTATCTACCCTTAGTTAGGCTAGCCTCAGAATGAATGTTGATTTCATAAGAGACACTTTATATCTCTAGCATCGCTGTAATTAGTTCAATGTCATTTCTGAATAGAGTCATTTGGATAACTTTGCTACCTATAGGGGATCCTTCTTCAACTTGAAATTTTTGTAATATATCTTCCATGACATTAGCAATCATTTGGCTAAGCATATCTCCTGTTTATGCCTCTCTTGATACTTGGAATCATTAAGCAAGGATATCTCTGTGGTTACATTTGTCATTAAATTTCATGTAATGTTAACATATGGATAGGAGATGCCTAGTTAGAGAAAGAAGGAAATGAAATGAAAAAATAATTTACTAAGTGCTATGTGCCAGGCACTGTACTAAGAACTTGGGAATATGAGTATAAAAAGCAGGATATTGACTGCCCTCAAGAGTCTTACATTCCAATAGGGGAAGACAACATATATAAGGTCACCAGGGAAGGGTGTTTGGGTCATAGAACTTCTCGACGGAGTTATAATGTGATTGATTGTCAACTCCTTTGCAGGAATAGTAATAGTAGTGTTGATGTTTTTAATAGTAATCATGAGTAAAAGGTAGGAGATGGTTGGGAGAGTGGGGTAAATATGGTAGGGCATGGCAAGATGAAAACCAGAGTGAGTATGGTGGGTCTGGGACCAGAAACATACAATAGACTCTCACTAATCAGGAGTGGAAGGCCCCAGGGCATAAAGTAGAGTGCTGAATCTTAGAACTAAGAATTGTCAGAGTTCTTCCAAGAGTATATTTTGTTCCATTGAATCAAATTCTTTGCCCCCCATACATACATTGAAATATTCTATTCTTTACACCTCTAAGAAACTTGTGTGGATGTGAAGACATGGTTAGCTGAAGAAAATAATCTATGAAAATAATCTCGTCCCCTTCTTATGTTTTCATCGAGGATTTTCATGATGTGTGCATAGAACATTGTCATACATACTGTAAGGAGAAAAGAAGCTTAAGTATAAGAGGCAACAGATGATCATTTTGGTAGTAAAAGTACCATTTCTTGTATTTTATCCTCTTTTGGAATAGAAAGGAAATTGAATATGTAATATAAATGCAAATTTATCAATGTTTATATAAATATATTTGTGTGAGAGAGTTCATATGTATTCTGCAATACGTATGTAATATGAACTCAAACATTTTACATATACTTATATCTATGTGTAGATATAGATTGCATACATAAATATATACATAAAGATATATACGTACATATATTTCAGATAGATGTTTCAGATGGACAGTGGGAAGGCCCAGTGGAATCATAAGAAGAAATATGACTAGATTGCATTTGCGAAATTTATTTAGTGACTTCCGTGATCCCAAGCTGCTGCCTGCCACGTATCTCTTTTTTCTAACAGCAGTGTTCTCCCAATGATGATGCAAAGCTACAAATCATAAACCAATATGATATCAGAAGAAGAAAAATGCAACTTATCCAAAGAGTGGTGGAAAGATGTGTGGTGGATCTAAGTATTTACCACCAATAACTTACAATCCAAAAGTCTTTTTGTAGTCTTTTTATTCTCAGCATCATCTAACAATGTTAATGGTCTTTTTCCTCTGCTGTCCTCTCTAGTTCCTAAGTCAGAACAGATTTGCTTTTAGAAAAGGACTTATTATCTGAAATTATTTATGTATCTCAAATACTTAAGCCCCACCCCTAATTTGGTACTGAGGGCCTTGATTAGTAGTCTAAACCTCCCTGTGATGCCCCTAAGAGTTATACATGCAGAAAATATCTAAAAGTATCTAAAGTACAAAATTTCCAAAAGAAAGAACAATAAAGTGCAATGCATTAAAATACACAGATGTGAACTCCTTGGTCTTATCACAGAGAGTAAGCCAAGTATAACATTACATAATCACGGATTTGGAAGGGAGTTAGTCTAATCTGTCCTCCTACTCCTAGGAAAGATTATACTTACAACATCCAGAGGGACTGCTATCAATCAGCACTCTTCTTTCTAAATTGTCAGGCAAGTAGACAGCCTTCTAACAGTAAAGCTGAGAGTGCATTCTTCTATCAGAGAGAAAGACCTCTCTCTTTCTCTAGAGATACCAAAGCAGTGAAACCTCATTGACCTTAGCAACGAAGCCTTTTTCCTGGACAGTCCTCCCTTTTTTTTAAAAGTCCTTTCTAAACCCAGTACATTCAGCCTAAGGTTATTTCTGACCTACCAGGTGATAGCATTATTCATGTCTGCTGTTGTACCTATGAAATCAGAAGCTAGAGACAGCAGCACAATAGATATGAAAGAAAAAAAAATTAAGTCTTTTCTGAAAATTTTCCTACTCTTTTCTGCTGGTTCTGGTTGAATCATTCTGGCTGAATGATGACTGGAGTTGCCCAAACTTTTTGCTCTTCACATTGAGCCCTGATTGTTATAAATAAAGAATTTACGAGGTACAGCATGCCCATGGCTCTCTGCAATAAGACATCTGTCAAATATAGGGTCATAAAAGTGTCAGGCATCTGTACAGTGTAATGTGCCTTATGGTACGGCCTTTTTACATCAGAAAAGCCACTGCATTTTCTTCAAAAAACTCTGCAGTATGTCATTTCCAGCAATTAGGAAATATTAACCCACAGAAACAAATTCTGCCGCGATAAGAAAAATTCTAGAACATCGATTAGCAGATGGATAAGAATATCCTAAAGAAGGAAAATAGCATTTTATTTTTCTTCTTAAAAAAAAACAGCTCTAAGTCTCTGCTGCATTTTCATTGTTTGTTACTGAGCAAGGGCCAGGTTATACTATGGGCCCATCCTGACTGATAGTGAAGTAACAGGAAAAAAAAGATGGGATATGAAAAAAATGTTGCCAAGTTCACCAGAGTGTTTGAGTCAACGGTAAATGGAGGTTTACTACTAGATATATACCATTAAAACAAAAACTAATATCCTTTCAGTATCAGGGATTAAGATTGGAGAAATAGAGCTGTGAGGCTTTCTTTCCACTAAGGTCCCCTTAAAATCTCTGGTTCCATTTATTCTTCCGTTAAGTTATTCCCAAGAAGTCATAGAGGCTGAAAATATAAGTAGGCTCAAGAAAGGTTTATATAAATTAATGGATGATGGATTGATAGCCAAGGTGTTGAGAAGAACATCTCCAGTGTCCTTACATGTCTCTAACCTTTTGGGGATGATATCACGGTGAACCACACTTACTGGGTACCACTATGAAAGCTAGAGCACCAAACTGGATGGCACACTATTCTGAACTAGAATAGGGTCTCTTTTGCTCTTATGTTAAGTTGTGATAATCAGTCTTATATAAAGATGTTGAATGGGAGACATTATTTAGTGACTTTAAAATGCTAACTGCTGGCACATGTCAATGCTAAGAGCTTTTGTCTTGTACATTGCCATTCATATGTCAAACATCAAAAGAGTCTTTTTTCTGACTCATTTTTCAAATGACCTAAGAAACAATCCACGTGTTCCTCTTATACATTTACCTCCTCTTCTCCCTGTCCCTCAAGAACACTATTGCTAGTTTCCGTGACTGATTTAAATAATGCTGTCGTAAGCAGGGGCTAGTACTGCTGAACGTATTAAGTAAATCCACCAGTGAGCTCCTAGGAGGCAGAAACTTCCCCTTCCCTGTGAATATGACTTTCTTTTAATGTTCTTCTCCATCAGAGGGAAAGGGCCCTCCTTTTGAACCTAGCCCTTCAGGTTAAAAAATTAAAGTGACCTCATCCACCCATTCCTCCCTACTGTGTCATTGGTTCATGCTTTATTTCTATGAGTAGCTAAATCTCCAATTTCTTTGCTAGGTTTGTCTAGTCTGATAATATTCTCCCCCTTTGTTCTATTAGCTCTAAAACCCTAAAGAAGCTTCAGCTGACCAAACTCTTTTTTTCTCCCTAAAGTAAAAAATGTTCTCTCTCTTAGCCTCTCCTTTTGACAAAGCTTTGAGTAATATAGATACAGGTATGCAGATTGCAGCATGTCTGCCGATCATTGGGATTTCGTAGTACTTAAATAAGATCTCAAATGAATGCCACAAATACAGAACAAAAACGAGCATGAGACTGCCCAGCTGCCCAGATTAGGGGAAGAGTTGTTTGTTAGGAAGTAGAAGAGGTTTGCTGTCAATGAAAGCCCCTTCAGGGCAAGAACTGTCTTTTGCCTCTTTTGGTATCCCCACAGTGCCTGGCACATAGTAAGAGCTTAATAAATATTCATTGACTGTTCGATTACTCCAGTCCCTCCAGACAGCGGCTCCCTGCGTTCTGTGATGTCACAGCACAGTATAGTCCAGATTTTCTGATAGGATTTCAATATGCCACTAGTTCTAATCTCCACTATCTGGTTCCTTCTTTGGTCTAGCTCAGCACCCTAGTCTTCTGCTACTGCCTGGGAACTAAGACTGACCTTCCCCAAATCTCATTTGATCCCCACGCCAAAGGCAGATTCCACTTTGCTTTATGGTAATGACAGGTAGCATAATTTGATGAATAGAAATTACATGGCCTCAGAGTAAAGTTCACATCTTGCCTCTGACAGAATTAGCCATGGTGGGTGACCCTAGGCAAGTCACTCAACTTCCCAAAACCTCAGACTAGTTTCTAAGACTATTAGTTGTAGTGGCTGATATGTATTAATAGAGAGAATTTCCTGACTGTAGAGTTCCCTATAGCGGTGAAATCATGGCTGCAAACCCAAACTGATTTATAAGAAAATTGCTGTCCAACTAAAGCAATCTAATATCTTGTGTATGAGTTATTTTGAAAATATAATCTATTACCAAAAGAGAATAGTGAATGTACCTAAGCTTCCCACATATATTTCCATTGTTTAGACTATACTTAACATGAATTTTAAAAGGTGTATAGGTACAGCTGGTCAAGAACTCTGACAACACATTTTGATTATATCTCAGGAAAATCCGTTTTAAAATAAACAACAAAAAAGCTACCATTACTTTAAGTATGGCTCTGGAAAAGCTGTGAAGAAGATGCCACATTATTTCCTATAACACATCACATTTTCCATAGTCCCTTTAATAATTTAACTCTGCATACAGTTGTATTTTTAATGGTTATATTCATGGTTATAAAATCAATGCTTCTGAAATTGTATAGTGGGAAAATATTATTATATGAGAATAATATGAGAAGCAAATTATTCTCTGATTGAAAGAGTTATTGATCGTGTCGAAAGCATTTTGTTGATAGTACAAGGTTAGAGCAGAACCCAAAACATTAGCGCTGTAGCACTCATGATAAAAACTACTATTGAATTCTAGAGAGCTTCTAAATCCTACGTTGGTCTTAATATGAAGTGTCAATTTTACAAATGATAGAAGTTTTTGAGCAATGATCAGGTCACCTCCACTAAAACACATCTAACTTTTTGTTACTTAGGAAATGAATGGGAGGAAAATGAAGGGATGAAAAAAATTTCAACCTGCAATGCTAAGTAGTCAGGCTAAAAATATGAGGCTTTTAAAGTAACAATTTTGCAGGCTAACTAGTTGAACATGGCGGAGAAGAGATGGATTATCTGACACTGATTATCATTCTGCCCTTGATAAGTGAGAATTGCATG
Source organism: Phalanger gymnotis (assembly GCA_028646595.1). NCBI lineage: Eukaryota > Metazoa > Chordata > Mammalia > Diprotodontia > Phalangeridae > Phalanger > Phalanger gymnotis. The sequence continues at coordinate 124,898,459 of CM053623.1, read as the reverse complement.
TTCAGAGCAGATATTCCTCTCTGGGAGAAGGACATTCTGCACATATATAGACATTGTTATTCTTTATGATCACCATCAGGAGACTCATATTTCACTTTTATTTTTGAACACAGTTGAACTGTTCAGACTTATGCCTTGTGGACCTTCTTTGAAGGAATAATGGAGTCTCTATTTATACAGACTAGCTTTAGGCTACTTTTAAGTAACTGAAAAGCTAAGGTGGAAGGCTTTTTTTCTATAATGCTTTCTATAATGCTTTGCTCTTTGACCCAATAATCTTTTTTTTTATAATTGTGTCAGTTTATTCAGTGATCCCTTAACACTGTCAAAATAGCAAGCTTGAGGGAATGAAGCTCTTAATTCATAGGGGTTTCTGTATTCCATTTTATTTTCCATCTGCCAGTCCTGCTAGTGCCACTTCTGTTGGGATTGTGTCAATGTTTTCTCAATGACCCATTAAAAAGGGTTTACAAAAAAGTCCACTAAATTTCTCTCCCAACTAAGATCTGGCCCCCAGGCTATGCCAATCAAAAAATTTTAAACAGTGATGGTTTTTCTCTAGGGTCATTTGACTTGTCTTTTATCTACAAAGTGGTCCTATGCTTTTGATAATTTCATTACAAGCACTGTCCTTTGAAATCCTTTCATTGAATGCTATCTTAAAACTTTCATTGTATATAAAAAAATCATGCACTCGGAGAGACAAACATTTCTTATTAAATGATCATAATAACAGACCTGATATGACTAATAAGAAATCCCAACCCTTAATTCTGAAAGGTATGGTAGACAACATAGTCAATCAGAGTTGAATATTAGAACTACTGGCCCAAAAGGCTATTCATCCATCTGGTGATTTGGTTATTTACTGAAATATCTTATTCTTTTTATTGAATTTCTTGTATTCAGTTTGTGGTGGTTTTCTTTGTTTGTTTTAATAGTTTGACAGGAAAAGAGACCATGTGATTTAATCCAGGCCAGTTTCTGAGACGTTTCCTTATACATGCGCCTCAAGCTGATTTCAGCCCAAACCATCTATCTTCTGAATGGTTTCTAGGGCAGGGGTATATGTAGATGAATAGACTCTGCCCTTCCTTTCTTCAGTGTTGCTATATCTTACCTTTTTTTCTAGCAAGTAAATAAATAAAACCAAGACCCAATCTAGTTGCCTGCACACTTTTCTTCTATATCATTAGAAATGGAAAAGCAAAGATCTGAAAGTAATAGAGATTGTAATATGATAGGTGAAAAGGTATAGTTATCATTAGTGGTAGCAAAAGACAATAGAAAAGACAACTCAATAAGGAAGTAAACTTCAATTTTAGATATATATCGAGCACAAAATGAAGGTGAGTGCTGAGACACAATGGTCAGAGAAGAGACGTATTTTTCTTAAAAAGATGCGTAAGAGAATTTTCTCTGCAGTGCATTCGAGTACATTTTTCACTAAGGAGAGGTTCTCTTAGTAGTTTAGTTACCTTTGGTAAGATACCTGAGCTCTTTGGCCCCATCTTTAAAATGATAGTTATGTTAGATTGACTCTAAGGTTCTTCCAGCTCTGAAATTCTGTGATTTCCTCTTTCTGCAATTAAGGAAGTGTTTCAAAGACAAGGGAAAACTGGAAGAGAACAATTTAAGCATTTTCACTTTCATTATTTGGTTCTCCATATAATCAACATATAATTGCATCCCTTAGTAGAGACTATCCAAGGCGGAAGCAGACATGAAGTTGCCCAATTGAACCGTTACTCTTGACACAACTAATATATATGCATGCTGGTTCTCACATATTCCTTATTTCTAATACAAATGTTCGACACTACCTCTCTCATGCATAATACATAGAGTTTTTAAAACGATATTTTTCCTCTGCCCTAGGATACTTGATCTGGAGAGGCAGCATTGTACAGTGGAAAGAACCATGGCTTTGGGGTCAGAGGACCTGTTTTCAAATCCCACTTCTGATGATTACTATTATTGAGAACTTGGACAAATCTCTTAATCTCCTTGGACTTCTAATTAGGTTCTCTAAGCTGCAAAATGTGGTTGCTAGACTAGATGGTTTCTGAGGTCCCTTCCAGTGCTGATCTTATGTTATTATATTCTTCCTCTTTGAAAGTCCTACATTTGACTTACATGAATTGTATGTTATCACATACTTTATAGCTTGTGCATTTAAATTTATACAAGCTTCCTTTGGTTATATAAGAAAGGCAACCTCTTAGGTTGCACAAATTGCTAGACCTAATGCAGATTCTGACACTAGTTGTGTAACCATAGACAGGTCACTTACCTCTCGGCCTCATTTTATAGAAGAAGAAGAAGAAGAATTATAATAAGTTGGTTGTTGTCTTTCATTCTCAAAGAAGGCCAAAATGACATCACTATGCTGGGGTCAAGGTATGGCACGTCTAACTGCGGCTAATCAAACCAGTACAAGCTCAGAAGACCTTACCACACATCAGGCGCAAGTAGTCCATACAAATATCTGAAGTGGAGATGTTTCTAAATTCGTGTATCTCACGTTTAATTTTGAGCTACTGTAATTCTGCTTTGCTTGTAGAGCACAGCATCTGCCTTTTTTGATGTGGGCACCATGCTAGGCGGTCTTATGCCAGTGTCTCCCATGTCTCACGATCAAGTCCATGTTTCTTCAAAGAGACCTTGAGAGTGTCCTTGTATGGCTTCTTCTGACCTGAGTTCTTCATAAAATAATCTTTTAGGCAAACGTACATTTGGCATTTGAACAACATGGCCAGCCCACTAAAGTTGTGCTCTCTGCAGTAAAGTTAGAATGCTTGGCAATTCAGCTTAAGAAAGAATCTCAGCATCTGGTACCTCAGGGTCTCATACTTTATTTTGCCAGGTGATCTTCAGAATCTTCCTGAAACAATTCAACAATAACAATAATAATAGTAAAGATCTCACAAGATTACTATCTTGAAAGGGCTTCATATAAGGCCTATATAAGTGGGAGTTATTAGCATCATATACTAAATCATGTCCAAAAAATTATTAAGATGACTTAATCTGCTTGCGTGTTATTGCTACATATCTCCCAACGTACAAATGCAAAGTGTTTCAAAACTGCATTAAGACTTTCGAGATACCCTATATTCAGAAGCATCCAGATATTTGAACCAGTATAGACAAAACACCTCAATGATTATTAACTTATTTCCTGAATTTTCATTTGGATACTTTATGACAACATATAAGCAGTCACAAAGAGGATTAAAAATGAAGGACAATTTGCTCTTCATATTTTAGGTTCTCAATTATATATATTTAACTTTACTTTTCATTAAGGCTAGAATATGCCTCCACAGAATCACTTAACCCCTCTGTGCCTCATTTTGTTCATCAGCAATATAGGGATCATTTTACTTCAGAGAGTTTTTGTGAGAGTCAAGTCACATAATAGGATTGAAGAACTTTGCAAATTTCAAAATCCTCTATAAATGTTAGCAATTATTAGATTTTTTTCTTTTTTTATTTTAATTTATTTTTAACATGTTTGGTTTTCAGCATTGATTTTCACAGGCGTTTGAATTACAAATTTTCTCCCCATTTCC
>CM053623.1:124856767-124894384 GCA_028646595.1 Phalanger gymnotis | reverse complement strand
TGCTTGGGCAGATGCGCTGCCTCACCAGCACTTCTCCTTCCCCAAGAACCCCCTACCCAGACTGGGCTTAAATCTTTAGCAGGCTCTTCACTCCTGCTCTGATCAGTCACTAAATTCCTCCCACCAGGTGGGCCTGGGGCCAGAAGCAACTGCAGCCCTAGTTCTAAAGCTGCCCCACCTCCGCTGCCCCAGGGGCAAGTGGCCGGAACCGCAAACTCAGTCACGCAGCTTTTCCCACTAACCTTCTCTGATGTCTTTGCTCTTTGTGGGTTGAGAGGTCTGGTGGATGCCACAGCTCAGTAATTCAGGATGCCAGGGCACTCTCCGCTCGCCTCCTGGTCTGGTAGGTCCGCGTCTGGTCTGTTCACGCCGTGCGTGCTGCCCTCAGCTCCGCTCCCCTCGGCTGGGGTCTGGGAGCTCCATGTGGGACAGACCTTAGCCTGAGACCATCCAGGCTGTCCTGTGCTGGAGCCCTGCTTCCCTCTGCCACTTTGTGGGTTCTTCAGCTCTAGAATTGGTTCGGAGCCATTTTTTATAGGTTTTTGGAGGGACTTGGTGGGGAGCTCACGCCAGTCACTGCTTCCCAGCCGCCATCCTATTAGATTTGCCATCAAAAGGAGGGGGCGACTAGGTGGTGAAGTGGATAGAGGATTGGACCTGAAAGTAAAAAAAAACTCATTTTCTTGAATTCCAATCTGGCCTCAGACACTTCCTAGCTGTATGACCCTGGGCAAGTCACTTAACCCTGTTTGCCTCAGTTCCTCATCTGTAAAATGAGGAGAAGGAAATGGAAAACCATTCTAGTATCTTTGCCAAGAAAACCCCAAATCGGGTCACAAAGAGTTGGACATGACAGAAAAATGACTCAACAATAACAACAAACCATCAAAAGGAACCGCAAAGTCAAAAGAATAATCTTAGGCAAAAGACAGTAAGTTTACTTTTTATTCTCCCTGCCAATTAAGGCAGATGTCCAGTGGGCAGTTGGAAATCTGGCACTTCTGTATTCGAGGAAGACATTTTAATTCAATGTGTACATTTAGTTGTTATCTACATGGAAGTGATAACTGAAATCATGGAAGCAGGTTAACTCATAGAGAAAGAGAACTGAATGCAGAAAAAAACGAAAGGACATCTTGGATTTAAACATTTACCCTCCAGATATGGTCTCACCAGGGTACAATATTAGTGTAGGATTATCAGTTCCCCTAGTCTTAGATACTATACCTCTCCAATAATGCAGACTAGGTTTTCATTAGCTTTCTCACAGCTTACATACAATATCACGCTATTGATTCTTACTGAATTCACAATCCACTGCAAGCCCTGGATTTTTTTTCCAGACACATTGTCTGTCAGCCATGACTAGAATCTAGTAGATTGTACAAGGGTTTTTAAACCTGGTATCTGTGAGCTGGTTTTCTTTAAAAGAAATTGAAGACTTCATTTCAATAGAATTAGTTCCCTTTGTAATCCTATGTATTTTATTTTCCGTATTTAAAAAAAATATTTTGAAAAGGCTGTACAATTTGGTCTAAAGGGTCTGACCCTTAAAAAAGGTTGAGAATCTGTAGCCTCATAGTACTTGCGACGTTCATTTTTTAAAAGCAAATGTAAGTCTTTACATTTATTGGTATTAAATTCTCTCTTTTGAAGTTTGGCCTAATGTTAAAAAAAAAAAGAATATGGCCTGTACAGTAGCTGACATAAAGTGTATGCACCTATTTTTTTTGTTTAATTGACTGCTTAATTATTGCACAAGGTGGTGGGGGGGTTTTCCCACCTCAATTTAGCATAGGAATGAAAGTGATGTGGAGAGGGGGCTGACAAGTTTTGGAGGCATATATGAATATAGCTATATTATACAAAAAGAAAAATTACTGTCAGGGTACTGTAATTTCCCTGTATCCTTGGGGGGGAAGGGTGGGTAAGTAGGGGGATGAAAGCTCATCAATCACGAACAAAAATAATCATAGTTTTAACCCACAACACAAAGAAAGGAAAGTTAAATCTTCAAATGTCAAAGAAATGAATTACAACTTTAATTCCCCATTTTCCTATTCAGAACAAGTGCCACCAAGGACCGGTTTTCGAATGGATTCCTCTGGCAAGTATTCTTCAGCATTCACTGTCCTGTGGACAAAAAGTCTCCCATTTTTGTGTTCAAGTCACCATGTTTTCTTTCATTATTTCTCTGAGTAATATCCGCTTACCAAAATCCAATTACCATATCTCTTTAATTCAACTTCATAGGGCATTTAACAATATAGGGTTAAACACTGTAGACTAACCTAATGAATGAACCTAGTAATATAACAACAAAAGGAAAGCATATTTGGGTTCCTTTTGTAAAAAAAAAAACACTTTTTAGTCAAAAATCAGCTCTTACAATGAATCTGAAAAGCTTAATCTAAGAAACTAGTTTTGAAATACAAATTTCTCTTAGAAGATTTGTAGCAAAGGCCTGCCTAAAGTACAAAATAGAGTTCTTTGTTAGATAGCAACTGTGTTATTTCAAATTCAAGCCCATGTCTAGTCCCAAATGCTAAAATGGATCTGTGGTCTGATCTCATCAATGTGAGTACTCTAGCCAGTGGTCACAACTCATCCATGCCTGCTCATCCTATTTCCTCTCTCTTTCCTCCCTTAAATTCTCACAAGGGGTCCACCAAATATTTAGGGGGCCTCCCTCAAATACTCCTAACATCCAAAAGGATATCAATGAAAAATTAAATAATTTATGATGATCTGATTAATAAAGTCTCAATAATTGGGAATTTTTTAAAAAATTCAGAAAGCACTTCATAGCTTTTAGTCAGAAAATGAGTTTACATTTTTTGCTAGTTCATCTGCTTAAAAAGAAGAATACCTCAACTAGTTTGAATCACCAAACAAAAAGGTAGGGTGAGAGGAGATGGTGACCAGATGAAATTCCTCAGTCACTATATATTGTGGAGGTGGACATAAGGAATAAGGACCTCCTTCTAAATGTTGTGTTCTTAAAGCCAATCACATTATTTAGACTATTAAATTAAGAGCAAGAAGGGCAATCCCATTAAAATAATTCTTCATAATAAGAATAGTTTCATGCATACATGTTTCCAACATACACATCCAGAATGTTTCCATGAAGACAGCTCATCATCCATCTCTGTTTGTTCTAACACACTGTGAGGATTATATGTGTAAGGAATCATTTCATTCTGTATTTACATGTAATTTTTAAGCTACTTTTTCACACTTTGTCCTCAAATAGCAAGCCAATTTATGCACTTCACTATTTATATGTGTGTGGAAGGGAGTGGAGAGGCCTGATGCTCAGACCATTTTTCAGACACATTTGATCAAAAAAAAATCAACTCCTATGGATATAATTATATAAATCATCTGTAACAGAAACTAGTGAGATTTCACAATTACAGGTGCACAACTGAAGTCAGATATCAGGCCTTAGCTACTTAATTTATTTGACTTTTCTTTCTATATGCCCAATAACTTAGACCACTGAAGGGTACCTGTCCCTAATGATGACCACGACCCTTAAAAACTTGCCAACTTTAAAAAAAATCAAATTGTAGCAAATTGTAAGGTGTCTCCTACCTCTCTAACAGTTTGACTGCAATGAAATACTTAGGGACAAAACTAGAGGTTGAAGGTGAGTGAACCCTATCTGCTGTGTGGTTCTATCTGATTGTGCAATTTATGTAGTAAGTATAGACGCATGAATACAAAGTATGAATCTTTGTTGGACCCATGAGACTGATTCTTGCCTTACAACAGCCTTTGAGTATCCTTGCCTGACAAACTGTGCTCATATTGCAAGATATGAGCATAAAGCAGTTTTCTTTTAAGGTGGCATTTCAGATACATAAAATATCTAACTGGCAAGATGAGGTTACATGAATGGATACTAACTTTTTAATTCAAGACTCAAATGTACGTAGGTTCATCCATAGGAAAGGAGTACAGATCAGAGGTAAAGCAGTTTTCAAAGCCAATGAATTTAACTCTTTTCTTTGATTCCTCATCTTTGACTTGTTCTGGCTCTCTGAGATGCTCCCTCTACAAGGAAAAAGCAAAAATTAATGCTTATTTTTAGCAGGAAAATTGAATAAATGCACTCTTCTGTGTCAAACTGTGATAATAAAGCTTGGTACTTATGTTTTAATTAAAACATGGAAGGGGATTCAAGTACCAAAATTTAATTGAAATGTTTACTGCAGCATCCCATGTGCCAAATTAATCCACAAAAATATCATTCTTTGCATTTCTGAGTCTCGAATCCATTCATAAAATTAATCATTTTTGTTCAGTCACCCAACCTCTTCCTTAATATCGTGCACAAAGCCATGTCTTTTCAAAATACAGTGTTGGAGATCCACTTAGCATGTGAAATGTTCCTAGAGATTTAGCTGAAAATCAAAGCGATCTCCAGGAAAAAAATAATGTTTTTCTTTATTATAAGAAAAGTCAAGAGAATGCCTGGTTGCTGCATCTCTACTTCCTCAAAGGTATTCTTTGCACATTAGCATGGGCCTCCACTCAATTATGAGTAAAAGGCTCTCCCCAGGAGAGAGTTTACTTGATCTGCCTCAGCAATAAACCTCGACATGTAGTTTCTCTTCTGAGAAGTGAAATCATCATCACACATATGACATAGCAAAGCAGCCATACCCATTTCCCAACACTGGGAACCTGGGAAGATAGACCACAGCAACACTAGAGGCAATCTTAATTGCTGCCAGAATATATATGGGAGATGAGAATAATTGCCCTGTTCAAAACTATACTCTTCTGGAGCTAACTAAAATTAAACTGACTAAAATAAAGGATTACTCCTCTTCTGTGCTGGCATATTTCTTTTCCGAAAGAAGAGCTGAGTCATTTATCAATCCCTTATCCTCTGGGAACCTTAGCAGTTTCCTGAGATGAGACCCCCTCCTTCCTTCTCTATACCTCCACACAGCTCAGAAATAACTCTTGAGAATTTAAGTCTTCGGAATTCTCAGGGCTGTCACTAGGAATTCTGTTATCAGGACTGTCACAATTTCACACTGCCTTCACACAAATGTCTGTGGAAAGTTCTGCCGGAAAAGTAAAATATAGGAGAAAGTTAAGTCCTCTCAATCAGTTAATCAACAAGCATTTATTAAGCACTTACTGTGTTCTAGACACTGTGTCTCAGTGGAACTCTTAGAATATTCATAGAGCCTCAGAACACTTTTAGAAAATGTCACGTCTGACTTAGCATTCCATCCATATGGAAATTACTGAAAAGTTGGGGTAGAAAGTTTTTCCTCACTGCAAGGTCTCAACTCTACCTAGATGATGATGAGGATGAGGGTGAGGATGATGATATTTTAAAAGGAAATATGGCCCAGTCCAGGGCAAAGTTGATGGCCTTGTGGTCAGTCTTCAGTTGTGGCTGAATTTGCCTTTTTGCTTTTTTCTTGTCTTAACACTCCTACCATAAAGTCACAAATAGCTACAGTACTCCTTTCCCAGTGCTTATTTCCTCTTTAGTGTCGTGGGCTCCAAAAAAAAAAAATTTTTTTTAAATTGAGACAGTATAGAACGGATATGTTAAACATGTAGCCCTTGGGCCACATATAGCCTACAAAACTCCAACCTGTCACCTAAACCAAATTAAAATGTAATTGAAAAATGTTTAATAAAATAAATAAAAATACAATATAATATAGACAATGCTAATTTGTAGTTTTTCTAGGTCAGTGGGGCCATTTCTATTTGAGTTTGCCACCACTGATGTAGAAAATAGAACATAGTGCTCTTCTCACTCCAACCACCAATCCTCTAACTGACTTTGGAAAAGGAGCTCACCTTATTTCTTGGTTTCCTTCACTTTTCGAGTATGTGAAATTATGTTGTCAAGGCATCACGTCTGAAGGCTATTTTAAAGGCTAATTTTTGGTTCTTCTGTAGATAGGAGATACTCTATTACTTACTATAAAAGATCATACTATGTGCTCACCTTACCCTACCACGTCACATGTAGTCATTGAGGTGTCCTCATGTTTACCCTACCATGTCATGTGCAGTTATGGTGCCATCCATATCCTACTTCCATGTATTGCTAGGAATCTACCACCCCTCCCCCAGGATAAAAAATTCCACAAACAAATCTAGTATATGGATGTTTCTTTCAGAGGGAAATGGTATGCCTTCTTTGGAGGCCACATCTAGTGCTGGAACTACTATTAGGTACTAGAGTAGGGAAATCTGAGTTTAAGCCCTATCCCTGATCCTTGCTAATTATGAGAAAGTGGACAAATCACTTAAGCTCTCTGAGCTCCAGCTCCCTCATCTATTAAATAAGAATAGTTATACTCCAACTACCCACCTCACAGGGTTGTTGTGAGGAAAAGTACTTTGTAACTATTAAAGTGATAAATAAATACAATCTATTCTGTAGATGTATTGGTGAGATTGTGCGATGTAGGTTTGGGGAGGGTATAGGAATCATCCTGTGAGTTCAGTAAAGGGTAAGGCCACATATAAATAATTACTTAGCCTTACCTCTGCAACCCCATACATCATAGAACTTGAAGAAGATTAACCTAACCATTAGCCACTAAGTTTCCCCTATCTATCCTTTTTCTGCTCAGTTCACAGAACTTAACCATCTGGTTTCAGGAAAGGAAGAGAGAGAAAAGTAGCAAAGAGAAGTAGAGAGGGTGCTGCCCCTTAAACTCCATCCAACTTCTCAATTCCCAGAAATCTCTCACTTAAGCAAGGGATAACCCAACAACTTTTATTCTGTCAGTTCTTAGTGCTCCATTAAAATCTTTTAAGATCCAGGAATTTATGGCGCATATCCACAGAGTTCCTAATCGCTTGTTCAGTTTGCAACAATGGAGATGCCTGCCATTCACGCCAAAATTCTTAGACTGTTTTTTCCTCCGCTGAGAAAGGACAGGAAAATAAGTAACTGAAAATAATACTCACTTTAAAAAGTAAATAATTTCTTATTTTTTTCCCTAAATACATTTTTTCTGGGTGTAAGAAGGAGACAGGCAGTGAAAGAGAACCAAAAATACCATTCAAGCAAATTTGCCAGTAAAATTTTATTTTAGGCACACATCTGTTGTTTCAGCTGCCAGAGAATGGGGGGGGGGGTAGGGAATGGCATACTATCAATTCATTTTATGAATATGATAATGGAGTTAAAAATGCATTTCCTAGTATCTTCCATTTTTTTAAAGAGTTTTGGGGGATGAGAGTTCATTTAGCCCCAAGCGTATTTTATCAAAGATTGTCAGGAAGGAAAAACTCCACGTGAACCCCATAGAGAACAAATTTAAATCCAACTATTTCTAATTTTCAAAAGTTTCAGAGGAGGAATTTTCATCAGTTATATTGTTTCTCCTCAGAGATTTGGATATATCCATGTCACATCTTGATAGCTGTCATTAGCAACTCCCCATTAACCTATCTCTCAATATATGATGCCACGCTGACTCTCCTGAAGTCAGGGGAGCCATGAGAACTGTTTGTGTATGCCAGGAGCACTGTCCAGCGCGAGTCAGTGCCCTTTGCTGGACACTGCTATTCTGGGGACTAACCTCATTTTGGAATGTCTAATCTTTGTCACTGTAGCATACTTTTTGTTCCTCTGTGCACTCCACCAACTCTGACAGCACTGTCATTAATCACATCCACGGAATTAATCATTGAGATGTTAAGTTCCTCTAGGGGCCAGGGAGAAGGCAGGATTCATTACTCAATGATTTCTTCTTTATACTAGGTCCAGATTATAAAGAGTTGGATGTTCACCTTCGGAGAATGGAGTCTGGATTTGGCTTTAGAATCCTTGGGGGAGATGAACCTGGACAACCCGTAAGTTGATTCTACCCGGTTTTCCGCATTACGGCTCTGTTGTCTATGTAAATATCAGAAAATATCATGCCTTTTAAAGCTCTGAAAAGAAATAGCCTTTCAGAACTCCAAGAAAAAAAAAAGAAAATTTTATGGTCAATTGGAAAAGATAGATGTTTTAAAATGTCAGTATGTCCATCTCCAGTAAATCATTGTGAATAATTTGTATTCAGTTAGAAAAGGTACACAACTATACACTCCTCTTCCTTTAAAGTGGTTTGGATTTTTTGTTTGTTTGAGGTCATTCAATTATTTGGTTGTATTGAAATACTAAATTTTCTGGAGAACAGCCTGTGGCTAGACCTACAATATTATGAGGAGATGTGTGTGTGTGTGTGTGTGTGTGTGTGTGTGTGTGTGTGTGTGTGTGTGTGTGTGTATGAAGGCCATTTTTTGGAAGTAAGTTGTAAATGTTTGTAATTTTAAAACAAAATACATCAATCAAACTTTTTTTAAGTAGAATTTCATGTGACATTTTGACGGAGAGACAGTAAGGCAAGGTAAAGAGTAGTTAAATCAAGCAGAATGTCATACGTCCCCCATCTTGTTTTTAGGCTAAGTTGTAGGGATGAGGGTGGAGGAGGAAGGAAGCTTGATTTGGCATGGTTGGTTTTGTTGAGGAACTTGGACAAAGCACTTGTTTGGCTATTAATCATATTGGTGTGCAGGTCTGTGTACCTCTCACTCCTCTGGGTGGACAAGAGGCTATTTAAAAGGTGAAAGAGATTGATTAATGCATTAGAAAATAAGTTTAAGATGTCAAATGTGTCTAAAGATAAAATGTGTCAGAGAAGTTGGGCTTAAGAACGAATATTAAAATGTAGACTACAAAATGGCTTCTAAAAATGTGTTTGGCATAGTAAGAACTGACTGACTAAGCCAAATCTACAAGAACTTTATTTCCAAAAACTCTTACTGTCCAGCAGTAGAATGGACTGATATGTAGGCATTGAGCTTCTGTGTCACTGAAGGCATTTAAGTAAAGGCTGACTGATTCCCATGGATTCTCTTGAAAAGCCTTCCACACTATACTGGAAATTGGACTCAATTCAATTAAATTTGAGTCAACAAACTTTAACCGCCATACCATGTATAGAATGTTATTCTAGGAAGTGGGAGAGTTTTTTGTTTTTAGTTAAACAGGGCAGGGCCAAATATCTTACTTGTCCTTATATGAATTGCCTAAGCAGAGTCATAACTAGCAATTTTGTGGCCAGGCACATACTTCATCAAACATGTACAGATCAAGGCAAGGCAAGAAGCATTTACTGAGCAATTACTGTGTGCCAGTTAGTCAGTCAGCTAACATCTATTAAGTGCCTACTATGTGCCAAGGACTGTGCTCAATTCTGGGAATACAAAGGGAGGCAAATAACAGTCCTTGTTCTTAAAGAGCTCCCAATCTAATGAGGGTGACAACACGCAAACTACTATGTACAAATAAGATATGTACAGGATAAATTGGGAATAATCAGTAGAGAGAAGGCTCTAAGACTGAGGAAGTCTGAGATTTTGAAAAAGATAAGCCTTTAGCTAAGAGTTAAAGTAAACAAGTTACTGCTTGTACAAAGCACTAGGAATGAACAGGGTGTCCCTAAAGTCTGGACACATAAGCAAAAATACATATTTTGAAATATTTGGAATATTAATAGACCTTAGCCCCCTTGACTTCTTTTTCTGGGGTATGCTAAAGAAGAAGGTGTACTCAATGAAAATCACAGCTACAACACACTTGATTGAACTCATGAAGAGTGAATGTGCTAAAATTGACGGTAACGGGGAGTTATTGCATTGAGTTCACATGGATCTTGCAAAACACATCAACCTTTGCATCACAAATGATGGAAATAGTATTGAAGAGGTTATTTGTTAATATTCCAATTAAATTAAATGTTGTTGAAAATTTCATTCATTTCATTTCTTGAAAATATGCATTTATGTCTATGTGTCTAGACTTTAGGAACACCCTGTATAATCTAATAGGGCAAAAGGGAACTGAAAAGGTTGGAGTGGGGTTGAAGATATCTGGCAGAGGGGCATGGTATTGAAATTCAGAAAGTCAGAAGCATAGTTGTGAAGGAAATAAAGGTTGGCCAGCCTAGAATCTTTCCTAAAATGGAAACCCCAGGAGGAATTTGCCAATGGGAGAAGGGGGCCAGCATAGCAAAGTCATAGTCCAGGATTAGAAGGGCAGTAGTTAATGGATGTTCCAGGGTATGATTCCAACTGAGACATGGCTTTATAGCCACTTTCCAAAATGGAGACCTCACAAGTAATTCACCAATGGGAAAAGGAATGCAAGAGGTATTCTCATGTCAACGTTTAGGACAAATTTTGTTGATGAGAAACGTAGACCTAGGGAACTTTGAGGCCTATGCTGGAAGCTGAGGGAGCAAAGTTGCTGGCCTGATCCAAGAAGGATTTACCTAGGTTGTAGCTGCTGGAGGAGGAGGGAAGAGAGGTCATTGTTTTCTGGTAGCTTATTTTAATTTAATCATTCTTGCTAACTAGATGCTAAGCTCATTTGTTTCTATGCTGTTGAACGAAAGAATATAAATGCAGTCTATGCCTTCTAGATTTTGATATATAGTAGGTGCTTAATAAATGTTGATCGATTGATTGGCACATTCAGGAAACACCCTAGTTGTCATGTCTTAATTCTGATACTGTCTTCCAACAACATATTCTCTGATCTGATAAGGATGGTCTGGAAATTTCATAAATAAGGACAGTTCAGGAAATAACCCAGCCTCTTGGTCCCTGGACGGGGGACTTAGGACCTATCAGCCTTGTAATATCACATGACCTAAATTATCCTGATGTTGCACAGTGGGGAAGAGGTAATAAGGTAAAACAAAATTAAGACATTGATTTGCATTAAAAAACACCTCTACAGTATTTACACATGTAATACACATATATATGTCATGTGTAATATATGATCAATATAATAGCTCCCTGTAGTCTTCTTAGCCACCTCCATTAATTGCCTGTGTATGTTTTGGCTCTTCATTTAGGTTGTCAGCTCTTCCAGGACAAGCATTTTTTTTGTTGTTCATTCAGGACCCTATCCAAACTGTGTAATGTTCTGTGTGCACAAGGCAGGTACCATTAATTAATTAATTAGGCAGGAATGTGGAGCATCTGTATGACATGACTGATTGCTGAAACTCATTACAAAGTCCCACTTTTGGAGTGCTTTGGGCATCTGAAGCTTTTACAAGGTCTTCAGGTATAGCTCTATACAAAAAGAACTGCACTCATCTGATGCAGAGGTTGCAGACACATACATGGCCAGAGCGAAGTCCCGATTTCCACACCAGATATCAGTAAAAGAAAGTACTCTGAGCCCAAGTTTCCATCCTTATTTTCAAGAACAAGAGCAGATCTCCTATAGGTTATAACTGAGCTATATTCAATTCATATTCAGCTGGGCCTCAAATTCACCTCAGCACTGAAAGATATAAAACTCTATTGTTAAGGAGAGGGTGGTGTGAAAAGGATAGACTGAACCCCAAACATTGGAGGTATTTAATAAATGTTAAAGTCGTGATAAAGAAGAGAAAGACAAAGGTCATCATTTTTACTTTTGTCCCTTTCCTCTCCCCCCCCGAAAAAAAACAGCATCTTAAAGCAGAATTTTAAAAGCATTTATTAAACATCTGCTGCCTGGGGCTACTGTATTAGATATTGAGGAAAAATGCAAAATTTAAATAAGTCTACTCAGTAATCTTTACAGTCTTGCAGGAGGGAGATGACACAAAAGGAGGTGGGAGGGGCGGGGAAGGAAAAAGGAATAAGCATTGACATAGAAACTATCATGTGCCAGTCACTGTTGAGTGCTTTTATAAATATGATCTCATTTGATCAAGCACACACAAATAAAGATAATAAGAAGTACCATAGTATAACGGAGGAGGCAATCTAGTGCAATGGAAAGTGTGCCAGCTCTGAAGTCAGAGGAGTTCAGTTTAGATTCTCCTGACATTAGCTTTGTGGCCTTGGGTCAGTCACTATACTTTCCTGGGCTTCAGTTTCCTTAATTGTAAAATGAAGGGGTTGGACAAGGCAGTCTCTCAGATCCCTTTCCCCTCTAAATCTGTGGGCTTATATGGATACAAAAATAAAGAATGATATTAGGAGAGAGGTGCCAAAGGCTATGAGATCTGAGGCAGAAAGTTCATCATTCACTCAAAAAATAAAGAAGGGGGAATTTGGTTGGGATTTAAATGAAAAATTCAGCATATGTGGGGAGATAGAGAAGGGCATCCTAGGAATGGATGACAGTATAAGGCCCAAGGGTGGAGAACCTGCGGCCTTGAGGACACATGGGGCCCTCTAGGTCCTCAAGTGTGGCCTTTTGACTGAATCTAAATATTAATTTGAATCCAAATAAAAGGATTTGAATCCCAGATAAAAGAATTTGCTCTGTAAAACTTAGATTCAGCCAAAAGGTCACACCCAAGGACCTAGAAGGCCACAGGTTCTTCACCCCTGGACTATAAGCAAAGTCACAGAGGTTAAAATTTGGAATGATTTGTTGAGGACCTATAGGGAGGGAGTACTTCTAAGATCATCTTCTTCCTCAGCCATCAATTCAACCACAAGCCTTACTGTTTGCTGTGTATCAGGCACTATGATGGACAATCAATACAAATGTGAATTCAAGGACAAACATGAAACAATTCCTGCCCTCAAGAGGCTTCTGTTCCATCATCAATATCACCACCATTAAGGATAATTTAATTCCTCAAAGGCATTGCTAAAGATGAGGAAGAGAGTCAGCATCAGCTGCAGTTACCTTTCCCTTATTTTTGTTCTGCTCTCTCTTATGTTTCAGAGTCACAGGAAGAAATTCAATACTCCCTATAGTATACTTTTTGAGGAGATTGAATGGATTAAACAAATTAGAGGAGCAAGGAAGAAATTACCTTTCAAATCTACAAATAGAGAAATTTTCATAACAAAGGATAGAGAGAATGACAGGAAAAAGAAAAAGACCACTTAGATTGCCTAAAGTTTAGGGAAAAAAACCTTCACAAACAAAAACAATACAGATAAAATTAGAAGAAAAACAGGTAACTGGGGAAAACATTTGTATCCTATTTCTGATAAAGATCTCATTTGCAAGATATATTCATTCTTATCATTTACATCTTACAGAGTCTATGAAAAGGACAAATTAAGTATAAATAGAGGACAGAAGCCACACGCTTTAAGATTTAGCACTGTTTGAGAGCATATTTAATGGGGTCTCTGGAAAGAGAGTTCTTGTTTCTGACCTAGCACCAAAGCAATTGTATCGACACCAAAATGAGCTGTTTTCCTAAAAATTGAGCTTAGGACCAAGTGGACCGGTTGTGGTCATATCCTCTTCCTCTTTGCTACACTTTGTTCAGAGGACATTCAACTTCGTCATTCTTCTAAAAGTTGGCCTAACCCCAATAGCTCATCTGCTCCCTCCAGTAGGCAGGCCTCAAGTATTCATGATAAGCTTTGGATTACATGGATTGAAGTTCATCTTTATTGTAATTGTTTAGATTTACACTGACTTTTTCCTTCATTTAAGTGATTTAAAGCAAACTCAAGCTGAAAGTTATGAATTCAACATTTCAACTGTAATGCAGAAAATTAAATCCCACTGAAGGAAGTAAAGCTAGAAAAGACCAACTAGAAATGGAAAACCTTGAAATCCAGCAAATTAAGCTAAGTAGGCAAGAAAGTTTCAGCATAAGGAAACTTCATAAGAACTGCCTCCCTCCTTCCATGTAATGTAAACGTGGAGACAACATGTGAATAAGATGGGGGAGCCACGTTTAATTGTTCAAACACTGTAAAGGAAGCATTTCAGACCTCAGTCCCAAACCACAGGAGGCCCCATAGGTGTAGCTAAAGGGCTTCTGCTCTCATACATACAGAGTGGTATTGACATCTCATGGTACACATTAAACAAAACAATGTTGTTTGCAGTAAATAATAAACAGCAGGGCTCTAACTCAAACAAAACAGATGGGCATCTTTCCTGCAAGAGGGAATGTTTCTCACAGTTAAAATAACAATAGGAAAGGAAAGAAATGAAAAATTGCCATAAAAGAACAAAAATGGGACTTCCTGCTGTGAGCAGAGAACAGACGGGAAGCATTAAGATGGTGAGATTCAGGAAATAGTTCAGTGGAATGCTGGACAGCATCAAGAGAAAAACCTGTGAAAGAATAGAGAACTATATGCCAGTGGAGTCACTTGGAAAGGGATCAAGAGCAAGTCTGTGAATGATTTTTAAAATGGAAGAACCTGAGTCAGGTTTTGATCTGTGGTAAAGTTGTCCCTTCCAAGTACAACAATCAGCATTATTGAACTGGAATTGATGGTGGTGATAATATTACTACCGCTAATAATAATAATAGTAATGATAATGATAGGGAGGAGGAATATAACTAGCATTTACACAGCACTTTATGGTTTACAAAGTCCTTTACTATCTCTTTTTTATTCCCACAATTATTATCAGGTAGACACTCTTGCTGTCCTCATTTTACAGATGGAGAGCCTGATGAGAGGGGTTAAGTGACTTACCCAAGATCACACAGCTAGTATGCATGGGAAGCAAGTCTTGAGCCTAGGTCTTCTCCACCCCAAGGCTGGCCCTCTATCACTTCTATCACATTGCCTCTGGCCCTCATACATTATGTATTACATTCATTTAAACTTAAAGCTTTACATAAAGGACAGTTATTTTTATCTATCAAAGGCATTTATTACCAATATGTGTGTGATCCTCTTTGCATGTGTATATATAAAGGCACTCTGCTTTTTTTTCACCTCCCTTCAACAAAAAAAATTTCCATTTTTGTGGAGAAGAAAAATATCTCTTAAAACTATTTTTAATGTGTGTCTGAAATCAAAGACAGTCATTAAGGAGGCAGGCATGACATAATGGTGGAAAAAACTGTGAAACTACATTGTTTTGACTAGGCCATATTGGATTAAGAGAAAAGACTAGAGCAGGTTTTGTTTGAGAGCTTTAGGAATTGGTAGGCTTTTAGAGAAAGCCATCAAACATACTGTTCTGCCTACCTTCAGGCACTCCAGAACACTGGAGTGAGAGTTGGAAGAGCTGGTTTCAAATCCTGCCTCTTTTTTATTCTGTGTTTGACCCTGGGGAAGTCAATTAACCTCCTTGGGCATTAGTTTCATCTTTAAAATGGTGGGGTTAGACTAGATAGCCTCTAAGATCTCTTTCAGCTCTAAATCTAGTATTATATCACTTTATTTAAAACATTCATTTAGTATTTAAATCACTTTGCATCCATCCTGAATTGGTGTTTCAAATATAATTAAGTTGTAAATAAGCATTTTCGCTTGATAGTTATTAGATTGGCTGGCAAGCCCTTACTTTGGGAAATTCAAGTCCTTGGTGAAATTAGGAGGGAGGAGAACCATCTTTAAACCCTACAAACAGGGCAGGAAAAACAATGGTCTATCGCTGTGATCTTCTATTTTGCAGTATGTGTCCAAGCTGGAGCATGCCTACTTTTCCTCCCTTGATGGTGCTTAGATCTTGTTTTCCTTGGGGGCCAAGAGAGTAGTGGTTTCCCAATGGGACCTTTCACTGCACACTTTTTGTAAAGACTGCCCCCCCTCTCCCCTTACAGTCATGGCTTTCTCTGTGTGTATTCTCTGTTTGTTGGTTGGCTTCTTTCAGTTGGCGTCAGAATGATTTGTTTGCGGAGAACATTCCATTAAAATGGCTAATTTCCCAGCCAGGAAGGAAGCCCCACTATAACTATAAGCCCAGCAGCAGTAAGTCCGCAAACATTCCTGTCTCCAGGTAGCTAATGATAAACTCCCCCACCAATGTGCACAGGCAATCAAAAGGTCACAGCCTTCATTGCATGGGGCTACCTAAATGCTTCTTTTTGTTGTTGTTGTTGTCGTGTAGTGGAGTTGAGTAAACCTTCATTTTGACCGGGTCTTATACAAAGCACTTTTCCAACTCTTTGAAGCACTCCATAGTGGGTTGAGCCTTTAGAAGAATAAATTGGAAGTCTTTAAAAAGAAACTCATAAATTCAACCCAGCATGACTAGAAGGGAAAAAAAATGAAGAATGTAAAAAAAATCAGGAGGATGCTGAACCGTGACAAATTTGGGGGCTATTTTGCAGGTAAAGAAGCTTTCTCTAAAGCCAGTCTAAAACAGAAGAATTGTGACTTCCTATAAAAATAGCAATGAGTCACTTCATGAAAACATTATATGTTACTTCTTGCCCATAGAAGATTTTGTTGGTTTATTTGTGTATGTGTGTGTGTGTGTGTGTGTGTGTGTGTGTGTGTGTGTGTGTGTGTGTGTGTGTGTGTGTTTCAGAAACTAGAGGAAATAAATCAGATTCAGTTTGGGAAATGTCTAGGCTTAGGAATGAAGAAAGCTACCAGCTTGCCTAAGGTTTTGAGGATTGGACTGACTATAACTTTCACTCATCTCATTCACAATGGCCTGTCTACACAACAGTCAGCAAGTGTGTTAGTCATTCAAATTATATTGCCATGTTGCTATGTAGACATTCTGCCTTGAACGGTTTGACTAAAAACATAGACCCTTTCTCACCTCAGCCATTGCTGTTGACAATTACATAATCTTTCACCTGCCAGTTAAGACACAGACCTAATTGTAAATTCTCAATCTAAATACATTGTCTGAAGGTTTTAGGTCGTGACTGACTTGGAATTTAACTTGGGAGACAGATGCAGAATCTGAAAGTTTAGCACGTTGCCTGGCACTTAGTAGGGTGCTTAACAAATGCCTGTTGGCTGATTGACTGGATGAATCAAATAAATAAACTAGGTTGTGGGCAAGTAATAATTATCACAAAGATTAAAACACAACCCAGAGAATTGGCAGCTCTGAAATTTCTTCAAGTTATTAATAATCACACCTCAAGATAATTAATTACATCATGATTTATTCACTCAACAAACATGTATGAAGTATCTAACGTGTTCATTGCACTGTGCTAGGTGCTGAGATAAACAGTTTAGCTAAGAGAGCCTACATTTGTGACGTTTGCTTAACAGCTCAGTAGTGGGACGACACACAAACATAAATAAATGTGGGAAATTGAAATGGGAACAGACAAAAATCTGGGGACTGGCAAAATTGTTCACAGACCAAATGGGTTATTACTAGCAAGACTGAAATATGGACACCTGTGCCTTTCCTCTTCATGCAGACAAGGTGCTGAAGTGAAACTGAACTCCAATGAAAGCTAAAAACCTGAATTTTACCCTCCGTGAAAATTACCACAGGATTCTAGGAAAGAGCTTTTCCATACAAGAAGATATTTCTCTCATGTGCTGTGCATTTTTAGATAAAAAAACCATTTTAGGGGCAAACGAAGTTGAGAGATTATTCCATAGGGGAAAGAACCGTGAGACTACGTTGTTTTGACTAGGCCATGTCGGATTAAGAGAAAAGACTAGAGCAGGTTTTGTTTGAGAGCTTTAGGAATTGGTAGACTCTTAGAGAAAGCCATCAACCCACCTCTGCCTTCCTTCGTCTTCCTCAGACACATGCTCCAAACCTGCTTCTTTCCTCTGTGGCAGCCCAAGCAATCCTCCCTTCTTGGCCCAGTCAGATCCATCCAAACAAGAAACTACTTTTGTTGTTTTTAACATCAAATCTTGTTTTAACCAACTTTATTTGCAGAATGTAAAATGAGAATTTGTATTCATCCTCTAAGCTCACAACCACTAAGGATTTTTCACAAAGTCAGAGTTTATATTCTCCAAGGCAAAGATCAGTTTTAAATGTAACAATAATTCTTGGCTTACAGGCCTGAAGGATACAAACAGGGAGTGATGGAGGAAGGGGAAAGGGATTGGGACTGAAAGGGTGCCATAGTTGGCTGGCCTCTGTTCTAAGGGATGGAAGGATTTGCACACTAGGGATAGAACCTTGTCCTGTATCTCCGTCTCCACTTGTCCTCCATGATGGGGGAGTATATGGAAATAAGACGGCATATAGAAGGAAGTGTTTATTAAAGCATTTTTTCCTTTCTCATTAATACTCTAGATTTTGATTGGAGCAGTCATCGCCATGGGCTCAGCAGACAGAGATGGGCGCTTGCACCCTGGCGATGAGCTGGTCTACGTGGATGGCATTCCTGTGGCCGGAAAGACACACCGATATGTTATTGACCTCATGCATAATGCAGCCAGAAATGGGCAGGTGAACCTAACTATAAGAAGAAAGGTGATGTCTGTAGGTACGTTGTCAAAAACTGGGCTGGGAGAATAGAATTATAAGAAGGGAAGAAACTTTCCTGGAAAAAAAAATCATTAGGAATCGGAACAAATTACTAAAGTAGTCGATTGTTTTCATTTGGGGAAGAATCTTACTGCTTAAATATATTGCAGGGTTTTGGTTTGTTTTTGTTTTTAATTGCTCCCATTTATACCTTAACTACCAAAAAGCTCCATCTCTTGCTTATAACCATTAAAGTTTTCCAGCAAAGACTGATGCTAATTCAAAGAATGCATGTTATTCAGTGAATGGTGGTTATAAGGAAGAAACTATAGTAGTTGAAAATACATCTTTGGAAAAAAATGGCCTTCGCTATGTACACCAGCTGTGTACATAGTTCTGTGGCATTGTGACAGTATAATAAGCCAACCAAGGGGGAAAATTGACTTTCATTGTGAGGTCAGATAAAAAGTAGCAGTGAATGTAGTACTCAAACATAGGAAAGGACAGCTGTGTCTAACTTTGAGAAAATACAATTTATCCTCCCCCCAAAAAATCATACTTACAGAGCAGATAAATCAGAAATAATTATTCCCTTTACATTGGGATTCTTTACTGTATAAAAGGATTTATCACAGATTCCCTTTAAGCCTCCAGCAACTGTATTTATAATATAATTGCACTTAGAAAAGGAAATAATAACAGAAATCTTTCAGGGACACAATTATTATGTACACAAAATAGGAGAACATCTATACCTTTATGCTTGATTTTTTAAAAATAACAATATTCTAATGATTTGGTAGCATAGATGTTATTAGGATGGGTGATCTTATTGCAGTATAATAGGAAAAGTGCTAGACTGGTAGTCAGAGGACCTGGCTTTGAAACCTGCTTCTGCTACTTATTACTTGTGTGACCTTGGGCAAACCACTAGACATTTGGGGGCCTCAGTTTCCTTGTCTACAAAATGGGAAGAATGGACCCAGCTCTAAGTCCCTTCTGCTTCTAAATTGGTGCTCCTCTATTATTCCACGAGCTTGGTGTTTTGCCCTCAGGTGCCATATGGAGCACCATGGCTAAGATTTGCTTATAGACAATGATTCCCAGTTGATTGTCCATCTATCTGATAAGGCATAAGATAAAACAACCTGACTCCAGTTTATTTGTAAGAAGCTAACAGTGTGTACAGGGGAAAGAATGTTGTCTTTGGAGTCAGAAAAACCAGGGTTCAGATTCCACCTCTGATGGGACTTTGAACAGATTCCTAAATCTCCCTGGGTCTCAGTTTCCCAATTAGTAAAACAAATGGGGTTGGATTATATGGCTTCTGAGATCATTTCAACTCTAAATCTACCCCCTCCCCCCAGAATGCTATGACTTGCCCAACATCACATAAGCAATAACTAAGGGCAGGGCCAGAATTTGAAAACAGGTCCTCTGGTTTCAGATCTAACCTATTTTCTCTCATGCCATGTCATTTCCCATGTCAGAGGCAGGATTTGAACCCAGATTATTCAGGATCAAGGGCCAGCTCTCTATCTCCTATTCTATATTGTCTTTCATTGCTATAAAATCATTAAATACTAGAGCTAGAAAGGGCCTTAGAGACCATTTGGCCTGAGCCTTTCATTTTATTGCTGAGAAAACTGAAGCCCAGGAAAGTGAAGTCACATGCCCAAGTTATTACAGAGAGTTGGTGACAGAGCCAAAAGGTCTCCTAAGTCCTAAACTAGCCATATTTCTGTTCTACCGGGCTGCCTCCTCAGAACATCCATAGTTATGATAGCGCCTTTTTCTTCTCATGAGCCTACTTCTGATTCAGGGATTCACAAGCTTACATGCATGACAACTTTTAATTAGAGAAGTAGTTACTATCTATTTGTGACCGGAAAAGATGAAATTTAACAATCAGATAAAAAACCATTTCTTTCCTTTCTGGAAACTCGACTTGAAGCTAGAGCAATCACTTAAGAAGGCTGGGCAGAAGAGTTGTCAGCCCTCCCCAGAAGAGAGCCATATATCTTGTATGGTGTAGAGGTTTTGCTAAGAGGTGCCATTAGTCTTCTGAAATTCCTGGCACACCACTTGACCCACCAAAGTAAAACACCTTGAATTATGCCTTATCCTTGGGAGTAATGCCAGGAGGAAGGCAGTGTTGGCCTGGCTACCATTTAACTCTCTCTCTTCCTGAGAAATGATGTTTAATAACAGTCATTTGGGGGTAGGAGGAAAGGTTGCATGTGCTGGGTGTTTGGGAATCTAAACTTGAATTAAAATGATACCTGATTTACATGGAAATATATTGCAAAAATGCAAAACTAATGCAGCAACATAATTTCATGTTCCCCTTGCCTCTGGCTGATTATTGCAAATTAAATTTTGTACTCATCAGCCCAAGCTGTGAGGTTTTATGCCAAATGCTGTAAAGATACATTTGCACAATTTGTGAAATATGTGACTTCTGCCGAGGTGCTCTCTGCTACAATTTTTTTGCCGGCTTTCCAGTTAGGCTTTCAAGTGTAATTCATATTTGAAAATGTTCTGTGACAACTGCTCATTTGTACCAGGAGATTTTTCCACCTTCTATTCCTGCGTCTTTGAATGTAGCATTAGTGGAGGATGATAGAGCTCAGCCGAGGACACTTTGGTAATGGTAAATGTCTACAGAATGAGTGAAAGAAAGCCATGGGGAAGAGACAAGCTTTTACTTCACTGTTATTGTTTCATCTGGGGAGAGTCAGCAGCCTTGAGTGCTTCTAACTATCCCGCTTAGAGAAGGGACACAGATTATGATTATGTTTTAGGGTGGTTTTTTTTTTGTTTTGTTTTTTTTTGCTGAATGGATGATTTCTTGCCAAGCAAATACAATGACTGGGAGGTACAAGTCCAACATGTGTTCATTGGGGTCAGGCACTGGAGAAAAGCCAAGCCACATTAGCTTATAAAAAAGACAAAAGACAATTGAGAGGAGGAGTGTTGCTATGGAACTGGAAATTGGAAATGAAAATGTAATAATATTAAAATAAAAAGTGTCAGTAGGAAAAAGGATGCAAGGAGTTAACATTTTCATTCATAATGTTTCATTCTTAATAGTAAAGCTAGCATTTTTATAGAGTTTTAAGGTTTACGAAGCACTTTACATGTGTTATTTGATTCTCACAACAACCCAAAGAGGTAGGTGCTATTGTTATCCTGATTTTACAGATTAGGAAACTGAGGCTTAGTGTCACAGAGCTAGCAAATGTCTGAGGCAGGATTCGAACTCAGACTTTCTGACTCTAAGTCCAGCATTCTTGCCTCAACCTCTACAAATTACCTATCTCCTTGCAATCTGGCTTATACTCACCTTATTGTTTGTTGTTGTTGTTGGGTCATTTCGGTCATGTCCAACTCTTCATGACCCCATTTGGGGTTTTCTTGGCAAAGATACTGGAGAGGGTTTGCCATTTCCTTCTCCAGCTCATTTTACAGATGAGAAAACTAAGGCAAGCAAGGTTAAGTGACTTGCCTAGAGTCACACAGCTAGTAAGTATATGAGGTCAGATTTGAACTCAGGTTTTCCTGACTCAAAGGCCAGCACTCTATCCATTGTGCCACCTCGCTGCCTCATATAAATGCTAGCTATAATGGAGAAAGAAAGTACTGGGTAACAAAAACTAGCATAATAATGATTAAAATAATCATATAAATGCTAGCTATGAGTATGGTTTTTATTATTATTATGCTAGTTTTTCATACTACTACTACTACTATTTTCCTCTTCCTGTCCAGTAAAAAGTAGGAATTCCCCAAGGCCAGGGCCTTGATCCTCACCACCACTCTCGTTATACCTGTGGTAATGTCATTCCCTTCCACGAAATAAAATATCATGTATTCTGCATCAGAGAAGAGGTGGCAGCAAGTAGGGATCCAGGGTGGCACATCCTCCAACAATAGGCCTAACCCAGGGAGACCAGGGGAATGGCAAATGCAAGAAAAGAAAAGATAGGCACACCCCAGGAACAAGAACTCATAGCCACAAAATAGTCAAAGGTTAAGAAGAAACTGTGAGAATAAGGCTGGAAAGAATTTAGTCGGGCCGTAGAGAGCACTGAATATTAGACTGAAGAGATTTTTGTTTCTCAATAGGGGGACATCTGAAGTTTTTGCAAGGCAGTGAAATGTATTCAGTGTTGAATACTAGGAAGATTGATGTGAAGATAATGGGAAGCAGAGTGGAAAGGGGCCATACTAGGTCTAGTCAAGAGGTACTAAGGGCTAGGATTGGAGGGTTACAATATGAAAAAAGGCAGTCATTTGTTTCTTCAGAAACACAAAGAAGAGCCCAATAACTCCTAATATAATATTAACCAAGATTTTTATTCTATTTTACATAGGTTATCATATTTGAGCCTCCCAATAACCTTGTAAGATGGGTAATTTTGTTTTATTGGGTTTTTTTAACTTGTAATATTAGCAATTCCTGAAAAAAAAAACCCTTCTGCCAATGCCAAGCATCACCTTCTCTGCAATTTACAATCTTGGGGCAAGGGTTCTTTACCTTTACATGTCATGGATCTTATGAAGTCTATGGACCCCTTTTCAGAATTGGATTTTCAAATGCATAAAATAAAATACTTAGGATTGCAAAGGAAACCAATGACATTGAAATAAAGATGTAATTTTTTTTCCCTCCAGGTTCATGAACCCTCTGAATTTATGGATCCCAAGTTAAGAATCAGTCTTAGGGAGTTGTCTGAGTACCCTGAAAAGTGGCTTGTCTGGAATTATATGATCAGTAGGTCAGAGGTCAGACTTTAACCCAGGTCATTCTGACTCCATAGTCAATTCAGATGGTTACAGTGCCTCCTTCCTTCCTTCTCCAAGAGGACTAATGACCTCAGCAGGGTGATGTCTTGACTTACAAGTGAATCTTTTAGGTGAGGCAGGGCTATGCAAAGTCATCAGCCTCACGCTCTCCTCCAGAGTCATGGAAATCAGCTCTCCAACCCACTACACCAAGCCCCAATCGCAGCTAGGTCCTATGGTGGATAGATTGCTGGAGTTGGACTTAGGAAGCCTTCTGTCCAAATCCTGCCTCAGACACTAGTTGTGTGACCCTGACCAAGTCACTTAAATTCACTCATCTTCAGTTTCCTCATCAGTAAAATGGGGATAATATAACTAATTCCTTGAAGAGCTGTTTCAAGGATCAGTGAGATAACATATGCAGCGTGCCTTGAAAACCCTAAAGCACTATATAAATGCTAGCTATCCATATCATTCCCATTTTTCTGATGGGAAAATTGACTCTCGGAAAGGTTGATGTGACTTGCCCAGGGTCACACAGCTAAGAATTATTGAAGACAGGTTTCAAACCCCGCTCCTTTATGATTCCATGTCCACACTGGCTATCAGGGTTGGATAGCAGAGAGCATGAGATAAATTCTCTATCTTTCTGTCAGCCTTTGACTTGTCTGTGTCATTTAGTGCACATACAGCAATAACTGGACTGCTTGACACATTCAATCATTGGCCTCCCCCCAATGAGTTATAGTTTCTGATGACACCAAGAGCACTTCCAGATCCCGTGAATCTGTTCAGAGAAGCTGTGTTAAGTAAGCCAAGAATATAGTCTGTAACACATTCAAATACTCTGCTCAGAGCTTTAGACCTACAGCCACGCTTGCTTGTACCTCAAACTCACTATGTCTAAAACTCAACTCACCATCCCCCCTCACCATAAAAAAAAAATCTACCTGTCCTAGATTCTTGATTCCTGTTCCTGGCACCACAACCCTCTCAGTCATTCCAGCACAAACCTTCAGTCCTCTCTTCTATTTCCTCCTTTTCTTTATTTCTCATATCTGATCAGATGCCAGATCCTGTCACTTCAAACTCCCGCACTGCTCAACAATTCCTTATCTTTCATATCTTTACTCTCCTTTCCATTCATACTGTAACCCTCAAATCCTAGCCCTTAGTACCTCTTGACGAGACCTAGTATGGCCCCTTTCCACTCTGCTTCCCACTATCTTCAGATGAATCTTCCTAGTATTCAACTCTGAATACATTTCGCTGCCTTGCAAAAACTTCAGATGTCCCCCTATTGAGAAACAAAAATCTCTTCAGTCTAATATTCAATGCTCTCTATGGACTAACTAAAATCTTTCTAGCCTTATTCTCACAGTTTTTATACCATATTCTATTATTCATTGCTACTCCAAAGATTCTCATTCTTTCCAACCTCGGCTCATTCCAATGCCCTAAATGCCTTCTATGGTCCCTTCCACACACCACTCCCCAAAAAACTGACACATCTCTCCCTTTAAATCTCATTCCTAACTCACAGCTCCATTCAAGTGCTTTGTCTTTCACATAATTCACTTGATTCCCCAAATCCCAACCTTCTCCACCACTCACAGTTTCTAAAATCTCTCCCAGCACTTTGTTTGCATTCTCTTAAGTTCCTAGAGGGCAGTGACAGTTTCATTCTTATTAGCTTTTTCTCCTCAGGGCTTTGCTGAATGCCTTGAATAGCAGGCATTTAATAAATACACTACTCTTAATCAGAGACAGGGATGACTGACTTCAGATTTTATTGCAGAAAGGGCCCTGGATTTATAACATAACAATGACCATTTCACCAAGTGAAGTGTGGGAGAAAAATTTTTAAAAAGCACAGACAAGTTATTTAAATGTAGGGACTAGGTGAGGAAAAGAAGTAGACATAAGGGTTAAAGGGTTAAGATTATGCTCTGTAACCTAGGGACAAAAATATTTTAAGTCCTCATTGCAAAATGACATCATCACAAATGGAATATTGTGGTGAGTGGGGAGTAGAAGAAACAAACACGCAATTGACGCCAGTTTTGTGTCCTGATTACAGACACAGACAGGTCTTTCACAATGAATATGACGTCCATGCTACCAGTTCTAACCCTCAGGGATTCTCCCCTAACAATGGGCTGAGTGAATATATCACAACATTTTCTTTCACTGAAAACGTGAATGTTTTGTATCTTTTGTAGCTTCAACCCAATCTCCCATCCTTTTGAGCGCATCTATGCGTAAGGTGCATCTGAGAAGCCTCCTACATGGTAGAATGAATGTTGATTTGTAGGATACCTCTGTCCTTTAAGCAATGTAATAATAGTTCACTTTCAGGTAGCACTTTACAGTTTACAAGATTTCATTTCTCCAGCTCTGGAGGTGGATTACACCAGGGTTATTGTGTAAAATCAGTTATTAATGCAATCATTCTGGAGTGACCTCATGTTTTAACCTTTCTTTATTTCGGGTAGGTGCAGCCAGCCTGCAGAGTAGGGTCCAGTAGGAGAGGGCAGTCAGCTAGCCAAACTCACCAATCTAATCTCTTTAGCCAAAATCCCATCTCCTCGTAATGGGTACCTGGCAGTTGGCCTGCTCAGTATGATCACTTACCAAATCTTCTCATTTGAAAAGTGTACAGATCAAAAAACTTAGAGGCTCCTTAAGGTGGCATTAACTCCATATCCTCATTGAAATGTGAATGAATCAGAATCGTCTTTCCCTTATATGGGAGTGGTTTAGTCCTATCTATAAAAAAAGCCCTGAACCGAGCTAGAGTTAGGAAGACTCAGCTTTGTGATTTCTAATCCAGCCTCAGACATTGACTAGCTGTGTGACCCTGGGCAAGTCACTTAATCCTGTTTGCTTCAGTTCTTCATCTGTAAAATATTCTGGAGAAGGAAATGGCAAACCGCTCCAGTTTCCTTGCCAAGAAAACCCCAAACGAGGTCACAAAGAGTCAAAAATGACTGAAAAACAACTGAACAAAAACAGCAACAATAAAAAGTCCTGCTCTGTTTGAACAATGGTTGGCCCAGCAGCAGGCCAGCCCACCAACTCCTGCTGCCTTGGTGTGTTAATAAACTCGTTTTTAACTTTCTCTGCCTGGGTTTTGCCTCTCTAATCAGGGCAAAGGCCCAAACACAGAATTTTTCCTTTTAACAATATTATCAAATATGATCATCATATCTACCTTTCAATTAGCAGGTGCTTCCCCTTCACACTTAAGGTAAAAATTAGATGGGCAATCATCTACTTTCAGGATTTTCTTGGCAAAGATGTTGGAGTGATTTGCCACTTCTCCTCCAGTTCATTTTACAGATGAGGAAACTGAGGCAAACAGGGTTAAGTGACCTGCCCAGGGTCACACAGCTAAGAAGTATCTGAAGCCAGATCTGAACTCAGGTAGATTAGTCTTCCTGACTCTAAACTCAGCACTCTATCCACTGAACCACCTAGCTTCCTCTTTCTTTATAGCTTGGCACTAAATCCTATGTATTGTAAGACTACTCTATTTTACCAATCCTAATTCCAAATGTGTTTGCATACTTAGCCCTTTATCTCGCAGCCTGGCACCAACCTGAAGCATTAGTTAGACTATTCTATTTTGCCAATGCCAATTATAAATATATTTTTTTTTACTTCTGGATAGAATAGGTAGACTGAGCTGTGATTTCATAAGCAGTTATATATGGCTTAGTAGATAAATCCAAGGAATTGTCTGAG
Organism: Phalanger gymnotis; assembly: GCA_028646595.1. Taxonomy (NCBI): domain Eukaryota; kingdom Metazoa; phylum Chordata; class Mammalia; order Diprotodontia; family Phalangeridae; genus Phalanger; species Phalanger gymnotis. Next base: position 124,867,713 of record CM053623.1, on the reverse strand, counting down.
ATACATAGAGGTAGTGTTGAGGGTTTGGGGATGAAGTCCAGGAACCCCAAGACTGGAATTCCCAGACAGGGTAGTTGAGGGGGAGTACCCTTCAAGGACCTGAGTACTGGAGAGGGTCAGGGACGTCTGGAATGAATTTGAGGACTCAAGCATTCTTTAAGTCAAGGTGGCAAAGATTTATTATGCTTTTCAGTGGGCAAGCATTCTTAGGGAACCTGCAACCTTACAGGGGTGCAGGCAAAGTTTATATAGAATATTTAGGGGTAAAACATGTGCCAAATATGCTAATTAGTTGTTTTGGAATGGGATTAGGGAGTAAAGAGTGCTTAGTTCTTAAAGGAACATGGACTTTTTGTATCTATTGCGCAGGTGTCTTACCCAGAGTTCCCCGGGGAAATAGCCCAAGGTGGGGTGACTTGGAGGTGTGGTTTTGACTGTGAAATGTCACTAAGTCAACTAATGGTCAGGGCTGACTGGAAATATCCAGGTGGCTCTCATCAAATGTCTTGTTACACAAGATGAATGTAAGAGATTATACATATGTCTAAGTCTAGCATGCATATGATAGGTCAGTGAGGAGTAAATATCTCTATGACTCAGTACACAGCTAGTTCAACATGTACACAACTGGTCAAACTAATAAATTCTATAGGTGCAGCTGGCTACTGTGTCAGGAGGAGAGATAAGTGTTTTGCTAGGGCATGCTGTCCTGCTTTACTAGAGAGAAACTGCTAGGGATAGTGTTTTGAAGCTAGAGAGAGATGTGATTTTGGAACTGGGGTCCAAGCACAGGTACCCAAGCAACCCCATCAGTAGTAACTAATCCAAAGTACTATATTTAATTAATTAATATTAGGCACCAACAGTGGGATCTGAACCCAGTTCTTCCTTTGAATACAGATCTTCTTGACTCCAAACATCTTGCTCTATCCACTGGGTACCTCTAATACAATCAGAATATCACACAGAAAAATCAATTTGATCCTTTGGGTAAGGATGAGCTCCTTAGTGACTTACTAGTTTCCTATAATTACTGAATGTCATCTTCCTAAATGCCAGCCACCTTGCTGAGAGACATCCATTTCCCCCAGCACCACGATGAAGACTTCCCATCTGGCTGCATTCCATTCTAAGTAGCAGTAAAAAAAAAAATGATTTTAAATAGTGACCATTTGTGTTAAGTTGATCCAGACATTAATATTGGAATTCCATACAGAAATCGGTGGGAGGACATGAATAATGAGTCAGTGATCCGGGAAAATCATTGAGTAAATAAAATGAATTTACATAGCACTTTGTATTTTAAATTGCATTATAACTTTTTTACTGCATTAATTATTCTAAATAACAGTTCATTTCACAACAGGGAAAGCCTATTGAACAGATAGAATCTCATTTGTGTGGGGGCAATTTGGGTTTAGTCTCACTGGGAGACAGATGGATTCACTAGATGAGTCACCTAAGTCCTTACTAACCCTGAGACTCTATAATGTGTATTTTCCATCCCTCAAGTTTTCCTCATTTGAGGCCTGAGACTGATATGTTTTAAAAAAAATTCCAAGAATGGTTTTTAGTCTCATATTCTCAAACATTCATCCTGGTGAAGAGAGAAAAACTTTGGTTTAGAGGTTGAAAGAACATTCCAATAGCAAAGGAAACTCTCCTGATTTACGGCCTTCCAATAGGGAATCACCTAGTGACCATCTCAGGTGGGTTTAATCAATTCTTCTCCTTCCCTTCATATAACCTTAAAGCTCAACCACTCCCCACTGGTTTTGCTGTTGTTACTTGTCCTTCGTTCCTGTAGAGGACCAATGATATCAGGAGGGTGATGTCTTGACTTGCAAGTGAATTGGATTTGAGTGAGGCAGGGCTGTGCAAAGTCACCAGCCTCACTCTCTCCTCTGAAGCCATCTGGGTCCAGTGGCAAAATATAGATGAGGATGACTATGGATGCAGTTGGAGACTTTGGCCTTTTTAAGCTAAGGTCTTTTACAAGTCTCAGTTTTTCTGAGGCAACACCCAAATGAAGCAAAAAAAAAAAAAAAAATCCGGGAGGGGAAGACCCTCAGGGTTTCTGGCCAAAACCTAAACAATTGCTTTTTAAGATCACTCTGAGCCATCAAATCCCAAACAATGACCAAGTCAGGCTTGGGCTGGGACCTATTGTTGGCCAGTCAGTGAGAGCCAGAGTGATCAGAGCGATTTGGCTCAGGTCAAGGTCAAGAAATCATAAATGAAACTACTCTTGTGTGTGAGTGCGTGTGTGTGTGAGTGTGTGTGTGTGTGTGTGTGTGTGTGTGTGTGTGTGTGTGTGTGTGTGAGAGAGAGAGAGAGAGAGAGAGAGAGAGAGAGAGAGAGAGGGAGAATTTTTCTCTTTCTCTGTTGCCAGTTTACTGACATGAACAGTTTTCAACCTCCTCAAATATGACAGCCAGAAAATGAGATCTCTCTTGTCACTGCCTGCGACATTTAATTGCTGATTTGGTCCAATAACTCTTGGAGACTTTCAGTTTTAATGTACCAGCATAATAATTGTTTGTGTTTCTTCCTCCTGACTATCTCTAATCACTTTATTTCTTAACTTGTACAAGGACTGATAAAGGACATGTGCTTCACTAAGAAAATAACAGCTTGTCTTTGGATCATATTTAGCTAAAGAACAAAAATTTTGCAGACAGAAGTTTTCAATCCTGGTTTTCTGGAATTTTTTTGTGTGTAGGGGGGTTGTGTTTGTTTTTTAGCAAAGGAATGCTTTTGTATTTCATTTTTTTTGTCACTTCTGTTCAGTTCTTCTGGATGGAAACTTTTAGTCTTCCATCTCTTAAAATATGAGCTATTAAGTTTTAGAGACATTTTCAAACTGAGCAATCTATAATAGTTCTCACCTCACTTATTTTCTGTGTTTGTCAATACCCCGTTATTGATGCTGATGGCTGGGTAGAATACTGGTGAAACAAGTATCTTCGCTTACAATTCTCCACTCTTCCTTTCTTTACTTTGCGGTTTAGTGCAGAATTAGAGTTCGTAAAGGTAAAAGGCTTCACTGACAGTCTTTAACTTGCCAAATGAGAACACTTTCAAGAGTTCTAAATGGAGAACTAATCCATGGAGCCACGAAAGGAATAATTTGGTGTGATTATTTTTCATCTTGTTATTCCTCTGTTTGAAAAACTCCCTTTGAGTATACTAATCAAGTTGTGAGATGGCAATGATGCAGTTATTCCTAATTACAGAGTGTTAGTTTCTTTTAATCAGAGTATCAATACCTGTATACTGAAATAGTCAGGCAAACTTCTCAATGATGAATCAGCTTACACATTAGAAAACAGCTTCCTTTGGTTGCCAGCTCACCATCTATTTCCTCAGTTAATTTACTTGGTCTCTGTTTTATTTGCTTGGTTTGAGATAATACTTTTGGTGAGCAAATGTTCTAGCATTTGATAAATAGCTGATTCAGAATTCAAGATATCCTACTTAGCTGATGTCATCATTGGACCTAAGTCTACAATGAATAAAATATTTTTAAAGTAAATTCGTCACCCACATTTAATGTGAATTAACTTTTCTAAGACAATAGGAAACTATGAGACTATTTCCCAAATAAAATTTTGTTGTCTTTGAAGAATTAATGGTAATTCATCATCTCACATAGATAAACCCTAAACTTTGAGCAGAGGAGACAGCTAGGTGGTTTAGTGAGTCTGGAGTCGGGAAGTCCTGAGTTCAAATCTGGCCTCAGACACTTACTAGCTGTGTGACCCTGGGCAAGTCACTTAACTTCAGTTTGCCTTAATCCACTGGAGAATGAAATAAGTAATCATTGTATTATCCATTGTATTTATTGTCCATGGGGTCACAAAGAGTTGGACACAACTGAACAACAACAAAACTCTCAGGCGCCATCTGCTGCCATAAGATCAAATATATATCTATATCTATATCTATATCTATATCTATATATGTATATATATGGATATGTATATATGTATGTATATGATAGTAGTATAATTTTTAAAATATGTATGCAGGTACAGAAACATATATATGTATATTATGGGAAGATGCGAAGCAACAAGAGGCAAGATCTGGAGCATTCAGCAAATAAATCTATAGTCCCTTCAAAGCCCTATTATTAGAGAAACCAGTTAACAAGTAATATGATGGTCTTTGCAATGTGATTGTATTCCAGGGGAGCCCTGTCCAGAGAATGGGAGGAGTCCAGGCTCCGTGTCCACCCACCACAGCTCACCACGAAGTGACTATGCCGCATACACCAACAGCAACCATGCTGCTCCCAGCACTAATGCTTCTCCACCTGAAGGCTTTGCATCACACAGCCTACAAACCAGCGATGTGGTCATACACCGCAAAGAGAATGAGGGTTTTGGCTTCGTCATCATCAGTTCCTTGAACAGGCCAGAGTCCGGGTCCACCATAAGTAAGCAGCCAATTGTCTTGACTTTTACTTAAGAGTGAAATAGATGAAATGATGTGTTTGCTAAACAAATGACTGAATGAAATGTGGGTTCGCATGTAAAGAGAGCTCAAGAGGGAAAGAGTAAGAATGGAAGTGAGGGAGGGAGAAAAGGAGAGAGAAGAGGAGGAGAGGAGGGAGAGAGAAGTAAAGAAAAAGTATATGTGCCTATAAAGCAGACATAGGTGATACCACTGTTCTAAGCTATAATCAGTAAGCATCTTCTACTTCCTCAGTCAGTTTCCATTAAGCAACGCTGTTTTCTGAGGCCATTCAAGGCCTATCCTGAAGACATGTGTCTGTCAAGCAAAGTATTCCTGAAATAATTCCAAGAGCTGGTCCAAAAAGCGAATTGTAAGGCAGGGAAAAGAGAACAATAGCGGATAAAGTGGTAAGTTAAATCTACCTTGAAAACTACAAAACAGTGTCTAGATTAACCACAGCAATGATTATATATTTGAACAAAAGACTCATAATATTGGAAAGGACTTGATGGCAAGTAGAGGTGGATAAAGGAAATGGTCCTCTTTTTATGCATGAACTTAGAAGTTTAAGGATTACTAATGTAGATGCAGGCAACAAGACAAATGGAACTGACATGGCCTAACCATGAAAAAAAAAATACTGCTCCCATTCTATCCTTACAAATATACTTTTTGTTTTAGTTAAGTGATTGTGGCACTCAACATTATACGCATAAATTTTTAGAGGAAGTAAAGATCAGATGGTACCAAAGCCATCTATGTCTTGAGCAAAAATGAGAACTTGATTATTGTAAAATTAACACTATTGGAAAAGTACCAGGCCTAAATGGAGAGGAGAATTGCCCTGCTGAGCAGCACCAATGACAAATGCGTGAATGAAAACCACAGAAGAAGCATTCAACCTCAGCATACACAGCCAAAGGATGAAGTCCATAAATCTGAAAGTACAATTTCATTTCTCTTCTTCTTCATGATAAACTGTAGAAATAAATCTGATCTTTACATGCAGATTAAAAGCTGGATTTTTGTCAGTGTGATGGAGTCACCAAGATTAAAAGGACACAAGACTAAAGATTTCCATGAATTATATAAACACCCTACCAATAATTTAGTCTTGTCAAGATATTCACAGGAAACTTTAGCAGCCAGTCCTTTCAGATGTCTATTTGGGCAAAGACAAATCTAAATCAAGGAAGCGCAGTATAAACAAGGCTAGTAAAGGACTCTTACCATCACGTTCATCAGGGAAAGGCAGCAATAACTAATGAAATGAAAGAAGACAAAGGATTAGATCGAAAATAGAAAGTGGGCTCGCATCACAAAAGTGTTAAATATGGCATCCAATGGTACACTTTTACCTGGATTATCACTTAGATCCATTTCTAAATAGAAATAATGGACATGTGAATGAATTCATTGCAAACTGATAGAATAAAAAACTTTTCTACTAGTAAAGCATTCATGCATTAGATATGGAAAGGAATAGGTCTACACTCTCCAACATGTAGCCTTCCAAATAGCACTTGATGGCTTCTTTCCAGCATTGTTAACCAGAACATGAAAGAACAGGGTTAAACCCTTCTAAAATGAGCGTCATTTTCTGTGTCTCCCTACTCCTCTCCCACCCCAAGAAGGAAAACATCTTCTCCTGTAGTTCAAAAGGATACTTCTTGTCTATCTCTTCCTCCCTTTTTCATTTTTTTTCATGATTAAGGACTCTGAATATGCATTGCCCTTTGCTCTCCCAGAAAAGCAAAGACCATACCAATAACACTTAGACTTTGTAGTTTATAATCAGCAACATGCCCCTAAAAGTTCCTGTGACTAATGAATGTTCTTTTGGGGTCTGCGTTTAATACTGAACTTCAATAATTATTTTGAACTCTAATTTCGAAGAGTAATGCTAAGTGCTTCATGAATGTTAAAGTATCTATTTGGTTCTACAGAGCCTTCATTAAAAATATCAAGGGTCCTTGTATTCCACAACAGTGTGAAATACAGAAGCTGGCAACTCCAGAATCTCAATTATTTCTCAGGAGGTTCAGCCTTTTCTTAACATAGCCCAGGAGACAATACACATTCAATGTTGTTTTCTTGCCTGCAAAGCCCATTTTCTTCCAGGATGACAAGCTAAGTTTAATGTGTGCTTTTCCAAAAAATGTAACATTACTTCTAGACCACCATACCTGTTAGGAAAAAGATCATCTTATGCCCATCCACTCAATCTTTTGTAGTGCTCTCTGTACACTGCTGGGAGTCAATTAAATTGGCCATTAGTCAACATTATCCACTCTCTCAGGGCAGCTAAACTCAAGATGCTAACATAGGCCGCTGTCCCATCCCTATGTGTCAGCCTTTGGGAGAATTTTTACCAGCACAAGTTTCCTGTCTCTTTCCTAACTATCCATCTGTCTATAGCCTGAGGGGACACCTCCAGTGAGACAGAGTAGCTACAGCACTGTCTCACCTTACATCTTCCTACCACCATAATGTGGTTTAGCACTCATGGTATGGTTCCCAAGAGTTGACCATGTGCTGAAGTAAAATCATAAAAATATTTATAAGCTGTGTCTTACAGATCTTACCTGGAACCAGAATCCTATTGACAATATTCCTAACAGGAGAGAGGATTCACCATCTACTAAAGCAATCTATCAAATGTTTGCACAGTTTTAATTGCTATGAAGTTCTTCCTTATGTTAAACCAAAATCTGACTCCGTGTAACTTAGAATGATTTATTCATTCAATCAGTCAACAAAAATCTGTTGAGTATCTACCATGAGAAGAGTACTATGCTGGATGTTGGAGAAATTAAAAATTGTGATGAGAAATAAGCTCCTTGTGGAGCTTACAGTTTCTGGGTTGGGATGAGGAAAAGAAACAAAGCAGGTAACTACAATAAACATTTTATCCTAAGTGCATTAGAGGTGTGTAACATGTGAAGTCTAAGTGGGGAGGTCATTACAGAGGAGGGTAGACACGCCCTTAGAACCTAGAATTGAAAAAGACTTCAAAAGTCTTCTACTCTAACCTTATCCTGAAGCATAAATTTCTTCTATAACTAAAATAATAATAATAACTAATATTTGTATGGCACTTACTATGTGCCAGGCACTATGCTAAGTCTTTTAAAAATATTATTTTATCATATCCTCAAAACATGTAGATGCTAATATGATTGCCATTCCATAAATGAAGTAACTGAGAGAAACAGAGGTTAAGTGCTTTCCCCAGGGTCACCTAGCTAGTAAGAGTCTGAGGCCAGATTTGAACCCAGGTATTCCTGACTCCAAGCCAGGTGCTCTATCCACTGTGCCACCCAGCTGGCCATATTAAGAAATTCATATACCAGGCTCAAGGTTGTGAAGTTGACATAAAGCCTTGCTTCACTATAGCCATTCTTTCTCTAGCATATAAAGATATAGATATTTTATATGTATATGTATATATAGATGGACATATATATGCATATATATATATATATTGTGTATGGGTATGTGTGTGACAACTCCAGTATATTTGTACATGCATATATATGTATATTATATGTATATATAATATACATATAATATACATATATATGTCTATGTATTTATATCAGGGAAGAAGAATGAGCTGGGGAACCTGTATTTAAAATTCCCCTTCCAGATGGCTATAGGGAGAGCTAATCTCTGATAAGCCTCATCACAGAAGACATCAACTCCACCCAGGGAAATGAGGCATAAAAGGCGGCTGGCAGTAGATGAGAACTAGGCTTCCTGGACAGCCAAGAAGTTGCATTATGGTGGCATTTTCAGAAAAACAACCATAAGAATTATTTACCCACATGAAACCACTGGGGCAAGAGAAGGAAAGCCTAGTAATTGTCTCTAGGGACGTCCTCCCCATACTCCGTGTTACCAGCCAAACCTGGTGCTTTGTCTCCAGAGGCCTAACTATTCTCTCTTTTCAGTTTTATTGACAGTAATGAAAGCAGTTAAACAGAAATAAAGCAAATTGAACAAAAGAATAAAAAACTGAAACAACTCAGGAGTCAGGTTCTGGATGTTTCATCTTAATCAAAATAGGATATTTATTAATATTCCTACTAATAACTCATAGCACTTTAAGTTTACACAGGGCTTTCCTTATATCAGAGTCGACATGATGTGGTGGATAGGAAGACACAGCGAGCCATGAGAGCTTTTGAGTCCTTCCTCCAACATCCTAACTGGGTATATGTATGACCCTGGGCAAACCACTTAACCCCGCAGTGCCCTTGTGTTCTAAGACTACATACTGCAAAGAAAGGTCCAACCTGAATTAGTAAAAACTACTTTCCAGGAGCTCCTTTTGCTAGAGAAGTCACAGGTTTGGTATCTATGGGTATCCCTTCCTGATAGCAGCCCTTCTGGATCTTTCCTGATCTCCCTCAATTCTAGTACCTTCCCTCTGTCGATAATCTCCAATTTATTCCCACATACAGCTAGTTTGTACATAGCTGTTGACATGTTGTCTCCCACTTTAGATAGTAACCTATCTTGAAAGCAGGAACTAGTTATCTTTTGCCTTTCTTCGTATCCCTGATGCTTGGCACAGCATGTGACCCATAGTAGTCACTTGATAAATGTTTATTAACTGACTGAAATACTATCATCATTTTATGGATGAGGTAACAGGCTCAGCAAGGTTTAAGTGCCTTGCCCATAGCCATATTGCAAGTGTCAGTGAAAGAACTCAAACACAGATTTTTCTGACTTTAAGACCATTGTTCTTTCCTTTCCAAAAACAGCACACACATTGTTAAAACATGTTGTTTACCAACAGAAGAGGAATTCCACAGTGGAGCTGATAAATACACTCTTCTTGTTTCTGTAGGAGCCAATGATACAGTGTGTGTGTGTGTGTGTGTATAAACATAAACATATACATATATATGTGTATGTGTATATATATATGTATATGTATACATATATGTGTATATATATATATATATATATAGAGAGAGAGAGAGAGAGAGAGAGAGAGAGAGAGAGAGGGAGGGAGGGAGAGAGGGGAGAGAGACAGAAAGAGAGAGACAGAGAAAGTATGATATAGTAGGATGGACAAGAGAGTTCAGAAGAGCTGGGTATTAGTCTTGACTCTACTACTTAAATGATTGAATAAATTAATGAAAATGAATAAATGAATGGAAAATCATTTATTAAATACTTACTGTTTGTCAAACACTGTCCTGAAGGGGTAGTGAAGAGAAGCGGCTGGTACAAATAGAAAAGCAAGACAGTCACATTTTAATGGCGGAAACAATACCCCTCATGTTTATGAAATATGTCTACTCTAATAGAAACTTCTGGATGATTTTCTAGGGCAGTATTAGAAAATGAAAACACCTAAGGAAAGGGGGCTTACCTTTTGGCTACAAAAAGAGAGAATGATAGCCACCAACACCATCTGAAGCAGCAGAAGGATCCTAGGATCTAGAGATGGGAGAGACTTTATCAGATTTTCTCCTTCTCATCATACAGTTAAGAAAACTGAGGCCTACTGAGCTCACATAATCTACCCAAGATCCTGCATATAATATGGTAGGTATAGCGCAGGTAGTCAAATAGCCTGGATTCCCATCCTACCACTGACACTCACTGGTTGTCCTGGGCAAGGAATTCAATGTCTGGACCTATTTTCACATCTTCAAAATGGGGATAATCATAGAGGTTGTTCCTCCCTCACCAGGTTGTTGTGAGGATCGAAAGAAGCAATGCATAGGACCCAAAGTCCAAATTTTAAAGTGCCATCTGTCGATGAATGTTGCTGTTGTTGATCACCCTATTATTGTTGTGGTTATGAAAGACTCCCAAATATTAAGCCAGTTTTAGGACTTCTCCAAAAGTCTTAGTGCAGTTTTAAGCTTTAACAGTTTAAAGAATTTGGGGACACCTTGTCCTTGGTATTCAAATAGATTACAGAGGACTCCATTTTTTTTTCCTTTTTGGTTGTGGTTGGCCAGGAAATACTTTTATACTATCTTACCTGCGCAACCTGTCCTTTGGCCTGAGGCAATACAAGGTCTCATCACTCTTGAAACCTCTGGTTTCCTGCAGTACATTTATGCCCTCAGTATCATTATCTCCATCATCACCTATTCCTCCTTCTTCTCCTTTCTCCTTGTCCTTTCTCCTTTTATTCTTCTTCCTCCTCCTCCTCTTCTTCTTCTTCTTCCTCCTCCTCCTCCTCCTCCTCTTCTTCTTCTTCTTCTTCCTCCTCCTCCTCCTCCTCCTCTCCTCCTCCTCCTCCTCTTCTTCTTCTTCTTCTTTTTCTTCTTCTTCTTCTTCTTCTTCCTCCTCCTCCTCCTCCTCCTCCTCCTCCTCTCCTCCTCCTCCTCCTCCTCTTCTTCTTCTTCTTCTTCTTCTTCTTCTTCTTCTTCTTCCTCCTCCTCCTCCTCCTCCTCCTCTCCTCCTCCTCCTCCTCCTCCTCTTCTTCTTCTTCTTCTTCTTCTTCTTCTTCT